>OW203733.1:10000-20000 GCA_934045075.1 Yponomeuta sedellus
GCCACTTCTGCCCTTCGGAGCACCTCCTCCAGCTGCTTACCCCGCACAGCCACCAGTGTGTCGTCAGCATAACACACGGTGACCATGCGCGGAAGCTGTGCTCCTCTGGTGAGCCAGTCGAACCCGAGGTTCCACAGTAGTGGACCCAGCACGGATCCCTGCGGAACCCCGCACGACATGGCCCTGGCGCACCGAGCTCCACCGTTGTCGTAGAGCACCACCCGCCCCGCCAGGTAGTGCCCCACGACCCTCCGGAGGTACCCCGGCACCTCATGGTACCGGAGCGCCTCCTCTATCACCTCGTAGGGGAGGGAGCCAAAGGCGTTTGCGATGTCCAGAGACACCGCCACCGCTCCCTCCCCCCTTTCCTCCGCCTGCAGCCCAAACCTCCTGAGAGCGCCCACCGCATCTATGGTTGACCGCCCCTTGCGGAACCCGAACTGGTTGTCACTCAGGTCCGGGCCCGTCTCCTCTAGGTGCTGCTGGATGCGGCCTTCCAGGATTCGCTCAAAGAGCTTACTGACCTCATCCAGCAGCACGATGGGGCGGTAACCAGACGGGGAATCTGCTGGGCGCTCCTCCTTCCTCAGCAGGCACAGCCTTCCCTCCTTCCAGCAGCTCGGGAAGCGCCCCTCCCCAAGACACTCCTCCATGAGGGATCTGAGGCGGTCCCCAAGCCGCTGGAGCGCCAGGAAGAGGACCCCTCCCGGCACCCCGTCCGGACCCGGAGCCTTCCGGGCGCGTCTGAGCCGCAGGATCGCCCCGGTGAGCTCGTCGTCCGTGACGGGGGGGACGACGAGTGGCCGCTCCGGGACCGCTGACGGGGGCGCCATTCTGGGCGGGGTGAAGCTGTGGGCCGCCGGAAAAAGGCCCTCGACCACACCGCGGAGGAGTTCCGGCTCCATGGAATCCATGGGGGGGGCGCCCCTCATCTTATTGCGAACCATCTTGTAGGGGCGCCCCCACGGGTCCCTGTTGAGGGTAGCCAGGGACTCCTCCCAGCCCTCATCCCTGGCCTTGCCAATGGCTGCCCGGAGCGCCGCCTTTTTTAAGGCCCACGCAGAGTGGAGGAGGTCCTCCTCCCCGGCGGTGCGCCTCCTCCTGCGGCATCGGGTGTATGCCCGTCGGGCCCCATTGCACTCCTCGCGGAGGGCGGCAATTTCGGGGCTCCACCAGTACACCCGTCGCCGCCCTCGGAACGGTTTTGCCCGAGGCATGGCCGCGTCGCACACCGCCGTGAGGGAAGTCCTAAGGTGGGCTGCCTTTTCATCGACCCCCCTCAGGGCGGTTGGGGGGTCGCCCCACGCCTCTATTATGGCAGCCTCCTTCGCCATCTCGCGGTCGAGCCGGGTGACCGCCCATCTGGGGAAGCCCCTTCCAGCTCCCTGGCCGTGGGAGGCCGATGGCACGGCAACTCGCAGCGAGGAGACCCTCATGCGGATGTACAAATGATCCGAGAGGGTCTCCTCGTCGTCCATCACCCTCCACCCGGCAACGCGCGCAGCCAGGGCAGGGGTCGCGAAAGAGAGGTCGATGATCGACCCCCCCTGCCGGCGTACGCATGTCTGCGCGCCGCCCTGGTTGAGGACGACGAGGCCCGCCGCGGTCGCCCAGTCCATTACTTCGGCCCCCCTGAGGTCCGTGTTAGGGCTCCCCCATGCCCGGCTCCTGGCGTTAAAATCGCCAAGAACTAGGACGGGCGCCCCACCGGCTCTCCCGATGACCCTCTCAAGCCTCCCCAAGAACTCTTGGAAGGCGTCCAACGGCCGGTT
Organism: Yponomeuta sedellus; assembly: GCA_934045075.1. Taxonomy (NCBI): domain Eukaryota; kingdom Metazoa; phylum Arthropoda; class Insecta; order Lepidoptera; family Yponomeutidae; genus Yponomeuta; species Yponomeuta sedellus. The sequence goes on from OW203733.1 coordinate 11,773, forward strand.
GGGGGAGAAATACACCCCCACCACGAGTGTATCCCCCCACTTTACAGCCGCATAGCCCGCCCCCCTCTCGATGCCTGAGAGGGCCGCCCCCATGGTCGGGACCACCAGAGCCACCTGGCCGTCGGTGGAACCCACCCAGTTGGGGCGCTGAGGGACAGCGTACGGCTCCGCCACAGCCGCTAGGGCAATGCCCCACTCCGCCATGTTCTGCATCAGGAGATCCTGAGCACGGGCGGAGTGGTTCAGGTTTCCCTGCAGCACCTCACGGGTACCAGTGAGCTGTGGGTGTGCAGGCATCACTGGTCCATGGGCTGTCCCTCACTCGCCCCATTCATTGGGGGTCCGGCGGCTGCGGAGGCTTCCGGTGGAGCCCTGCGATTTGGGGATTCCACGCCCCTAGTTTTGGGTGGCTTGCAACTCAAGCCGCCCATCCTGTGCCCCGCCGGCAGCCCGGCGTGGTGGCAGACTGCGCAGAATGCCTCGTCTCTGCAGTCCGCCCCTTTGTGACCCGGCTTGCTGCAGCGGAAGCACAGGTTTCCCCGCTCCACCGGTGATGGGCACGTCGCCCTGGTATGCCCCACTCCCAAGCACTTATAACACCGGAGTGCTGCCGGTTCCAGGGCCACGACTCTGGCGGCCGACCATCCCACCGCGATGCGTCCCGCCTCGATCGCGGTGTTGGCCACTTCGATGGGGCACTGCACAAGTGCCGAGCCTGCGCCACCGAATCCATGCCGGATCTGGCCGACGTTGATGTCCGCAGGCTCGCAGCGCCCCAGGGCCGCCATTGCCCCGGCCAGAGCCTCCGGCGTGGCCGCCTCATCGAGTCCCGACACCCGGAGGCGCGCCATCTTAACGGGCCTGTACACCCTCGCGGTGTCCCCGATGGCTGCCTCCAGGCGCGTCCTCAACTCGTCGGCCGTGCGACCCATGTTGGCGCCCGGGATTTCCAGGATGCGGGCCCCGTCCGCAGTCTTGCGGATCTTGACACTTTCCAGGCCCACATCCTGGAGTCGGAAGGCTTGGGTGGCCCTCTTCATCACGTCGGCGTAGGACGCCTCGGCCTCTGGTTTAAGGGCCACCACCACGGCCGCCGTTTTGGGCACCGCCAGCTTCCTCACAGGTGCAGGGGCCCGACCCGAAGGCTGGCCTGCCCGGGGAGCAGGCGGATCGGGCCTCCTCCCCCCACCCCGCCTGACTACCTCCGTCCACGCCTGCTGCGGTGCCTGCGCCGGCGGATCAGGAGCGGGGGCAGGGGCCACCGAGGTTCGTGCGGGGGCCCTACCGCCGGGCCGCGGCCTCGGCGCCGGATTTGCTGGCGGCATCAGGGTGGCCCCTGTTACCTCCCGGCTGGTGCCCCCGGATGGGGTTTTTGGCCCCCGCCGCTGGCGCAGTTGAGAACCGCTATTCTCCCGCGCCCCCTCCACCCCTTGCTGCTGTTCCACCCTCCTTCTGTCCGCCGCAAGCGGCGGGCGGACGACAGGCTCTGGGGGGAGGCGACGACAGATTGCCTCCAATCTGACGTTCACCATCCCGCCCAGAGAGGTGAAAAGCTCGCGGGAGAGCTCCTCCTTAAAGTCGGCGAGGAGCGCCATCACGTCGCCAGCCCCCGGCGCACTCGGGCCCGGAGCAGGCGGCTCCTTTTCCCTCTCAGCAGGCGGCTCCTTTTCCCTCTGTGAGAAGGCCCTGCGGACGGCACTCAATTCGGAGCGCATGAGGGCGAGTTCCTCCCTCATGCGCTTGTTGTCCGCCCGCAGGGTGCGGATGACCTCCCCCTCTTCTTGCGGCCGGAGGCTAGCGATCGCCGCCACGATTTCATGGCAGGCGGAGTTGATGGCACCCCGAACGCCCCCCTTCAGGTTGGTGGATTTGGCCGTCTGCGCCAGCACGACCTCCGCAGCCCGGCGCACGACGTCCACTGGATCCGCGTCGGCCATTACAGACGGGGCCCGCACGCCGCAGCGCTCCTCCGGGCAGCTCTCCTCCTCCTCGGAGTACTGCCGATCGGCCTCGCGCAGGCTGCTTACAGCGGCAGACATGCCAGTGCAATGGCCCGCAGCCGCCCTCGCGGTCCCATCTCCCTTCGCCCTTCGTCCTCTCCTCGCCGGAGTGATCTTTGGCTCGGGAATTTCGAGCCTGAAGTAGGGGTTCGCCCTCTTGGCCCCCACCTTGGGCCCCTCCGGCACTTCCTCCTCCTCCCTGGCTGTCCCACAAGGCAATACGTCACTCGCAGCGGAACTCCTACCGCTCCTTTCCCCCCTATCCTCCGGATGAAGCCGTCCACCGTCCGGAGCCGCCCTGACAAGGGCAGCCCCAGACCCGCCCGGATCCGCCCTGAAAAGGGCAGCGTCAGGGCCGTCCGGAGCCGCCCCAACAAGGGCAACCCCAGACCCATCCGAAGCCGCCCTGACAAGGGCAGCATCGGACTCGTCTTGTTGTAGAAAGCACTTGGTGCCCCTCCCGTATACTACGGGGCAGCTCTCCGCCGCAGCGGAGAGGTGGGATTCCCCCTTTCGGGGACCCACCCGGGAAGCAGTATCCTTATCTGTATTTGACATAATGCTTTGCGCTCCTTAGGGTGGAGCGCAAACCCGTCAGAACACGCCCGCTCTACGGCGGACGGATAAAGACGCCCTCACGACTGGTCACCCACCAGCCATGCATCCCATCGCCGGGCGTCTAAGCTTGGGATTGGGGATTTTTATAGAGGTTTTCTCCTCGCAGCCCGAAGACCCCCGGTCCCACTCAATGTGAGATTACGGGTTTTGCCGACGGTGGCAGAAGCCTGCCCGGTAGCTGCGCAGGCGCGACCACCGAGCCCGCCGACAGGTGCGGAGCCCAAGTTGGACTCCGCCGGACGTCCAGCAGCAGATTGCCACTGGACTTCCCCCCCGCCTGGTTTTGGTCCGCGCCGGCCGAAGCCGGTACCCCCCATATCTGGAGGGCGTTCCCCTATCCGCCACCTGGGGACGCGTCCGATGGGAGACCAGAAACTCCACACGGATAACCTAACCTAACCTAACCTAACCTAACCTAACCTAACCTAACCTAACCTAACCTAACCTAACCTAACCTAACCTAACCTAACCTAACCTAACCTAACCTAACCTAACCTAACCTAACCTAACCTAACCTAACCTAACCTAACCTAACCTAACCTAACCTAACCTAACCTAACCTAACCTAACCTAACCTAACCTAACCTAACCTAACCTAACCTAACCTAACCTAACCTAACCTAACCTAACCTAACCTAACCTAACCTAACCTAACCTAACCTAACCTAACCTAACCTAACCTAACCTAACCTAACCTAACCTAACCTAACCTAACCTAACCTAACCTAACCTAACCTAACCTAACCTAACCTAACCTAACCTAACCTAACCTAACCTAACCTAACCTAACCTAACCTAACCTAACCTAACCTAACCTAACCTAACCTAACCTAACCTAACCTAACCTAACCTAACCTAACCTAACCTAACCTAACCTAACCTAACCTAACCTAACCTAACCTAACCTAACCTAACCTAACCTAACCTAACCTAACCTAACCTAACCTAACCTAACCTAACCTAACCTAACCTAACCTAACCTAACCTAACCTAACCTAACCTAACCTAACCTAACCTAACCTAACCTAACCTAACCTAACCTAACCTAACCTAACCTAACCTAACCTAACCTAACCTTTTTTTTTTTTTTTTTTTTTTTTTATCGAGGAGAAATCCATTTACGGACTACCCGCCGCTAGCAAGCGGCGGGCGCGTGTGGGACTCGCCCAGCACCACTAGAGCGCTGGGAATACCCACTAAAACTCCCCGTCTTCCATTCATGCCCTTGCTGGGGGATGGCCTGGGACCGATATCATTCACCAGTCCACCCCCGGGCTGCCCAGCTTGCGAGCAGGGCTGGCACCAATAGGGGACTGCCTCGGAAGATAAGGCAATCCCCTTGACTCCAGGATGAATGCACGCGCCACAAGTGGCGCGTGCAAACGAACTTAAGGGCGGAAGAGGTCCAGCAGAAACTACCAGCCCTCTCCCGCCCTCACATCTGCGCCGGAGTGGAGCGGCTGGAGGCTCCTCCTCCCTCCGCTCCACCCCCGCAGTCCACCATACGCACCAATGCGCCGCCCCCCCCCCCACCCCACTGCCCCTGCAATGGGACAAGGAGAGGGCGGCGCACCGATGCGAGGCCCATCACGTCGCTCACCAGCGCTTCTCTGCCGAGGCAGAGAAGGTGGAGAGCGAGCGCGTGGGCCCTCTCCGTGTCAGAGGCGGAGGAGCGGGATACCCTCCGCCCCGGCCATCCGGTCCGACTGGTACGAGGCGCCCGAAAGCGCCCCCCCCAGCCGGACTTCCTTCTCTTGGTCGCCTGGGCCCCACTCCACAGTGTGAAGCAGGGACCAGGCGACGACACCTCATACCGCTCCGAAGAGCGGTACCTCCGGTCCGACTGGTACGAGGCGCCCGAAGGCACCCCCCCCAGCCGGACCTCCTCCTCTTAGTCGCCTGGGCCCCACTCCACAGTGTGAAGCAGGGACCAGGCGACGCCACCAGGTTTCCAGATTTTTCGCCGCTGGCCAGCAAGATCCCATAAAGAGAAGTTACTGACCAGCGCCCAGGGTGCACCGGCCCTTGTCACTTACCCTTCCTACTGGTTCAAAAATGAATCAGTAGGAACGGAAGCGGAAGGGCACACGGGAAGGTAATCTGGCATCGCACCCCAACCTAACCTAACCTAACCTAACCTAACCTAACCTAACCTAACCTAACCTAACCTAACCTAACCTAACCTAACCTAACCTAACCTAACCTAACCTAACCTAACCTAACCTAACCTAACCTAACCTAACCTAACCTAACCTAACCTAACCTAACCTAACCTAACCTAACCTAACCTAACCTAACCTAACCTAACCTAACCTAACCTAACCTAACCTAACCTAACCTAACCTAACCTAACCTAACCTAACCTAACCTAACCTAACCTAACCTAACCTAACCTAACCTAACCTAACCTAACCTAACCTAACCTAACCTAACCTAACCTAACCTAACCTAACCTAACCTAACCTAACCTAACCTAACCTAACCTAACCTAACCTAACCTAACCTAACCTAACCTAACCTAACCTTTTTTTTTTTTTTTTTTTTTTTTTTTTCGAGGAGAAATCCATTTACGGACTACCCACCATTACTAGGTGGGCGCGTGTGGGACTCGCCCAGCAGAGTGCTGGGAATACCCACTAAAACTCCCCGTCTTCCTTTCATGCCCTCGTTGGGGGTGAGCTGGGACCTGATTAATTCACCAGTCCACCCCCGGGCTGCCCAGCTTATAGGCCAGGCTGGCACCAATGGGGGACTGCCTCGGAAGATAAGGCAATCCCCAAACTGCAGAATGTGCGCACTTGCCAGCGATGCTGACGCATGCAGACCAACTTTAGGGCAGAAGAAGGCCAGTAGAAAACTACCAGCCCTCTCCCGCCCCTACATCTGCGCCGGATGGGAGCGGCCGGAGGCTCCTCCTCCTCCCGCTCCGTTTCCGCAGCACCCCTCCCCGAGACGCCGGCTGATTCAGCCGAGCGTCTCGGGCTCTCCCGCAAAGTGCCACCCATGGACTTAACTGCCATCGGCAGCATCCATGGATGTCTCCACAGGGGAGGCCGGTATGGCCGACGAACGAAGGGCACTATTCCACTGTATGGGACGGCCCTTGACCGGCGAGGGGTTGCATTGCATGCCACCCATGCGGTGCTCCGAGGGAAGTCCTCGATCCGCACACACTGCGCATTTGAGTTGCGCAGTGCAGACCGCCGCAATATGTCCCTCTTGACCGCAGTGGTAGCAGAGTCCACTACGATCTTTTGCCGAGGGACATAGGACTTGAGGATGTCCGACACCCATGCATCGGTAGCACCGCATTGGGCGCTGCTCCAGAACCTTTATAGAGACAACGCTCCAGCCAACACACAAACGACCGTCGTCAGCCAACCTTTTGATGGCTTCTACGGGGCAGGACACAAGAGTGGACCCCACCCCGGTGTAACCCGCCGTTATTTTACCGACTTTTATGGCCTCTGGGGAGCAGTCTGCTTTCTGCGCCACAGCCAAGCGGACATCTGTCTCCGTTACAGAGTCGTCAAGCCCTGACAGCCGGACGTTGGCCGTCTTCGTAGGTCTCGTTACTTTGACGGCGTCGCCCAGCGCCTCGCCAATTTTAGCCGCCAGAGTATCCGCCTGGGCAGCGGTGGTCTCCTTGGGGAGCTCGATAATACGAGATCCCGTAATTCCGGTACGGAATTTGGCCGGTCCTATACCCAGTGCTCCCATGCTAACGGACGCCTTCGCCTTAGCGATGGCGTCCCTATAGGTGACGCCCTCCGCCACTGCCTCCGGCTTTAGGGCTAACACCACCGCCAGTGATTTAGGCGCCCTGGGCAGTTTAGGCTTGACAGCCTTTGCCGCTTCGGGCGCAGGTGTTGCCTTCTTCTTGGATTTCTTCTTCGCCACGGTTACCCATTCCTCCAATACTACAGGCTGTTCGTCCCGCGACGGACCCGCGAACTGCTCCGAGGCACGTGCTGCCTCATGAGTCGGGGCCGTCGACGTCGATTCGACAGCCTTGGCCATCTTCTTCGGCCTCGCTTCCTTCGGCATGTTTGCCGGCGGGGCGAGGGTCGTAGATGCTGCAGTTTGCGAGAGAGTTGCCCTCTTCACCGAAGGAGCAGCCCTCTTCTCCGTTCGTGAATCCCCAGCTAGAGGAGGTCGATGCGACTGAGCCGGCAACAGCCGGCCGTCCACCTCGAGCCCCTCCAACCGGGCCCCCAGAATGCGTCCAAACTGCTCCGTCACATCCCGCTGTAAGCGGTCGAGCATGTCAGTAAGCTCTCCCCTAGAGAGCCCATCAGGCTCTCGTGGGGCTTCCATCTCCCTCATAGTGACGTCCGGACTGTTTCGACGGGCACTCACTTCCGTGAGCTCCCGTCTCAACTCCGCCACCTCATTTTGAAGCGCCGACAGTGTGCTTTTCAAGCGTTTATTATCGCCCTCCAGCCGCTTGACTTCTTCATCCGCTGTTCTAGCGGCCAGCGTACGAACAGTCTTCATCATAGACAATGTAGCTTCCCGTATTTCCTTGACGAAGGTCCCTTTCAGGTTTTTCGACTTAGTCGAGACCTGAATAAGGCGACCTGCGTCCTCTACCGCCAGCTGAATTAGAGCCTCCGTTGATTTACCAGGACTATTCCTGCCCTTGCCATTCCCCTCACATTCTCCATCCGTGATGGTGGCCTCGCTCTCCGAGAGGGAGTCGTTGATTCCGTACTCTCTCAGCTCGCGACGTGCTTGGGCCAGCCCAACACTATGAGTGTAGCCGCGTCCACTCTTCGTTCGTGAGACCTTCGGTGCAACAGATTTGGTCAGATCAAGTTCAACATCCACCTCCGAGTCCGATCCCCCTGCCGTGTTTCCACATTGCAAGGGTCTCTTCTTCGTTTTCCCCCCTTTCTGCTTGCCATCCTGACTGGCGACACAGTCCCTGGATTGGGACGCAGGTCCCATGCGCGCCAGTATAGACAAAACAAACAAAAAACGAAAAATAAGCTAAAAACTTCACTAAAAAGTGAAGTTTTTGCTACCAAGTCGCAAGCCAAACAGAAAACCAATGAGAACAGCGAACCTAACCTAACCTAACCTAACCTAACCTAACCTAAACTAACCTAACCTAACCTAACCTAACCTACTACCTAAACCTAACCTAACCTAACCTAACCTAACCTCTAACCTAACCCTAACCTAACCTAACTAACCTACCAACCTAACCCTAACCTAACCTAACCTAACCTAACCTAACCTAACCTAACCTAACCTAACCTAACTAACCTAACCTAACCTAAACCTAACCTAACCTAACCTAACCTACCACCTAACCTAACCTAACCTAACCTAACCTAACCTAACCTAACCTAACCTAACCTAACCTAACCAAACCTAACCTAACCTAACCTAACCTAACCTAACCTAACCTAACCTAACCAAACCTAACCTAACCTAACCTAACCTAACACCTAACCTAAACCTAACCTAACCTAACCTACCTAACTAACCTACCTAACCTAACCTACCTAACCTAACTACCTAACCTACTAACTAACTACAACCTAACCTAACCTAACCTAACCTAACCTAACCTAACCTAACCTAACCTAACCTAACCTAACC
>OW203733.1:27500-357500 GCA_934045075.1 Yponomeuta sedellus
CAGAACCGACCCCTGCGGGACCCCGCAGTACATGTCCCGGCTGTGCGAAGCCCTATCCCTGCCGGTATATTCTACACTGCGGTCCCGGAAGTAGTCGCTGACGACGTTCTGCAGGTAGGCGGGCAAACCGTGATACGCTAGGGCCTCTTTGATGGCTCTCCAGGGCAGGGAGTTAAAAGCGTTTACGATGTCTAAACTAATCGCAAGCACCACCCTGCCCTGGGACACCGCCTCTTGTGCGAAAGAGCGGACACGGAGGATCGCATCCACTGTGGAGCGTCCGTGTCGGAAGCCAAATTGGCAGTCCGACAGGTCCGGACCGACACTCCACAAGTGGAGGTTTATCCGCTCGGCCACCACTCGCTCGAACAACTTGCCCGCCTCGTCAAGCAGGCAGATAGGCCGGTACGCCGAGGGTGAGTCTGCCGGTCTGCCCTCTTTCCGGAGTAGGACTAACCGCGCCCGCTTCCACTCCGATGGAAAGCACCCAGACCTCAGGCAGTTGCTGAGGTGGAACTGGAATCGCTCACCGAGGACGCCCAGCGCGAGCACCCAGGCGCGACCTGGTATTCCGTCGGGGCCTGGGGCGGTGTTCCGCACTGCTAGGCGCCTCACGGCTCGCCCCAGCTCCTCCTTTCCCACGTCCAAGTTTTCCGGCCACTGGGGCGGCATCGACTCTGTACACGGAAGGCCCAGCGGGCTGTCGGCGTTTCGCGGGAACAGGGTGTCCACCACATTCACCACGAGGTCAGGCTCCAGGGTCTCGGTTAACGGTGGGACCCACGGTCTGAGCCTGTCCAGTACCATCTTGTACGGACGCCCCCATGGGTCCTCATTGAGGCTGTCAACCAGCTCGTGGTGCGCCCTCTCCTTCGCGTCTGCGACAGCCGCTTGGAAGGTCGTGGTGGCCTCCCGATACGCATTATACGCTGCTATTCTCTCTTCAGAGGAGGCTTGCCGCCGCCTCCGGCTTCGCAGGTAGACCCTTCTGGCTGCCATGCACTTTGCCCGTAGTTCTGCCAGACTGTCCGACCACCAGTAAGTGGCGGTGCGCTCGGCCGGCCGTGTTCGGGGCATTGCGGCATCGCAGATCTGCACCATCCTCTCCCGGAACCATGCTGTCTCTGCCTCCGCGTCGGCAGCGACCGGTGGCTCCACCCATGCTGCGGTGTTCGCGGCGGCCACGAGCAGGTCCCGGTTTAGCTTTTTGAGTGCCCAGCGTCTCGGTCTTGCGACATCGCTGCTCCGTACTCCTTGGCCGGAACGCACCACCACATCTATAAAGATGTAGTTGTGGTCCGACAGCGTCAGCAGCTCCTCCGCTACCCGCCAGCCCGACACCAAGGCACCTGCAGATGGGGACGCCCAGGACAAGTCCACTATGGACTCGCCCTGCCATCGTACGCAGGTGCTGGCAGACCCCTGGTTTAGGAGCCCAAGGTTTAGGCACGCCGCCCAATCTAGGACGGCCTCCCCCTTGGGCTCGTCCCGGGTCCCACCCCACGCACGTGCGTGAGCGTTGAGGTCCCCGAGAACAAGAACCGGGCGAGGCTGGCAGCGACGGACACAGGCTGCGAGCCGGTCCAGGTAGGCCTCGAAAACCGCCAGAGTGACGTTGGGCGAGATGTAACAGCCTAAGACTGCTATTGTGCCCCATAAGACCGCCACAAAGCCCGAACCCCTCTCCAGTAAGGAACACGGCGGAGATCCCTCTCCTCCTCCCCAATACGCAGCCACCGAGCAGTTGTCGTCGCCGAACCACCGGGGATGAGCAGCTACCCTGTAGGGCTCCGCAACAATTGCCAGGGCAACCCTATGCTCCGCGAGGGTCTGCAGTAGCAGGTCCTGCGCCCTGCGGCAGTGGTTAAGGTTGCCCTGGAGGATTTTTAACTGGGCTGTGAATTTGAAGCCTGCGTTGCCTCCGGATGCGAGCTAGGGCCCGGCTGGCTCGACGACTGCGAGTCCCCCGCTGTGTTTTTGGGAATAAGAGAGGCCTGCTTTCCTCTTTTCCTATTGCCCTTTTTCCCCGGAGGGGTGGCGCAGTTTTGCCCCATTTTGTGATCGGCGCGCTGTCCGCGATCTGCGCAGATCGGGCATTTGGGTGAGGCAACGCATGTGAGAGCTTTGTGGCCTGGTTCTCCACACTTGAAGCAGGCATTGCTTCTGTCGGCTGCGCTCTTGCACCCGTCCCTCACGTGCCCGGTCTCAAGGCACCGATAGCACCTAATGGGCTTATCGGGTAAGTACGTCACACGGACAGCCGCCCAGTCGCCGATGCGGAGTCGAGGTTCCTCAACAACCTTTCTAACCGCCGTCAGAGGACAGCGGACCCACGCTGTGCCCAAGCGGTTTCCATTTGCGCGTATAGTGCCGACTTTTACGTCGTCAGCGCTACAGCCACCCTTGGCAGCAACTGCGATCGCGACTTCCGCTGGGGTAACCGACTCGTCAAGGTCCATGACTCGGATCTCACCCATCTTAGTGGGACGCACCACCTTGACGGGCAGATCCGAGAGGGCCTCTTTGAGGCACCCGGCTAGCTTTTCAGCATTGCTGATGCTCTCCAGGCCGGTCACCTCCAGCAGGATGCCTCCATTCTGACCTTTTCTCTGCCGTACGTCGGTGATACCGCAGTCAGAGAGTTTCACCTTCGCTTTGGCGGTGGCCATCACCTGCGCAAAGGTGACCTCGGCATCCTTGGCCAGCGTCAGCATAACCGCCGATGACTTTGGTGGCCTTGGCGGTTTCGGCTTCTGTTTGGCCTTCTGATTGGCAGGCTTTGACGCTGCCTTTTTCGTCACCGCCTTTCGAGGGTTTGTCTTCTTGCCTGCCACCTGGGCCCACGAAGCAAAGTTCGGCATCTTTGCCGGAGCAGCAGCAGCCGCGGGTACTGGAGGTAGAGGCTCCACTGGGGGTGTTTTGTGACCGGCCTTCTTTTTCCTCTGCCGTTTTGCAGGTTTCCGCTTAACGGCAGATGCAGAGGCAGCCTCAGCTGGCGGTGGAGTGCTGCCGGAAGCTGCGGCTACTATCACCTGCTTTGGTCCCGGTGCAGCGCGAGTGGCGCGGTCAGGGAAGATTTCCTCTTTGAAGGCTGAGAGCTTCGCGTCTATCAACGCCCCGACCTGCTCCAAAAAGGAGCCCTGGGGTTTATGGGCCTGAATGGCCCGGGATGGACTGGCAGTCTTCCCTGCATCTTGCCGGCGAATACTTTCGACCTCAGCGGCAAGGTCAGACACCTGCATCTGGAGGGCAGCCAGTTTTGAGCGCAGGGAAGCATTTTCTCTTTCGAGATGCTGCTCCCTTTCAGAGCTAGTGCGCTGCGCCATCTCCTCCATGGCTGCCCTGGCGGTTCTCGCCGCGACCCGCAGCTCCCTCACCAAGAACCCTTTGAGATTCGTCGACTTCGCTGCGATCGACTCGACCACCGTCATTTTTTCATTTACCTGAGCCCCGAGATCAGCGGTTGGTTGCTGCCTCATGTGGTCCGCAAGGTCTTCAAGTGCGGGAAGGCTCAGGGACGTGCGTGTGACTGGCGGAGGCTGTGTCAGGTCCACGCTCTCATCCAGTGGGGGCCGCTTACCCCTCGCCCTTTTCGCGTCCCTAGTGGCCGTGCCAGGCACCGCGCTCTCTCGCTTCCTCTTTCGAGCAGAGCCAGTAGACCATTGGGAGGCCTGCGAGCAGTCAGACTCGTAGCCCACCTCCGACATCCGCTCCAGCTCTACAACAGCGGGAATTGCGAAGCAGCTCGCGATGATCCGCTGCTTCTCTCTATCCGCTTCGTCCATCTCCTTCTCCTTTTCTTCATCTCTTTCCTTCATTCCCTCATTCTTCTCTCTCTCCTCCTCCTTCTCCATCTCTTTCTCCCTATCGACATCCAGCATAATTTTGTCCCCCCCAGAATACGTGGGACTGCCCGAGCTAGGAAGCTCGGAGAGGGATTCTCCGACACCGGAGGTGCCGGTACCCTCCTGGGGTAGTTTCTTTTTGAATTGTGCTGACATCATGTTCTTTATTACCTCGGTATATCATAGATATAGTTTGCGGTACGCCTGCCTGGATGAACCAGGCAGCCGATGCCTGGACTTAACCCTTTCGGCTCCACATCGACCTTATCGGCTTAAGCCCAGTACTGGAAAGCGCCGCGCACGTACCACTTCCAGGTTTTTTTATAGAGGTTAACTCCTCGCAGCCCGACCGCTAACGGCAGGGCCCTCGGTCCCGGTGAGTCGGGGTTCCGATATGCTCACGCAAACCCAGATGGGCTGCCCCACCCGGACTCTGTGAGAACAGGGTCCAGGCGCCCTCGTCTGCCAGATTTTTCGCCGCTGGCCAGCAAGATCCCATAAAGAGAAGTTACTGACCAGCGCCCAGGGTGCACCGGCCCTTGCCACTTACCCCTCCCACTGGTTCAAAATGAATCAGTAGGAACGGAAGCGGAAGGGCACACGGGGAGGTAATCTGGCATCGCACCCCAACCTAACCTAACCTAACCTAACCTAACCTAACCTAACCTAACCTAACCTAACCTAACCTAACCTAACCTAACCTAACCTAACCTAACCTAACCTAACCTAACCTAACCTAACCTAACCTAACCTAACCTAACCTTTTTTTTTTTTTTTTTTTTTATCGAGGAGAAATCCATTTACGGACTACCCACCATTACTAGGTGGGCGCGTGTGGGACTCGCTCAGCAGAGTGCTGAGAATACCCACTAAAACTCCCCGTCTTCCATTCATGCCCTTGCTGGGGGTTGGCCTGGGACCGATAACATTCACCAGTCCACCCCCGGGCTGCCCAGCTCGCGAGCAGGGCTGGCACCAATAGGGGACTGCCTCGGAAGATAAGGCAATCCCCTTGACATCTGGATGAATGCACGCGCCAGAAGTGGCACGTGCAAACGAACTTAAGGGCGGAAGAGGTCCAGCAGAAACTACCAGCCCTCTCCCGCCCCCACATCTGCGCCGGAGTGGAGCGGCTGGAGGCTCCTCCTCCCTCCGCTCCACCCCCGCAGTCCACCATACGCACCAATGCGCCGCCCCCCCCCACCCCACTGCCCCTGCAATGGGACAAGGAGAGGGCGGCGCACCGATGCGAGGCCCATCACGTCGCTCACCAGCGCTTCTCTGCCGAGGCAGAGAAGGTGGAGAGCGAGCGCGTGGGCCCTCTCCGTGTCAGAGGCGGAGGACCGGGGGACCCTCCGCCTCCGGCCGTCCGGTCCGACTGGTACGAGGCGCCCGAAAGCGCCCCCCCCCAGCCGGACCTCCTCCTCTTGGTCGCCTGGGCCCCACTCCACAGTGTGAAGCAGGGACCAGGCGACGACACCACCGACCGCTCCGAAGAGCGGTTCCTCCGGTCCGACTGGTACGAGGCGCCCGAAAGCGCCCCCCCCAGCCGGACCTCCTCCTCTTGGTCGCCTGGGCCCCACTCCACAGTGTGAAGCAGGGACCAGGCGACGACACCACGTACCACTCCGAAGAGCGGTACCTCCGGTCCGACTGGTACGAGGCGCCCGAAAGCGCCCCCCCCAGCCGGACCTCCTCCTCTTGGTCGCCCGGGCCCCACTCCACAGTGTGAAGCAGGGACCAGGCGACGACACCACCGACCGCTCCGAAGAGCGGTTCCTCCGGTCCGACTGGTACGAGGCGCCCGAAAGCGCCCCCCCCAGCCGGACCTCCTCCTCTTGGTCGCCTGGGCCCCACTCCACAGTGTGAAGCAGGGACCAGGCGACGACACCACGTACCACTCCGAAGAGCGGTACCTCCGGTCCGACTGGTACGAGGCGCCCGAAAGCGCCCCCCCCAGCCGGACCTCCTCCTCTTAGTCACCTGGGCCCCACTCCACAGTGTGAAGCAGGGACCAGGCGACGCCACCGGATTCCAGATTTTTCGCCGCTGGCCAGCAAGATCCCATAAAGAGAAGTTACTGACCAGCGCCCAGGGTGCACCGGCCCTTGCCACTTACCCTTCCTACTGGTTCAAAAATGAATCAGCAGGAACGGAAGCGGAAGGGCACACGGGAAGGTAATCTGGCATCGCACCCCAACCTAACCTAACCTAACCTAACCTAACCTAACCTAACCTAACCTAACCTAACCTAACCTAACCTAACCTAACCTAACCTAACCTAACCTAACCTAACCTAACCTAACCTAACCTAACCTAACCTAACCTAACCTAACCTAACCTAACCTTTTTTTTTTTTTTTTTTTTTTTTTTTTTTTTTTTTTTTTTTTTTTTTCATGGGGAAATCCTCATGGATACCCTGTCGCTGGGGTTGGCGACAGGGTTATGCCGGACTCTTACCGGCTAAAACCCCATGGTGTTCCTTCTCACGCCTTGCAGCGGGGTAGCGGGAACGCTCTCGCATTCTTCCGCAGCCCCGCCAGCGTCAGTCCTGGTGGACCCCTCCTGCGCCCATTATCCGCCAGGTCTGAGCGGAATGCTAGGAACACAACTAGCACTCCGCTCCGCTTTGTGAGGCCAGATTCCCCAATCTGTCATTCCTCACGGGGGCGGAAGAAGGTGGGCGTACGCCCTCCTTCTCCGTCCCGTCCGCCTGCGACGGATTGGCTGAGACGATGGGTCGTCTTCTCTCAGCCGCTCCGCCGCCTCCTTCTGCGAGATAACACTCTCGCAGAAGGAAACTACCGACTGCCAAGGGGTGTCTCCCCTCAGCATTTCTCCTATAAGGGCCGGCAGAGAAATATCGTGGCCCACCGTCTGTTGGAGCATTGCCCTCTCCCGCGCCCATGCCGGGCAGACCTCCAGAGTATGCTGCGACGTGTCTTCATCGCTATTGCAATGGTGACACGCCGCAGTCGTCTCTCTTCCGGCTATGTGGCACAGATACCTCCCAAAACAGCCGTGTCCTGAGAGAATCTGCACCAGCCGGAAGGTAAGCGATCCGTGTCGACGGTCCACCCACTTCTTCAGAAGAGGGCGAACCGCCTCCACGGTTCGCAAGCCCGCTCTGGGCTCCTGGAGTCGCCTTTGCCATTGGCGCAGGAGATGGCGACGTGCCTCCCTCCTCCATTGCTCCTCCTCCTCTGGTGTAGGGAAGACACCCTGTTGACGTGCCTCCGTACGTCGGCAATAAACGGCCGCCAGTAATTGAGCGTCAAGGTCCCAGGGTACCGAGCCCGCCAACACGCACGCCGCCTCGTGCGACACCGTTCGGTATCCACGTATCGCTCTGATCGCCATCACCCGCTGCGGACGGTGCAACTGGGTGATATTGTGGGCGGTCAGAGCGTCCGCCCAGACGGGTGCACCGTAGAGCGCCATTGACCTAACGACGCCGGTGTAAAGGCGCCGACAGGTGGTGTCAGGTCCACCGGTGTTTGGCAGAAGCCTACCTAGTGCAGACGCTGTGCCAATTAATTTTGGCGCCAGACGTCTAAAATGCTCCCTGAAATTCCACCGGCTGTCGAGGACCAAGCCCAGATATTTCATCGTAGACTTGATCCCGACGTGGACATCGCCCACCCTCACACCGGATCCCGAAGGGGGCGCCCTACGACGACCGGTGAAGCAAATTGCTTCAGTCTTGTTCAAGGCGACCCTGAACCTAACCTAACCTAACCTAACCTAACCTAACCTAACCTAACCTAACCTAACCTAACCTAACCTAACCTAACCTAACCTAACCTAACCTAACCTAACCTAACCTAACCTAACCTAACCTAACCTAACCTAACCTAACCTAACCTAACCTAACCTAACCTAACCTAACCTAACCTAACCTAACCTAACCTAACCTAACCTAACCTAACCTAACCTAACCTAACCTAACCTAACCTAACCTAACCTAACCTAACCTAACCTAACCTAACCTAACCTAACCTAACCTAACCTAACCTAACCTAACCTAACCTAACCTAACCTAACCTAACCTAACCTAACCTAACCTAACCTAACCTAACCTAACCTAACCTAACCTAACCTAACCTAACCTAACCTAACCTAACCTAACCTAACCTAACCTAACCTAACCTAACCTAACCTAACCTAACCTAACCTAACCTAACCTAACCTAACCTAACCTAACCTAACCTAACCTAACCTAACCTAACCTAACCTAACCTAACCTAACCTAACCTAACCTAACCTAACCTAACCTAACCTAACCTAACCTAACCTAACCTAACCTAACCTAACCTAACCTAACCTAACCTAACCTAACCTAACCTAACCTAACCTAACCTAACCTAACCTAACCTAACCTAACCTAACCTAACCTAACCTAACCTAACCTAACCTAACCTAACCTAACCTAACCTAACCTAACCTAACCTAACCTAACCTAACCTAACCTAACCTAACCTAACCTAACCTAACCTAACCTAACCTAACCTAACCTAACCTAACCTAACCTAACCTAACCTAACCTAACCTTTTTTTTTTTTTTTTTTCGAGGAGAAATCCATTTACGGACTACCCACCATTACTAGGTGGGCGCGTGTGGGACTCGCCCAGCAGAGTGCTGGGAATACCCACTAAAACTCCCCGTCTTCCTTTCATGCCCTTGTTGGGGGTGAACTGGGACCTGATTAATTCACCAGTCCACCCCCGGGCTGCCCAGCTTATATGCCGGGCTGGCACCAATGAGGGGACCGCCTCGGAAGATAAGGCAGTCCCCACACTGCAGAATGTGTGCATACGCCAGCTCTGCTGACGCATGCAGACCGACTTTAGGGCAGAAGAAGGCCAGTAGCGACTACCGGCCCTCTCCCGCCCCTACATCTGCGCCGGATGGGAGCGGCCAGGGGCTCCTCCTCGTCCCGCTCCGTCTCCGCAGCACCCCTCCCCGAGACGCCGGCTGATTCAACCGAACGTATCGGGCTCTCCCGCAAAGTTCCACCCATGGACTTAACTGCCATTGGCAGCATCCATGGATGTCACCGCAGGGGAGGCCGGTATGGCCGACGAACGAAAGGCACTACCCCACTGTATGGGGCGGCCCTTGACCGGCGAGGGGTTGCATTGCATGCCACCCATGCGGTGCTCCGAGGGAAGGCCCCGGTCCGCGCACACTGCGCATTTGGGTTGCGCAGTGCAGTCCGTCGCGATGTGTCCCTCCTGACCGCAGTGGTAGCAGAGTCCACTACGGTCCTTAGCAGAGGGACATAGGACCTGAGGGTGACCGACGCCCATGCATCGGTAGCACCGCATTGGGCGCCGCTCCAGAACCTTAACGGAGACAACGCTCCAGCCGACGCATAATCGACCATCGTCAACCAGCCTTTTAATTGCTTCGACGGGGCAGGACACAAGGGTGGACCCTACTCCGGTGTAGCCCGCTGTTATTTTTCCCACCTTGATGGCCTCTGTGGCGCAGTCTGCCTTCTGCGCCACAGCCATGCGTATCTCCTCCTCCGTTACGGAGTCATCGAGCCCTGACAGCCGGACATTGGCCGTCTTGGTAGGCCTTGTGACCTTGACGGCGTCACCCAGCGCCTCACCTATTTTTGCCGCCAAGGTGTCTGCCTGGGCGGCTGTGGTCTCCTTTGGAAGCTCGATTATGCGAGCTCCCGTAATTCCAGTCCGGAACTTGGCCGGTCCAATGCCCAACTCTCCCATATTGACGGACGCCTTCGCTTTGGCGATGGCGTCCTTATAGGTGGCGCCCTCCGCCACAGCCTCCGGTTTCAGTGCCAACACCACCGCCAATGTTTTTGGCGCCTTGGGCAGCTTAGGCTTAACAGCCTTTGCTGCTTCGGGCGCGGATGATGCCTTCTTTTTAGGCTTCTTCGCCACGGTCACCCACTGCTCGAGTACTACCGGCTGCTCCTCCCGCGACGGACCCGCAAACTGCACCGAGGCACGGGCTGCCTCACGAGCCGGAGCCGTCGAGGTCGGTTCAACAGCCTTGGCCGCCTTCTTAGGCCTCGCCTCCTTCGGCATGTTTGCCGGTGGGGTGAGAGTCGTTACTGCCACTGGTTGTGAAGAAGCTGCCCTCTTCACCGAAGGAGCAGCCCTCTTCTCCATACGAGAATCCCCAGCTAGGGGAGGTCGGTGCGACTGAGCCGGCAGAAGCCGGCCGTCCACCTCGAGCCCCTCCAAACGGGCCCCCAGGATGCGTCCAAACTGCTCCGTCACATCCCGCTGTAAGCGGTCGAGCATCCCTGTCATCTCGCTCCTGGAGAGCCCATCAGGCTCTCGTGGGACTTCAATCTCCCTCTCAGGGGCAACCGGGCTGTTTCGACGGGCACTCACCTCCGTGAGCTCCCGTCTCAACTCCGCCACCTCCTTTTGTAGCGCCGACATTTGGCTTTTCAGGCGTTTATTGTCGCCCTCCAGCCTCGTCACTTCATCATCCGCTGTCCTAGCGGCCAGCGTACGGACGGTCTTCATCATCGACAATGTCGCCTCTCTGATCTCCTTGACGAAGGTCCCCTTCAGGTTCTTCGATTTGGTCGAGACCTGAATAAGGCGACCTGCGTCCTCAACCGCCAGCTGAACCAAAGCCCCTGTCGACACCTCAGGGCTCTTCTTGCCCCTACTGGTCACTTCACGTTCACCCTCCGTAAGGGTGGCTTCGCTTTCCGATAGGTAACCGGTGTAACCGGACTCCCTTAACTCACGACGTGCTTGAGACAGCCCAACACTATGGGTGTAGCCGCGACCTCCCTTCGTTCGAGATACCTTCGGTGCCGGGGTTCTAGTTGGTTCAGGTTCGACGTCCGTCTCCGATTCCGATTCCCCCGCAATGATGTCACATTGCAGGGGTCTCTTCTTCGTTTTCCCTCCATTGGTTTTAGCAGCCTGACTGGTTACGCCATCCCTGGATTGGGACTCACGCCCCCCGCGCGCCAGTATTGGAGAGACTAAGCCAAATCTCTCGCCAAACTCCCTCCAATTTGACCGTCCACTACGGTCAGAATGTCCCTCTGAATCCATCGACCAGTCGAGGGCCCTGCCCACGACTGACTCGGTGGGTGAATAAATTTTGACCGAGGTCAAAACAAACACATACGACACGAAAACAGAACGAAAAACGAACAAACAACACGAAAAATACAAAAAGAAGTTGAAAATTCCACAAAAGTGAAATTTTCAACATCCAATCCGTTAGCAACAATCGAAATCCAGTAAGCACAGCCAAGTCAGTATTTAATCTTCCATCCAAACGCAAATATTAATAACTCCAACAAAATCCAAAAAAACAACCAACCTAACCTAACCTAACCTAACCTAACCTAACCTAACCTAACCTAACCTAACCTAACCTAACCTAACCTAACCTAACCTAACCTAACCTAACCTAACCTAACCTAACCTAACCTAACCTAACCTAACCTAACCTAACCTAACCTAACCTAACCTAACCTAACCTAACCTAACCTAACCTTTTTTTTTTTTTTTTTTTTTTTTTATCGAGGAGAAATCCATTTACGGACTACCCGCCGCTAGCAAGCGGCGGGCGCGTGTGGGACTCGCCCAGTACCACTAGGGCGCTGGGAATACCCACTAAAACTCCCCGTCTTCCATTCATGCCCTTGCTTGGGGGTGGCCTGGGACCTATATAATTCACCAGTCCACCCCCGGGCTGCCCAGCTTGCGAGCTGGGCTGGCACCAATAGGGGACTGCCTCGGAAGATAAGGCAATCCCCTTGACATCTGGATGATTGCACGCGCCAGAAGTGGCACGTGCAAACGAAGTTAAGGGCGGAAGAGGTCCAGCAGAAACTACCAGCCCTCTCCCGCCCTCACATCTGCGCCGGAGTGGAGCGGCTGGAGGCTCCTCCTCCCTCCGCTCCACCCCCGCAGTCCACCATACGCACCAATGCGCCGCCCTCCCCCCCCGCCCCACTGCCCCTGCAATGGGACAAGAAGAGGGCGGCGCATCGATGCGAGGCCCATCACGTCGCTCACCAGCGCTTCTCTGCCGAGGCAGAGAAGGTGGAGAGCGACCGCGTGGGCCCTCTCCGTGTCAGAGGCGGAGGACCGGGGGACCCTCCGCCTCCGGCCATCCGGTCCGACTGGTACGAGGCGCCCGAAAGCGCCCCCCCCAGCCGGACCTCCTCCTCTTGGTCGCCTGGGCCCCACTCCACAGTGTGAAGCAGGGACCAGGCGACGACACCTCATACCGCTCCGAAGAGCGGTACCTCCGGTCCGACTGGTACGAGGCGCCCGAAGGCACCCCCCCCAGCCGGACCTCCTCCTCTTAGTCGCCTGGGCCCCACTCCACAGTGTGAAGCAGGGACCAGGCGACGACACCTCCGACCGCTCAAAAGAGCGGTAACTTATAATAATGTTAATTTATAATAATGTTAATTTTAATTACTTATATACTGTACCCCGGCGCCTTGCTTGTGACTACTCGTCGGAGTAGACAGAGATAAGGCGCCGGGGGAAAACACGATAATTGTGTTTTATTATCTTATGTAAAATTCTTTCTAAAATTTTAACTCCGTTTGACAATTTTATTTTAATTTTTTACATACATTGTATTATTAATTTTAATACGATAAACAAAACTGTAAATGGGTTAAAAAAAAAAAAAAAAAAAGTAGACAACTAAACATGAACGAAGAAAAAAAAAAAAAAAAATAATAATAAATAAAAATAAATAAAAAAAAAAAAAAAAATTAAAAATAATATATATATTTCAAAAAAAAAAAAAAAAAAAGGAAAAGAAAAAAGAACACCCATTAGTATAACCAACCTGTTATTAATATTTAACATCGACATGCTGTGTAGCGCAATCCTTAAGTTTTATATGTACAATTTTAATAATAATATCTTCAATTTTATATGACACCATTATTTTTTGTTATATAAACTTATTTTACTATATATTTTAACGAGTCGAATCAATTGCAATTTTAAATAAAATGACGCAAAGGTTGCCACGTAATTAACGGTGGCAGTAACCTAGACAAAAAAAAAAAAAAAAAAAAAACCTAACCTAACCTAACCTAACCTAACCTAACCTAACCTAACCTAACCTAACCTAACCTAACCTAACCTAACCTAACCTAACCTAACCTAACCTAACCTAACCTAACCTAACCTAACCTAACCTAACCTAACCTAACCTAACCTAACCTAACCTCGCTTGTCGCCGCCTCTACGACGGTGTGGTGCGCTCCAAAGCTCTCTACGGAGCGCCCATCTGGTCGGAGGCCCTCTGCGCCAACAACATCGCCCTGTTGCGACGCCCGCAACGGGTGATAGCGCAGAGGGCTGCAAGAGCGTACCACACCGTCTCCTACGAGGCGGCGTGTTTGTTAGCGGCGAGTCTCCCCTGGGACCTCGAGGCGGGAGTCCTCAGGGAGGTATACGAGCGGAGTGCCCTGATGCGGAACAGTGGAGGGTGGCCCACCCCGGCGGAGATCGTACGTTGGAGGCAGGAGGCTCGCGACGATCTCTTCCGAAGGTGGGTCCTGAGGTTGGAGGACCCCTCCGCGAGTCGGAGACTCGTGGAGGCGGTCCGGCCGGTCCTGCGGCCATGGGTGGAGCGGGCGCACGGGGCGTCGACCTATCACCTGACCCAACTCCTCACAGGTCACGGCTGCTTTGCCAAGTACCTGTGGGAGGTGGTGGGGATAGAGTCGGGCCCCGAGTGCCGGTACTGCGCGTCCAACGAGGAGGATACGGCGGAGCACACGCTAGCTGTGTGCTCCGCCTGGAGCGCGCAGCGGACCTCCCTCATGGCCGTTGTGGGGGCCGACCTGTCGCTGCCGGCCATTATCCCGCAAATGGCCGGCAGCCAAGAGAGTTGGGCCGCCGTCGCCACGTTTGCTAGCGAGGTGATGGCGGCCAAACGAGAGGAGCTGCGAGAGCGGGAGCGTGTTGGACTCACGCTCCCGCCCCGCCGTCCATATAGGGGGCGACGCCGCGCCGAGTACGCGCGCGCCCCCGACTAGAGCGGCCGTGGGCGGAGGGTCGGGGGACCCGCCGCCCACTATCACGGCGAGCCGGAAGGCACCCCCAAGTGTTCCGGGGTGCCTTCCGGCAAAACATAGAGTGCCCGCGCACTCGCCCACGGCCTTTTCTGAATGCAGAGAAGCCCCGTAGGGTGAGGCGCGGGTAAGTGGATGCTTTTTAAAGCACGGGGGGGCCCCCGTCTGGCCCCCCCACTACGAGAGTCCCTCAGGGACACCCTCTCGCCGGGCCACAGTGACTTAACCTATGGCCTATCCTGTGGCCCGGTAGAGTAGAGGAGGAACACCGCGGGGGTTTAGTGGGTAGTCCAGCCTTCGGGCTGGGAGTCCCACACAAAGGCGCCTTGTTGTCCCCCGACAGCAGGGCGCCGAAGTGCGTAAATGCATTCCCCCGCGTAACCAAAAAAAAAAAAAAAACCTAACCTAACCTAACCTAACCTAACCTAACCTAACCTAACCTAACCTAACCTTTTTTTTTTTTTTTTTTTTTTGTTGACGGGGGGGAAATCTTCAAAAGATACCCGATTTCCTGGGGGGAAAGCCGGGTTATGTTGGATTTTTACCAACTAAAACCCCCCCGGTGGCCCTCTCAGTGCGTTTGGAGGAGGGCTCCGGGATCTCAATGAACACACCGGAGCCCTCGCGCACAGTGCTGTACGCACCCGTCCTCGTAACCGGCCA
The DNA here is from genome assembly GCA_934045075.1 of Yponomeuta sedellus. Taxonomy (NCBI): domain Eukaryota; kingdom Metazoa; phylum Arthropoda; class Insecta; order Lepidoptera; family Yponomeutidae; genus Yponomeuta; species Yponomeuta sedellus. Next base: position 42,073 of record OW203733.1, read on the forward strand.
TGCCGGGACAGCCTCACCAAACGGCAGTGTGCGGCCACCACACACCGCCGCCTCCACGGGGTCGCTTGGAACGGTGGCTCGAGCCCCCACTCTCGCCACCCACGACCCCAGAGTCTCCTTTTAGTCGCCTCTTACGACAGGCAGGAGATACCGTAGCCCTATTCTAAGCCCGGGACTACAGGGCTGGTCCCCCTTTTAGTCGGCTCCTACGACAGGCAGGGGATACCGTAGTCTTATTCTAAGCCCATGACTACAGGGCATTTTGGCCAGGACGGGGCTGGTTAGCGCCGCCTCTGCGCCTCCGCCTCCTCGCGGGGTCGGCCTTCTCCCTCTCTCTTTCTGCCGCCTCCTTTTCGATCATTACTGACTCGCAGTAAGCGGCCACTGAGTCCCATTGACTTTTTCCTTGCACCATGGCCGCCACCACGGAGGGCAGCCGGAGGTCTGGACCGATCGCAGCAACAAGATCTTGCCGCTGCGACTGCCACGCGGGGCAGACCTCCAAGGTGTGTTGGGCATCGTCGTTGGTGGAGCCGCAGTGGTGACATGCTGCGGAGCTCTCCCTCCCTATCCTGTGCAGGTACTCACCGAAGCACCCGTGTCCGGTGAGTACCTGAGTCATTCGGTAGCCTACCTGACCTCCCTCTCGGCCCATCCATTCTCGGAAAATGGGCAGGATTGCCCCAACGACCCTCTGTCGTTGGCTAGCTGGCTCCTGCAGTCGTGTCTGCCATTCCTCCAGTGCGTCGTCATGCGCCGCTTGGCGCATCAGAGTAACTGCCCTGGGTGGCAAATCCTGCCCGTCTCCACGCATTTGATGGAGTTGTCTGTACACCTTTGCGTCCATCGACGCCAAGATGTCCAGGGGGGGAAACCTCGACAACAGACCAGCCGCCTCGTGGGAGATCGTGCGGTATCCGCGCGCCACCCTTATGGCTAGCCGGCGCTGCACGCTGAGCAGTTTAGCCTTGCATGCGCGATTGCCGGCCAGCTCATCCGCCCAGATTGGCGCACCGTATAGGGCCATGGACCGCACGACCCCCGAGTAGAGTCGCCGAACACTCTCCCGCGGTCCCCCAAGATTGGGCAGGATTCGGTGGAGGGCACCCGCTACCCTCTCGATCCGGGGGACCAAACGGTTGAAGTGCTCGACGAACTCCCAGCGACCGTCCAGAACAACGCCGAGATATTTTAGGTATCGCCCCACCCGGACATCGGCGTCCCCGACGCGAATGACAGTGCTGGGCGGTTCCGAGCCTCTAGGGAGATCGTGAAACCATAAGGCTTCGGTCTTCTGCGGAGCAACCTGTAATCCTAGGGCTCGGATCCTGCGGATGACGCACGCAACTCCATACTCAGCGACGCGAGATGTTCGCTCGAAATCATCTCCCTCGGCCAATACAAGCGTATCATCAGCGTAGCAGACTACGCGTACACCGACGGGGAGAGCGATCCGCAGTACCACATCGTACGCGAGGTTCCACAGGAGTGGCCCCAGAACCGACCCCTGCGGGACCCCGCAGTACATGTCCCGGCTGTGCGAAGCCCTATCCCTGCCGGTATATTCTACACTGCGGTCCCGGAAGTAGTCGCTGACGACGTTCTGCAGGTAGGCGGGCAAACCGTGATACGCTAGGGCCTCTTTGATGGCTCTCCAGGGCAGGGAGTTAAAAGCGTTTACGATGTCTAAACTAATCGCAAGCACCACCCTGCCCTGGGACACCGCCTCTTGTGCGAAAGAGCGGACACGGAGGATCGCATCCACTGTGGAGCGTCCGTGTCGGAAGCCAAATTGGCAGTCCGACAGGTCCGGACCGACACTCCACAAGTGGAGGTTTATCCGCTCGGCCACCACTCGCTCGAACAACTTGCCCGCCTCGTCAAGCAGGCAGATAGGCCGGTACGCCGAGGGTGAGTCTGCCGGTCTGCCCTCTTTCCGGAGTAGGACTAACCGCGCCCGCTTCCACTCCGATGGAAAGCACCCAGACCTCAGGCAGTTGCTGAGGTGGAACTGGAATCGCTCACCGAGGACGCCCAGCGCGAGCACCCAGGCGCGACCTGGTATTCCGTCGGGGCCTGGGGCGGTGTTCCGCACTGCTAGGCGCCTCACGGCTCGCCCCAGCTCCTCCTTTCCCACGTCCAAGTTTTCCGGCCACTGGGGCGGCATCGACTCTGTACACGGAAGGCCCAGCGGGCTGTCGGCGTTTCGCGGGAACAGGGTGTCCACCACATTCACCACGAGGTCAGGCTCCAGGGTCTCGGTTAACGGTGGGACCCACGGTCTGAGCCTGTCCAGTACCATCTTGTACGGACGCCCCCATGGGTCCTCATTGAGGCTGTCAACCAGCTCGTGGTGCGCCCTCTCCTTCGCGTCTGCGACAGCCGCTTGGAAGGTCGTGGTGGCCTCCCGATACGCATTATACGCTGCTATTCTCTCTTCAGAGGAGGCTTGCCGCCGCCTCCGGCTTCGCAGGTAGACCCTTCTGGCTGCCATGCACTTTGCCCGTAGTTCTGCCAGACTGTCCGACCACCAGTAAGTGGCGGTGCGCTCGGCCGGCCGTGTTCGGGGCATTGCGGCATCGCAGATCTGCACCATCCTCTCCCGGAACCATGCTGTCTCTGCCTCCGCGTCGGCAGCGACCGGTGGCTCCACCCATGCTGCGGTGTTCGCGGCGGCCACGAGCAGGTCCCGGTTTAGCTTTTTGAGTGCCCAGCGTCTCGGTCTTGCGACATCGCTGCTCCGTACTCCTTGGCCGGAACGCACCACCACATCTATAAAGATGTAGTTGTGGTCCGACAGCGTCAGCAGCTCCTCCGCTACCCGCCAGCCCGACACCAAGGCACCTGCAGATGGGGACGCCCAGGACAAGTCCACTATGGACTCGCCCTGCCATCGTACGCAGGTGCTGGCAGACCCCTGGTTTAGGAGCCCAAGGTTTAGGCACGCCGCCCAATCTAGGACGGCCTCCCCCTTGGGCTCGTCCCGGGTCCCACCCCACGCACGTGCGTGAGCGTTGAGGTCCCCGAGAACAAGAACCGGGCGAGGCTGGCAGCGACGGACACAGGCTGCGAGCCGGTCCAGGTAGGCCTCGAAAACCGCCAGAGTGACGTTGGGCGAGATGTAACAGCCTAAGACTGCTATTGTGCCCCATAAGACCGCCACAAAGCCCGAACCCCTCTCCAGTAAGGAACACGGCGGAGATCCCTCTCCTCCTCCCCAATACGCAGCCACCGAGCAGTTGTCGTCGCCGAACCACCGGGGATGAGCAGCTACCCTGTAGGGCTCCGCAACAATTGCCAGGGCAACCCTATGCTCCGCGAGGGTCTGCAGTAGCAGGTCCTGCGCCCTGCGGCAGTGGTTAAGGTTGCCCTGGAGGATTTTTAACTGGGCTGTGAATTTGAAGCCTGCGTTGCCTCCGGATGCGAGCTAGGGCCCGGCTGGCTCGACGACTGCGAGTCCCCCGCTGTGTTTTTGGGAATAAGAGAGGCCTGCTTTCCTCTTTTCCTATTGCCCTTTTTCCCCGGAGGGGTGGCGCAGTTTTGCCCCATTTTGTGATCGGCGCGCTGTCCGCGATCTGCGCAGATCGGGCATTTGGGTGAGGCAACGCATGTGAGAGCTTTGTGGCCTGGTTCTCCACACTTGAAGCAGGCATTGCTTCTGTCGGCTGCGCTCTTGCACCCGTCCCTCACGTGCCCGGTCTCAAGGCACCGATAGCACCTAATGGGCTTATCGGGTAAGTACGTCACACGGACAGCCGCCCAGTCGCCGATGCGGAGTCGAGGTTCCTCAACAACCTTTCTAACCGCCGTCAGAGGACAGCGGACCCACGCTGTGCCCAAGCGGTTTCCATTTGCGCGTATAGTGCCGACTTTTACGTCGTCAGCGCTACAGCCACCCTTGGCAGCAACTGCGATCGCGACTTCCGCTGGGGTAACCGACTCGTCAAGGTCCATGACTCGGATCTCACCCATCTTAGTGGGACGCACCACCTTGACGGGCAGATCCGAGAGGGCCTCTTTGAGGCACCCGGCTAGCTTTTCAGCATTGCTGATGCTCTCCAGGCCGGTCACCTCCAGCAGGATGCCTCCATTCTGACCTTTTCTCTGCCGTACGTCGGTGATACCGCAGTCAGAGAGTTTCACCTTCGCTTTGGCGGTGGCCATCACCTGCGCAAAGGTGACCTCGGCATCCTTGGCCAGCGTCAGCATAACCGCCGATGACTTTGGTGGCCTTGGCGGTTTCGGCTTCTGTTTGGCCTTCTGATTGGCAGGCTTTGACGCTGCCTTTTTCGTCACCGCCTTTCGAGGGTTTGTCTTCTTGCCTGCCACCTGGGCCCACGAAGCAAAGTTCGGCATCTTTGCCGGAGCAGCAGCAGCCGCGGGTACTGGAGGTAGAGGCTCCACTGGGGGTGTTTTGTGACCGGCCTTCTTTTTCCTCTGCCGTTTTGCAGGTTTCCGCTTAACGGCAGATGCAGAGGCAGCCTCAGCTGGCGGTGGAGTGCTGCCGGAAGCTGCGGCTACTATCACCTGCTTTGGTCCCGGTGCAGCGCGAGTGGCGCGGTCAGGGAAGATTTCCTCTTTGAAGGCTGAGAGCTTCGCGTCTATCAACGCCCCGACCTGCTCCAAAAAGGAGCCCTGGGGTTTATGGGCCTGAATGGCCCGGGATGGACTGGCAGTCTTCCCTGCATCTTGCCGGCGAATACTTTCGACCTCAGCGGCAAGGTCAGACACCTGCATCTGGAGGGCAGCCAGTTTTGAGCGCAGGGAAGCATTTTCTCTTTCGAGATGCTGCTCCCTTTCAGAGCTAGTGCGCTGCGCCATCTCCTCCATGGCTGCCCTGGCGGTTCTCGCCGCGACCCGCAGCTCCCTCACCAAGAACCCTTTGAGATTCGTCGACTTCGCTGCGATCGACTCGACCACCGTCATTTTTTCATTTACCTGAGCCCCGAGATCAGCGGTTGGTTGCTGCCTCATGTGGTCCGCAAGGTCTTCAAGTGCGGGAAGGCTCAGGGACGTGCGTGTGACTGGCGGAGGCTGTGTCAGGTCCACGCTCTCATCCAGTGGGGGCCGCTTACCCCTCGCCCTTTTCGCGTCCCTAGTGGCCGTGCCAGGCACCGCGCTCTCTCGCTTCCTCTTTCGAGCAGAGCCAGTAGACCATTGGGAGGCCTGCGAGCAGTCAGACTCGTAGCCCACCTCCGACATCCGCTCCAGCTCTACAACAGCGGGAATTGCGAAGCAGCTCGCGATGATCCGCTGCTTCTCTCTATCCGCTTCGTCCATCTCCTTCTCCTTTTCTTCATCTCTTTCCTTCATTCCCTCATTCTTCTCTCTCTCCTCCTCCTTCTCCATCTCTTTCTCCCTATCGACATCCAGCATAATTTTGTCCCCCCCAGAATACGTGGGACTGCCCGAGCTAGGAAGCTCGGAGAGGGATTCTCCGACACCGGAGGTGCCGGTACCCTCCTGGGGTAGTTTCTTTTTGAATTGTGCTGACATCATGTTCTTTATTACCTCGGTATATCATAGATATAGTTTGCGGTACGCCTGCCTGGATGAACCAGGCAGCCGATGCCTGGACTTAACCCTTTCGGCTCCACATCGACCTTATCGGCTTAAGCCCAGTACTGGAAAGCGCCGCGCACGTACCACTTCCAGGTTTTTTTATAGAGGTTAACTCCTCGCAGCCCGACCGCTAACGGCAGGGCCCTCGGTCCCGGTGAGTCGGGGTTCCGATATGCTCACGCAAACCCAGATGGGCTGCCCCACCCGGACTCTGTGAGAACAGGGTCCAGGCGCCCTCGTCTGCCAGATTTTTCGCCGCTGGCCAGCAAGATCCCATAAAGAGAAGTTACTGACCAGCGCCCAGGGTGCACCGGCCCTTGCCACTTACCCCTCCCACTGGTTCAAAATGAATCAGTAGGAACGGAAGCGGAAGGGCACACGGGGAGGTAATCTGGCATCGCACCCCAACCTAACCTAACCTAACCTAACCTAACCTAACCTAACCTAACCTAACCTAACCTAACCTAACCTAACCTAACCTAACCTAACCTAACCTAACCTAACCTAACCTAACCTAACCTAACCTAACCTAACCTAACCTAACCTAACCTAACCTAACCTAACCTAACCTAACCTAACCTAACCTAACCTAACCTAACCTAACCTAACCTAACCTAACCTAACCTAACCTAACCTAACCTAACCTAACCTAACCTAACCTAACCTAACCTAACCTAACCTAACCTAACCTAACCTAACCTAACCTAACCTAACCTAACCTAACCTAACCTAACCTAACCTAACCTAACCTAACCTAACCTAACCTAACCTAACCTAACCTAACCTAACCTAACCTAACCTAACCTAACCTAACCTAACCTAACCTAACCTAACCTAACCTAACCTAACCTAACCTAACCTAACCTAACCTAACCTAACCTAACCTAACCTAACCTAACCTAACCTAACCTAACCTAACCTAACCTAACCTAACCTAACCTAACCTAACCTAACCTAACCTAACCTAACCTAACCTCGACGAAGTCGCAATGTCTACTCAAATAAAAATTTATACCCCAACTCAGGGCACAACCATACCGCGATAGAGAATGATATCAACGCCATCTAGCGTAAATGAGCATAATTATCAATTAAAGGGGTTGCGTTTTAAGCCTTTGTTACATAGTTTTCTTTTGTTACACACATAAAAAAAAAACCAATTTAGCCACTATAAATTGATTTAATTGTTCTGCTACTATAAAGGTTAAAAAAAAAAGCAGTTTTTTCTTCACCCATTCTGGTATGCAAAGGGAACTATGCCCATACAGCCAAGTCTTCAGTATATTTTTTTATTGATATGAAATGAAAATGAAATTTAATGAGATGAAATGAAATGAAACCTAACTTAACTCATTCAATCAAATCATTAAATCTGATATTGAAACAAATTAGTAGGTCATAAAAACTTCTATGAATTTTTTTTATTAAAAACTTCATGGTTGGTTTTTCTTTTAATAGACATTATTTTGACAGTTGGGAAAGAAAACGCACGAGTGCAGGAAAGAAAAAAAAAAAAAAAGCACGAGATTGTTTTTTATAGCCCACATCCCGCACGCTATACGTGCGGTAAGCTGATTTCGATTACACTGAACAAGTCTCGGTGGCTGAGCGGTGATGGCGCTCTCTTGGTCTTGGGATCAAACCTAGCTTGGCGTTTAAGGACTTAATTTGTCTTATTTTCCGTTGTAATTTTTATTTCTTTGTTTTTAATTGTTTAGTTTGAAATATTTAGGCACCAATTTTATATAACAAAGAAGAAAATATTGTTTATGTTCATTTTTAAACTAAAACGTTTCTAAGTACTACAGATAATATTGTAATCGGATAAATTTACTAAGCTTTTTGTCTTGTACATTATGTTCAGTGTACATAGTTGATAAGTACCGTAGATATTACGCACGGGGTGGTGGTGGTGGGTAATAATTGTATAGGCTTATCTCAGTGGTGGTACTAAGGGCTGATTTTTCAATAATCAGATAACTTTTATCTGAGGAATAAAAATGGCGGTTTGACATTGTTTATTCCTCAGAAAGTTATCTGACTATTGAAAAATCAGCCCTTAGTCAATTAATAAATGTAATAATTTATTTGACGCTAGTATTAGGGTGTCAACGTCATATATTTTTCGCATAATTACATTTTTCGACTAAAAGATGGTGATACAAGTATTGATTTTAGTTTATCAGATTTCCTTTCCTTTTTTTGTCTGTGGTATTAGTTTACGCTTATCATGACAATGAGCCGTTTTCAACAGCACTTAATAGAACATTTGAGCGTGACAAAAGTCATAATTACGACCTTAACCGGAGTCACTGACCTTCATGAGACACATGGCACCACTATTTTAGTTGTCAAAGTCACTATGAAGTTTGGTTTCACCTATTTAGTCTGTGATATTGTTGGTTGGTTGGCTGCTGAGAGTTTACTTTCCAATTTTCCATTTTAGTTTTCTGCAAATTCAAAACAGAATTGAATTGAATATTTGTGTCTTAGCAAACATTTTCTGCTATCTGTCAGTAAATAAGTTGCAGGCTGTCGCTTCAGACGATGGCATAGTCGTTGCATTAAATTAAAATCTGGTGTTAAATTTTTCGAGCAAAAACTGTGCTCAGTTTGTATTATGTCGCAGAAAGAGGAAGCAATTCAAGCGCGTGCACTTCCACCGCTCTTGCCGCACAAGGAGTAAGTACAGCCACAGATACTTAAAACCTTATGTTTACCTGACTGCGGCGGAGCCCAACAAGGTAATGTGTTATGTTCGTATGTATATAAGTCCGATTCCATGTTCCCCCAGTCAAGAGGGAATATGGTACCATTAATTACTAAGTAGACGGGATTCAAATTAAGTTGGTCTCACCAGACCTGCTTAGTAGTTAATGTCCAGCAGTCGTATTGTTGATTACGTTTATTTCAGTTTTTTGTCAGTCAGTCTACTACATACAAGGATTTTTATGTGCACAAACTTCTGTTGTATTAGCGCGGCGGGTTGTGCGGACGTGCGTGGTGTACTTCGGCGTACACTGCGCGTGTTGCCCCCGCTCCCGCCGGCGGAGGCGCGCCGCGCGCCCTCACCCCCGCCGTCGCCGACAGCTGCCGTCCGGCCGCCCGCCCCCGCCCCCGCCCCCGCTCCACTGGTGCGCTCGGAGCACGCACTCCGGGCAGCGCGCGCACTGGCTCTGCGTGCGGGGGCGGGGGACTGGCGTGCGGGGGGAGAGGGAAGTGTGCCGGCGTGCGCGTGCGCCCCGCCTGACGTGTGCGCATGCGCGCTTCTGCAGCGAGCTGACCTGTTGGAACATGGCACCAAACCACAAATCTGTGAGTATCGCCGATGGGACATTCAAACTATTTAAACTGCGTTCAGCACGAAATACACTGGATTATTAAAAAATAAAACGTCCATTTCACCTACTTCGCAGGCCGACCGCCTGCTCAATGCACGGTTCGGGAGCTGCAGGTGCTCGGGGAGCCGCTCCCGCCCCCCGCTCCGCCTCCTTCACTGCCGTTGTCCGCGGCCACCTCTTTGGACATTTCCCCCCCGCCCCCCGAGCCGCACGCTCCCGGCCAGGTTGGACCAATGTCGCTGGTGAGAGACTGACATCAGACACAACGTAATTAGGCACTTATTGTTGTATAGTTACTACCAGAATTATATCAAATGTAATTGTTGTTTAATTTTGCACTTGGAATTATAAAATGTACGTATTTTTGTTATCATCAGAAGTGTAAAATAAATGCTGAACAGGATTTGGTAGCCAAGCCCAAAATTCTTTCGTTAAATTTGTAGATTTGTAGATAGTCTTAAAAAGGGTTGTGAAAACCCTAAAAAAGTAAAGCCTGTTTTATAGGCTTACTATTATGTAAAATAGTATAACTAGTATATTATATAAGTACATGTAGTAGTTATTTATCGGTTAATAAGTAGTTAATAAAGTTGATTATAAATATTTTCAAAATTTGTAGTTTTGATAAGGTACCACGATAGTCACGATAATTCCATTAGATTTCTGTCAGCGTGTTTAACATTAAATTAAAGTATGTAGTGAAGTTTGAAGGACCGTAATAATAAAAATGCTGGTTTCAACATTGGCAATGTATGCAAAATTGGTTACAAAGTGCCAAACTGCAAAACTTTTTTAAAGCGAGATTGTGTCATGATACCTCAAGCTGTTATTACGTTGAAAATTTATCTATCTATGTGTATAATTCGCTCTCGTAACATGTACCAAAATGGGTATTCTCTACAAGAAGTAACTGGGTGTGGATGCATTTTCAGATCTAACTTGATTTTGTCCTCTTAGATGTCGATAAGCACGGTGCGGTCGCACGAGCCCCCGCCCCCCCCGCGGCGGCGCGCGCCCCCGCCCGCCGCGCGCGTCCCCGACAAGCCGCTGCTGCTGACGCCGCAGCACCTGGAGTTTGTCAACTTCGTGCCCGGACAGATCTACAAGGCGAGCGTTCTGTTTAAGTAGCCTCGTCGAACTGAAATAATTATTTTACTTGGTTGCGACCACAGAACATAAAAAACGACTATAAGTCGTAAGTGGGCGGTACTCGCGGGCCTCGCATTAGCAATGTATTGCCTATGCGTAGTCTTTGATAGTTCTTCTTACCGCAGTTGTGGTTTGTTTTTAGTAAAGAAAACACTCGTAAAAACTCTACTAAAATGCCTTCTTTTGCTGTGTAAGAATGCTAAAATAAGAGTTGGGGACTAAAATTTACCAATCATGCCGAAACAGTTCATCGGTGAATCGTATTTCATTGTATTTTTAAATTACATTGGGAATGACATAAACAAGGAAACCAATCCGGCTGAGTAGCAACACATCAGAGACGTGTTTTTCAATTTTTGTCTTAATGGCCCATGACATAAATCTTCTCGAAGATCAGACGCGGTTGTATGGACCACCTAGCGTAGATTAGCGGTACTATTAGGTTATATTTAGTTAAACTTAATTACATTGTTGTGCATTGATTTTGATCATTGTGTACATACACAAAAGGTTCATATTTAACTGGAACTTTTATGATATAGATTTGGCATTGTCTTTATTTACCAATGGCAGTTTGGCATTCATTCATAGTGTGCGTTTGGTTTATATGTGCGAGTTCGATCATACCAGTTTTCATACTATTGGGTCATGTCACTACTTCCACTCTTTTTTATGTCCTGTGATTGCGACATGAAATAGTGTAATTGGGTGCCGTCTTTCCAGAATGTTAGGAAGTAACGAAGCGAGCCTACCCCCTACGTCCTTGTTGAATACAACGTTTTTCGATACAACGCTTGAGTTGAATGGGTGTAATTTTACATAGGCGATGATTTTATGGAGCCGCGATCTTAATTCAATCAATCTTAATTCGGAGAGGTTTGGTGAGCGAGTGACCGACGTGGCGGTGGCGGTGGCGGCGTGCGGCGCGGCGGCAGCAGCTGGCCCCCCGCGCCCCGCGCCGCCTCAGCTAGCGATCGTGGTAACATCCTACTGAAGGGGCGCAGGCTTTTTTTTAGAGAAATAAAAAGTGGTCGGATTGGCGAAAATGTCGGAGCATTTCGATCGCACCTGACTGATCCCTTCCGCCCGCAGCGCACGGTGCGCATCACGAACCCATACAAAGAAGAGGCGCGCGTGGCGCTGCGCCCCCCCTCGCACCCCGCGTTCCAAGTGACGCCGATGGGGGGCGGGGGCCTCTCGCTGACGGGGGGCGCCTCCCTCCTCCTGCGCGTCGCCTTCGCCCCCCGCGACACCCGGCCGCTGCGGGAGCGGCTGCTGCTGCGCGCGCGGGACAAGCCCGACCTGCGCCTCGAGCTCACCGCGCGCCACGACCCGCCGCGGCTAGAGGGTCGGTGCCACTCGGTTTTCGGTCGGTTCGGTGCCGTGCAAAATCAGCGTAAACGTCAGTAATTTTATAAGCGATCGTGACGAACGTTAGCTTTGCCGCAGTACTGGTGTGGGCGGAGGGTGCGAGCGAGGCGGAGGCGGAGGCGGCGGCGGCGGCGGGCGGGGCGACGCTGTCGCTGGGCGCGCGGCTGCTAGGCGCAACGCACCGCGCGCTGCTGCGGCTGCGCTCGCACGGCGCGCACCACCACTTCGCCGCGCTCAGCGAGGAGGTGACTCCCCCGGCCAGGCCAGCTAGGCGCGCTCACTTTAGCGATCCCACCATCGGGCTATACTAGTCCACCGCTGAACGTAGCCCTCCCCTAATGAGCACCCTGTCTTTAGTTTGCCGCATCCAGCATTTGCCTGCAGTTTTTTGCAGATCGTCGTCCCACCCGGTCGAAAGGTGTCTGTCCCACACTACGTTTGCTGAGTCGCGATCTGCACTCGAGAACACCTTTACTCCAGCACTTGACGGTTCTTCGCGAGATATGGCCAGCCCCCTGCCACTTCAGCTTACTAATTCTCTTAGCTATATCGATAACTTTGTTTCGGAGGTATTCGTTACGAATCCTATCCTGCTCAGAAACTCCGAACCTAGATCTCTCCATCTCCAACTCGCTGAACGACTTTGAACCGGTGAACCGCCCCCTCGAGAAAGAATCCATGTCTCTGCTCCGAGTGCGTCCGTTGATCGTTGCCAGGGTCAGTTGTTTGTGGCAGCCTGAGGTAGCCCGGCGGTTTCTAGCACCCCCTGCCCCGCCGTTACCATGGACGCTGCTGCTGCCAAGAATAGCAAGGCGGCCGGGAACTGGAGGCCATTTCTTAGGTCGTACGTACTCATAATCCCTAAGCTTAGCACCGGGGCTTGGGGATTGCAATTAAGTGGAGCAGACAAAACGGATCTTCTCGCGGGTGTTCGCGTTTGGGTTGCTACTAGTCTCTAGGCCGACACCACGTAGCTTCTATCATTTACAGCTGGTCACAGTTCTTTTCCAACTCAATTTTCTTCAGTCCTTGGCTCTCCTCGTCCAGCCGCTCACTCTAGGTATAGCTTACTCTCTATCAAGACAGAGACTCGACAAGCCATGCATCTTCGTACCGCTACTGCTTTGTGCTATTGTTTCCTTCCGTGCCATGTCAGAGGCATCACTTTAACTGGATCCCAGAATATAAAGTTTTTCTAGATAAACTACAGTTGCCTAGACGAAGTTAATGGTATCACGCTCCCATAGTGTCAGAGCTACATTTCAAATAGACAAAAGAAAGCAACGATGGACGATTGTATTTCTAAAAGGTAGTCTACTGGGGTTACGTGTTTTCTATCTAACATGATGATAAGAATAACGAAATTGTCTATTTTTATTATGAGCACTGAAAATACTTTCAGTTTCTTAAAACCTATAAATTATTGGTGATGGCTTCTGTGGCGCAGCGATAGCGCATATGTCTACCATGCAAGAGGTTCCGGGTTCGAACCCCGGCTGTGGACAGCAAAAAAACTCCAGGTCTTGGATGTTTACATGTTTGTGATGACGTTGTTTCTGGTTTCCACGACACAGGGTATCCTAGTGTGGGGTCAGAAGCAATGTATGTGCCTGTACGTAAATGTTATTAATGAAGGGTTTGGCTCCTTCCGGAAACTGGAGTTTGATGATTTCGAGCTCGATCTAAAGTCGAACCCTCTGAACGGGGCGCAGACGTGGCTGGAGTGGGCGGCGGGCAACAGCGCGCGGCTGGGGGTGGCGCGCGGCGGCGGCGGCGGCGGCTTCGCGTGGCGGCCCGCGCGCTGGCGCGGCGGGGGCGGGGGCGTGCGCGGGGAGGTGGGGTGCGTGGCGCGCGGCGCGGGGCTGCAGGCGGCGCGGCTGCTGCTGCTGACGCGCTCTGGCGCGCGCCGCGAGCTCACGCTGCTCGCCGACGCGCTGCTGTACGGCGCGGACCACGTGCAGCTGCTGGTCACTACACCTACTTTATTATTCTACATCTATACGTAGAATCGGTCATACGGCTGTGTGGTGTCGGCCTAGAGAATAGCACCAACCCAATTCTTCCCGCGGGTGTCGTAAAAGGCGACTAAGGGACACAAACCAGGGGGTGGGCAGCAGCGCCCCCTGCAGTACGACTCCACCAAACTGCGATCCCCAACCCGCATGCCCAGCGTGGGGATTATGGGCATCACCCTCTATGATAGCACAACGTGGCGCTCTTTATCCTCCTAAGCCCTCGAGGTAACAGTTACTTCAAGACTTCTAAAACTACGTAGATTTTGAAGAACTTTTTCGTCTTGTTATACAAAAAATGATGAGGAAAATATTGGACCTGGAACAATAAGTTTTCCGGACTTCCTACTAAATCATTGGGTGTAAATTAAGAAAGTTATTCATGTTGTCCTATTTCTAGAACGCCAGGGCTTTGGAGATTAGGGGAGAGCTAAGTCCAGCAGTGGACTAGTATAGCCTGACGACGACGACGACGTAGAATCGTCTCATCTTCCCGAAGGCTCGTTTCTAAGACGCTCCGAGCGCACTCGTGGAGCGAAGACGAAGAGGGATGATGGTGCGCGGTGCGCCTCATCCTTAATAATTCCTTAATAATAGCGCTCAAAGTCCAAAGGGCCAATCATTGGGGGGGTGCCAACAATGGTACGTGTTACCCTACTCCGAAATACACCAAGCACTACCGCACAACCCGCCGCGCTAATCAAACGAGTCCGTATTGCACGAGTCGAGTTGTATTTAATACCAAATGTCCTCTGTACAATTTCCGATTTGACAGTTTTTTTGTTCCTTAATATTGAAGCGATTTATTATTGTCATTGCGTTATTTAGTTGAGAGAGCGGCCGGTACAGATATGGGCATGAGTTTCAACCGAGGTGAAATGACATAATTGACGTTTTTTGAAGTCCTTTGGTTGCGTCGTTGTCAGTATCGAGCGTCCGAACTTCATCTATCTGTAATAGTGTGTCAAAAAATCTCTGCAATGCAAATGTATCTTTAAACATATCTTATAAAACTCTACCGTCTATTCAGGCTGCAGAGAAAGACTTCGACATCATGCTGGACTCAGACGACGTGTGCACGAAGTGGCTACAGCTGCGCGGCGGGGGCGGGGGAGGGGTGTTGCGGGGCGAGTCGCGGGGGGAAGTGTGGCTGCGCAACCGCAGCGCCGTGGCGCACCGCTACGAGTGGCGCGCGCGAGCCTGGCGGCGCTGCGCATGCGCGCTCGAGGCTGGCGCGCCAGAGGTGGCGCGCTGCGCCGAGCTGCCGGGCGAGGGCGGCGGGGGCGGAGGCGGGGGGCAGCTGGAGGCGGCCGACGCGGCGCTCGTGTGCGTGGAGCCGCGCGGGGGGGTGCTGGGCGCGCGCGGGGAGGCGGCGGTGCGGGTCACCGCGCCCTGCCGCGACCACGCGGGCCGCGCCGTGCTCATGTGAGTCTGCCGCACTGTGCACTTGAGGTTGATTGTGATATTGGCCCCTTGCCAGTGAAGTCGCCCGCTACGACGACAAACTATTTTGTGGGATTTCTACTCATGCTAATGCAACGGATTATTTCATAAATATCAATAATGTGTTTGGATGGTATACGACGAAAAAGTTTCCATGTTTCATTATATTTTTTAAATAACCTCTTTAGTCCGGATCTCGAAAATACCAAAAGAAAATCGTGGTTTTTTTTTCAAGATCAAATTAAAGAAAAAAATTATGAAACATGGCAACTTTTTCGTTGTGTACCATTGAATTTGAAATAGTCACTACTCAAAATTCTACGTGTACACTTACATAAATTTTAATTATTAATTAATATATTTTATAAATAATTCGAAAAAAATACTGACAGTTTTTATCTTAAATAAAGTACAGAAATAAATATTACTCCTAACTGCCTAAGCCATGCAGGAAACCTAGGAGAGCTAGAAAATAACTAATACCGGTGTTGGGTAAACGACCCACTTAAAAACTAATATGGGTGCACTGAGAGGGTTGGGGATCCCTAGACTTCCCCGTCTATCCCCAAGAGCTCTTTCCCCAGAAGGCTACCTACCTTCAGTGCACTTTCACGGCACAGGTTTTCACCAAAATATATGTCTACTATTTTGGGCGATCCGTCGTCCAACAACCAAATACGGGATCCGTTCCTGAACTTATTTCACACTTCACACGAACATAATTATAAGCCCGGCAATCTAATTGCCACACAATTTTGGGCACATTCTGTTAAAAACCACACGTTTCACAACCAAAAACAAGAGGTCAATATGCAAACTCATCTGACAGCTGCTGTCAAGTCATGGCTGCGTTCCGAAACGCGTTCCAAATTAAACTTCTATTCTAAACAGCCGGCCTCCGTTTTCAGGCTGGTGTTAGTGGACATCCCCATCCAGAGCCTGCCGGCGGGGCTGGAGGCGACGGTGCTGGGCGAGCGCCTGGCGCCGGCGGCGGCGCTGCCCGGCGACCAGCGCGCGGTGAGTGCCGCGCGCCCGGGGATATTACCACCATCCGTTCATTCATACAACGAAATTGCTTCGGGGTACGTAGCTTTTACTCAATTAATAATATTAGAGACCTCATTCAACTCTCTTCTTTGTCTTTGCCTCGTCCCATTATTTGGGGTCGGCTCTCCTCGTTCTTTTGCTTCAGGATTTTCTGTCCTGGAGTGTCCGCTCACTCAACTGGGCTCGCTCCAAGTCCTTTGCTACCGTGGCCCACCAGGTCTTTTGTGGACGTCCTCTACCTCTTTTGATGGTTAGGATCTGTAGGGCCCGTTTGACGACTGATTTTCCTCACGTCTCATCACATGCCTGTACCATCTAAGCCGTGTCTCTGTGAGCTTCTCTGTAATCGGAGCCACCTTGAAACTGCCTGTGATATGGTCGTTTCTGACTTTGTCGATTCTAGTTACTCATCCGGCCCATCGTAGCATATTCATTTCGCTCATGTGCAGTTTTTGTTCGTGCGCCTTTTGTATTGCCCAGCACTCGCTGCCGTACGTCATTGCGGGTCTCACAGCGGTTTTGTAAACTTTGCCTTTGGTCTTAATAGGTATTCTAGGGTCACAGAACTCCTGTTAAGGCTCTTCAACGAATCGAATCCATGCGGTATGGACTCTCTGGGTAACATCAGCATCTATTTTGGCGTCCCTTGTCAGTACTGATCCGAGATATTTAAAATGCGATACCTTTAGCACGGGTACGCCGTAGACTTGGATCATGTTGCTCCGTGCCCTCGGAGAAACGACACTCCAAATACTCGGTTTTGCTTCTGCTGATGCGTAATTCGTTGCTTTCAAGTGACTGTTTCCAATGCTCTAGAGAAGTTTGCAATTTTTCAGCATTTGTCTCGATCAGTACAACGTCATCCGCATAGAGCAGACACTAAGGCAAGGGGGACTGAATATAACTTGTGTGATGGTTCATTACCAAGTTGAAAAGTAAGGGGCTCAGTTTCGAGCGGTGGTGATGGACGCCTACTTTGACTTCGAATAGATGGCTCTCTCCCGCTAGGCTTCGGACAGTTGTGCTTATACCATTATACATGTCTTTGACAAGCGTGATGTAGTTTTCCGGTACACATTGAGCCTCAATGCGTGCCAAACCAGAGACCTCATTTAACTGAGAAATAAAAAAGGTCCAAGAGCCGAATAGCTGTGCCTGCGACCTGGAAGTCGGCTTTATCACCCCTATCCATTAAAAGTCCAAAAAGGAGAGATAGCTCAAATTTATTACTATTCAATAATTTCATAACCCAGAACTTAGACAACGGTAATCAAGTAGACGATATATATACCGATTATCTATTGAAAAACAAACCTATCTCCAAACTCGATGAAATTAGAGATCGTTGCGTTATTCTGTCCATAAACTTATTTATGAAACTCACATTAATGCAATTACTAATAAAGCTTACAGGGCCTTAGGATTTATCATGCGTTCCGGCAAAAATCTGCGTCGTTTTAAAGTCCGGGTTGGTAGAGGATTGTAAGAAAGTGGCGAGCCTTACTGTCAGAAGTTATCAAGCCGCCTGTAAGGCCTCTTACATGTCATTAAATGACAGCCGGCACCAACGGCTTGACGTGCATTAAGAACCACGGAAGCACACGGTAAAATGCCACTAGCGGTAGTCACGGCACGGTCACCCACCCTGCATCTGTACAGTTCAGTCCACCGACTTAGTCAGTAAATTGACCGATAGAACTATCATGTTAGTGAAAAAGAGTTGTCAACTAAAATAGTGATGTTCCTTAGTCGATTGATTTAACGTCATAATCAATTATTTTCTAAGTACTGTTGTTGGTGACATGTCACGGAAGTATTATGAGATAATTTTAACACGATGTAACCAGAATAATTAAAAATATTCTCATGTCTTATTCTCATTGTTTTTCTTTACTCTGCTTAATCCAAATTTAAAGCCTGATGATTGACAAGCCTGAAATCCAATAACAAATCTTAAGTGACTGGCGTGCAAGACTAGGAGCTGGTCTTGCTGTCAGAAGTTTTCAAGCTGCCCTAAGGCCTCTGACTTGGCTGGGCTTGGCTTGGCTTACTGTACTTACTTACTACATAATCAATAAATGACACAATAGTAGTTATTGCCTATATTGAAACACAACATATTATTATTAACATTGTTGGTCCTGAAATATTGGTTTACCAACCCAATCTTTTGATGGTTATTGACTTACAGTTGTTAGTTCTGTTCATTCGGTTGGTAACTCTCGTGGTAGTAAAAAAAAAAAAATGAGCGGAAATAGATCTATTTGCCCATTGGTTTCTAGTTACGAAAAAGTGTTTTAGATATCGATGGGTACATATTGAAGCAAAACAAAAATATGAAAAATGTGCAATATTGGTGTGTAAATAAAAACATGTACTGTAGAAGTACTGCAAGTAGTCGATTAGTTTAATTAATCTTCTTCTTTCTTTAATTAATAAAAATAAAATTAAGTACATTTTTTTTAATGCACTAACCCATGCCAAGGATTTTAAAAACCTATTTAGATGCTAAAAACTTCACCTATGCCTGGACTCGAACTCGCGACCTCTGACACAGATGGCCAAAGGTCGCGGGTTCGAGTCCCAGCATGGGTGGAGTTTTTAGTCTCTAAATAGGTTTTTATAATCATTCATTGTTAATCAATCATGGATTTTGCTTCGGTAAACTTTCACTCTACCGTACCATGCTATGAAAGTGTTTCGCGACAATGTTTGTGGCTACGGTGTTATACGACCTCGTAGATTTTGCTTCAATAATTCTTTGCCACAACGTTTGTCGCTACAGCGGCATTCAAAAGTAAGAACCGGACCCGTCCTGACTTGTTAGCTAAGCTTAACCTCCTCGTCCTCTCACGTTCCCAATCCCGTCGAAGACTATCTCTATTTGTTCCTTGGGCTCGCACAAACTATAGACAAAATTCATACTTAATTACAGCTATACGATCCTTTGTCGACTGTTGTATAGAAAATGTTAACATTCCTCTGTTCACCGACGACATTTCCGTTATTCGCAAAGCAATTACTACCAAATTTTGTGACTCGGCGTAGGCTTTATTACCGATATAACTTATTCCTCGTTTATGTTTTTATTTTTGGATTGGCTGACTCTGGTGTTTTGTATCGTTTTCCTTCTTTTATTATTTGCCTTTACTATTTGCTTAAATTATGACTACCTATATGTGAAAACGTTTGTTCGTTCTCTGTTTCTACGTGTGTTCATTTAATGTGTTATATGTAAAGCTGTTAGTTTTCCTAATAAAATAAAATATTACAGCTCTACAGGGTACTCCTAAATTGACATGCTTAGATTAAGTACAAATGTGAATGTACACCACGTGGATTACAAAAGTAATTTAGGACGATTGTGCTGGATACTTGAAAAAACAGAAGTCATTATTGAATTTTAATGTGGTGTATGGCTAAAGTTAAAAATATATTGACTAACAAAACTATGAAATAAAAAAGCATTAGAAATAAGTTTAGAAAGTTAAATCATGCCTTTATTTAACATTTTGAATAGAATGTTCAGTGTAGTGAATGGGATGCGTACTAAAATGATAATTGTATTTTAATACTGCTGTTCGCAGCGACAAGTGCCCGTCGTGGACGTGGTGGCGGCGCAGCTAGAGGTGTGGTGGGGGGCGGGGTGGCATCGGCTCGTGCTGCTCCCCCCGCTGGTGCTGCTGCCGCACTCCCCCCGCGTGGGCTCCGTGCCGCTCCGCGCGCGCCTCGCGCTGCTGGGCGACGGCGGGCGGTGCGCGGGGGGGCGGGTGACCTGGCGCGCCCCCCCGCTCGCCCCGCAGCCTCCCCCGCTGACGCTCTCTCCCGCCGCCCCGCGTACGGCCACCCTACTGCTGCCGCTCCACGCGCCCCGCGCGCATCCCCGCGTCCCGTCCCCGACGCCGCAGGGCTCGTCGGATGCGCTGCTCGTAGACAGCGGCGAGGATGTCTTCGTGTGAGTGATCCCGCTACGTTCGACCGGAGTCGTGCCGTAGCGATGGTCCATACGGCTACGGGTATGTCCCCCGCAGCGCGGAGGCGGAGGCGGACGGGCCGAGGGCGGCGCTGGTGGCGCGGCGCGCGGCGACGGCGCGGCACTGCGCGCTGCGGCCGGCGCGCGTGTGGGGCGGCGCGCTGCCGCCGAGCGCGCCTCTCGCCGCCGCGCTGCTGATCGACAACGATACGCACGCCGAGGTCTACGCTTTTATACGGTTTATTAGTATTCTTGTGGCAAGTGGCAGTCTCTGGTCTCTGCCTACCCCTCTGGGATACAGGTGTAAGGTTATGTATGTATTAGTATTCTCGATACGACTGGAGCGTCACTCGCACGGTTTTCATCATAAAATTAAGTCCAGTAGGTATGTTACGAATTCCGAAACTGTGGTGAAGAAAATGTATTCCTCAATCGTGTCGCACGAACAGCTGGAGTGGGAGTGTCGCACGGTGGTGTGGACGGGCGCGACGCCGTCGGCGCGCTGCGCGGGCGTGCGCTGCGCGGCGTGCGGCGCGCACCGCTGCTGCTGCGCCGCGCTGCAGCCGGCGGCCGGCCGCCTCGCGCGCGCCCAGCGGCAGCCGCTATCCTTCAGCGTGCACGCGCCCGAGGTGATACTCTCACGTCGCACTTCGTGCACACGCCTACACCGCTCGCTTTGCGTCGCACCGTCCGGAGCTAACGTATCGTGCAGCCGGAAGGAGCGTGCATCTGGCTGGTATGGGCGCGCGGGCTGGACAGCGTGCAGCGCGGGGCGGGCGCGCGCGCCGCGCTGGTGGCGTGCCGCGTGCTGCGGCCGCGCGTGCTGCTGCTCGCCGCGCCCCCCCCGCCCGCGGCCGCCGCCCCGCGGCAGCCCGGCGCCACGCTGGCGGCGGCCGCCGGGCTGCTGCGGCTGCGCGTGGTGCGCGGCCAGCCGCACGTCGCCGAGGTGCGGCTGCTCAACATCACGCATCTCACCGCCACGGTGTGCTGGGATCTAGTTTACGGTGCGTCCTATATCGACTCGTTTAGTTTTATGATTCTTATGTAACGAGTTCCTTCGTTCCTTTTAGTGCGAGGATTTAAATTGAAATAACGTAGTCGATGGCGTTACGCTGATTACAATAAAGTCGCTGCCAAAGTAGAATGTAACCGACGTGCTATGCAGACGCGGCCGAGGAAGTGCAAGTGGAAATTAGTCCGCGGCGGGTGACCTTGGCGGGCGAAGCGCAGGCGACGTGCTCGGTACGCGTGCAGGCGGCGCGCTGCCGGCCGCGCCGGCTGCACGTACGCGCCGCACACTACGGCGCCGGGCCCGGTGCCGACGCAGGCCCCAGGCCCGGTGCCGACGCGGCCGCGGCGCCGTCCACGAGCACGCTCTATCTCATCCTTGACGTCGAGGTCGTGGTGAGTAGATATGAGGGTGCAAAACTTAAATGCCTGGAGGATTCTATTTGAACAGTTGGCCGTCCGGTACTTGACTCTCTTTTGAAGTTAGTTTTAAATTTTAAATATATCTTCGATCAAAGCAAAAAATATTTTAGTATTTTTTTTGAGGACGTAAATGCAACAAAAAAGTATATTTTAAAACTTTGCTTCCCATTTTTGTCAATGGTTTGAAGTCTTAAAGGTGTACAGTGCGACAAACTTATCTGACCCGATGACAGCATCACTTTTGTCATAGTAAACTTGACGTTTCCATACAATATTTGACACCTCCACCGGGTCAGATAACTTTTTAGCACTGTAAACAAAGTTTGACATTCAACATAGGCAGGTATCTATTCTTAAAATTTGTGAAAGATCTGTGAGCATAGTAAAAAAAAAACACGCAACCGAGTCGACCGAATCGAGTTTACTTGCAAAATAAAGACCCCGGAAAGTTTGTGTACCCAAATAAACATACGAAAAACTTGGCTCAAACTTGCCAAAAGAGATCCCTATTATTTATCAACTAGGTATCTCGGGTGTGCAATAAAATGATAATACAGTAAGTGCACAAGAAGAGTTTTTGAAAAGACACTAAATGCAAATTACAATAGAACCTACGCACAAACGACGGACAGACGGCTGGCTAACAGATATTTATTTACAAACCAAAGATGCTTTCAAGACGGCGGATGGCGTTTTCACCGTAACGATTTAAAAGCAGAAAATATAAAATAAGCAATAAGGCTGCCAATTGTACTGTTTCTTTGTAATTATGTCAAATAGCGGATTGTGACGAATGAAGAGTAAAGTTGTCAGCATTGTTCACCCAGTCATCATATTGATTTTGGTTCTGTGTGTGCAGGGGGTGACTGTATCCCTCGAGCTGGAGAATGCAGTGCTGCGCGGATCTGAGGTATTTGCACATTTATTTTTTTAGTAATACTTTTATTGCACTTAAATTTTAAAATACAATGCGGCAGATCTATTGCCATAAGGATTTTCTAGCGGTTTACTGCTAGCTAAGTACATATCGAAAGATGAAGAGGAAGAGCGAGCCGATCAAACGAAAAATTTAATTGCGCAAAATCCCTGGTGAATTGAGACGAGGCTCGGCTTTACGAACGGTCGGTGTCGCAGCGGGCGGGCGACGAGGCGGTGCACCTGAGCGACGAGTGGCGGCCGCGCCGCGCCGCGCGCGCCTTCCAGCTGCTGCGGCTGCAGCGGCAGCGTCTGCTCGGTGAGCCCTCACCCCTCACCGGGATACTCTACATCTGCAAAGGAACGTCTTGCAAGGACATCAACCGGGCGGACTCCACCTGTACAGATCAAATCGGAGCCTCGCCGCGCAATCAATTTAAACACGAAATTGCACTGATTGTCTGTCCGCAGCGGAGCAGTGCTCGTGCTCCTGGTGGCTGGAATACGCGGGCCCGCCGCCTGCGTCGCCGGCCGACCGTGAGTCTGCTAGATAGATGGCTGCTGAGTCAGATAAATGTTTTACGGATTGGCACAGCACTGTTAGGTCACATTTACGAATGTATTTGGCTTAATTTGGTACTGCACAAAATCCATCTTATCCGTCTCTTATGAAGGTGGCCTGTTTTCACTTCTATCCTTAAACTCGTTTTACTTATTTTCTTTTAGGTCTCATTGTGGGGCAAAAGCTTCCCCTCTCCCTGCCTCCCTGCTTAAGCTATCTCACAGTAAAAGTACACTAATAAACAATGAAGTATAACTCGTAGTTGGTTTAAAACTTTCCCGCGTTAACGAAACTAAAAAATATAGTAAACCGTTTTAATTTCTGTAAAAGCGCCAAATCAAAATAACACATTAAAAGTGTAAATTATGATACAAGAATAAAACTTACAATATTGTGGCGAGCACATGTCAACTCTGCGCGCGTAAGATTACTATAACCATTGAATTTTAAGTGCTTACTTAAAATCCAATGTTAAAACTAATACGAAAACTAAATTTTCCTTAGCTTTAATTAAATTCAATAAATGGCTTTTATATTATTATTGTAGAAAAAGTGTTAACCTCTGGTTTCTGGTACACTAACAAGCCGTTAATCTACTGCTAACGGCTGTCAGTTGGTCCAATTGCATACAAAAAAACATTTGACACCTGTTAACAGTAGATTAACAGATTGTTAGTGTACGAGAAACTGGGAGTAAAAGTCTCAGAATTCCATGTCGGAGGAAAACTGGCAAAACAAACAACAAACACCTACATATTATATAGATTTCAGTTGTTCACGTCGAAAAATGTATTACATATTTAGAAAGAAATCGGTTTCCTGTGATCGATATCGTATTGCGAATCAGTAACAGATTACATGATCATTACTTGAGTGGAATGTTGTTTTAATCACCTTCGATGGATCATGGTTTTCCAAAAGATTTGAAAGCTCACGAGCCAGAGAGCGAGGGTCGCGCTGCCCGGGCCCCTCGGACGCACCCCAGTGGCGCGGGCAGATTGGGCGTGTCTTGCAGAGGCGTACGCGGCCGAGACGCAGCGCGTGTGCGCGTGCGCGCTGGCGCCGCCGGCGGCCGCGCTGCCGCTGGCCGTGCAGTTCCGCGCCGACGCGGGCGACGCCGGGGACGCCAAGGACGCCGCCGGGGCGCCGCGCCGGCTGGAGCTGCACAACTGCGGCGCGCTGCCGGCGCGCTGGCGCTTCCTGCCGCGCCGCCTGCGCGCCCAATACGCCCCCGCGCGGTTCCCACGCGAACGCCACTGCCCGTCCGAGGACGGCAAGTTTTTATTTACAGCTACTGTGTATGTGTTTCTTAGTACAGTTTTCGGTTCCAGAATGTACCGATGATTTATTTTTTGGGGTTACGAAAATTTGGAGACATAAAGGTAATTTTAATCAGCCAAGACCACTCACTAACGGCTAAAAGATTTTAAAATAGAAAAAACATCCATAAGAAAACGGTCTATGGAGTATTCACATACTGCAGCGTTTAAAACACCAATCGCGATATATACGCGTGGCGATGAAGCCCGTGACTCGGAAGAACGCATTTGTGTTCATGCTTGTTTAATATTTTTTATCATCAGCCGCTGACAAATTTTTTTACGACCACTTCTCAGTTACTACGTGAATTACCCGATTGCGCCAGGAGGCTTATGCTTTCTACCTAAATATTGATGGCATTCGTTCAGCATAATAGTGGCGGCGTGTCTGTGCAGAGGCGGGCGCGTGGCTGGTGGCGTGTCCGGCGAGCGGCGAGCTGGCGCCGGGCGCGCGGCAGGCGCTCAGCGTGCGACTGCTCGCCGACACCTGGGGGCTCTACCACGACCAGCTCTTGCTGCAGGCACGAAACCCTTACGCTCTCTTAGTCGGGGTTTAATAGTTTAAGTCGGGGGGCACTACGCAGAGACGTTAAGTTTACCTGCTAGACGTACCCCAACTCAGGTCTTGGTTAATAGTTGGTCTAAATAAGGTACTCTAAGCTGAAAAAGCACAATCCTTATCATCGCTGCCCTGTCGCGATGATATGATGATGGTGCTTGCCTTTTTTGCTTTTCTCTCGGCACGCGCGCGACAAAGCGATAAATAAATGCATCAGTAGTATAGTATTGGGAACTCTAGGACACTTTTCCGTCGTGAGGGGCTCACTGCGTTCGCCGTCACTCCTTCAAAGTGTCCTAGAGTTCCCAATACTATTGTGGGAAATATGCAATCTAACCATTTCATTACTTTTTATCTAAGACCTGATTAAACTTTAAGGAATTTTAGACTAAAAAACAACTTACTGAAACTGGATACTGGGTTTTCTCGCAACACTAATAACATACTCGGTTGGCACTTTACACAAAGCATTATGGTAAATTATTAACTCTCGAGTATACATTATAAGCGTTCAATATATTGTGTTTAGAAGGTACTTAATTTACGAATGGAAATTTATAGTTTCGTTGTCACCGTAGGTATCCACTAAAATTTCCTCAAAAACTTAGTTTAAGACATAATATCTGGAGTAATTTTGATTTAGTTATCACCGCTAAGGTTTCCACCAAAATTAATCCGAGCTCCTCACAGAATCGACCGCTTATACTGGGCTCAAATGAAGAGTGAATCTAAGTTGAAAGTCTGCATTTCCGCACAAAGAGAGTTCATACAACGATTACGACAACTACCAAAGCAAACGTCACTCACCACACAGACCTTACATACGTCAACATTCAAACATTGGTAATGTGTAGTAGTGATGAGAATTTGCAAGCGCAGCACGAGCACAGGTGAGGATTGTTTGTTAGCCGGCTATCGCATTGCACGGTTTCGCGATAAAATGCAAACTAATCAAAACACATTAATCTTCTTGTGCGACTGAGAACAACACAAATACCGTTGACTGCCTGGATGGTCTAGCGGTATCAAGTTAGACTACCAAACCAGAGGTCGTAGGTTAGATTCCTATCGGAGGCCGTCATACTTTCATTTGTACAAATGATCTCAGTCTGGGTGTTTTTCCATGTTTATCCTTGTCTGGTTACCATAGCACAGGGTATCCTAGTTTGGGACCAGATCAAGTGATTGTGATGTGTGAAAGTTATTATTATTATTCCTTAACATTTGAAGCATTAGGGTTTATGACGCAATAGTTCATTATTACTTGTTAGTGATTGTAGTGCTCTATGGTACTGTGGTGTGGTGATGTGACTTTTCGCTGACTCGCACATATGGGCAGTTCTCGATAAATACGGTATAAATCGTCTCGTATATCATGTTAGGACCTGTAGATGTGCGAAGCGCTGATTAATTGCTGATGAAAATGTCTAGTCCGGAGGGCCAGGTGGTCCAGAATTAAAGTATACCTAGGGCTGTCACAGTTACATAATAACTTTCAGTATAAGCAAAGTTTATTTTCTATCATCACGTTATTTATTATTAAAGATACCTACCAGTTTTAATAAGCTATTTATTAGTATGACTACGTATATTGTCTATCTATTCTACTACAGGCTAATATTATACGTTTACTCAAATATGTAATTATAGGATAGAAATGGGTTGGAATGAAAATATTAAAATCGATTTCCACAACCAGACGTGACAAAGGGTCAAGAACGAACTTGTCATAACCTGATTCCGATTTCATGTTTTTAGTACTTCATGGCTATCTTACAGGGCCGCGTTTCATACATAATACTAGAATTTATAGTTTATGTACCTACAATTCGATGTAGGTACATTGCGTAGTCGAATCTTCATACTGGTTAATCTGTGAGATAATCGCTATGCAATGTATTTTCGAATCGAATTTTCATAGTAAACCATGATTATTATAGTTCTATAAAACAGGCGTTAGTCGTTTAGTTATACTACTAAAATACTATAGTCATACTACTAAAAGACTAATAAGTGTGCTTAACTTCCACATATATGTTAGGCAGATGTCCACCGGTCTGTTTATAAGTGTTCTCTGGTGGTCTTCAGATTCTGATAAGGGCCTGCTGAATCAGAATTTTTGCGGAGTTCTTGTGTGTGGGTAGAATCTGTGACAGTTGTCTAGGGCTGTCACATTTGTGTACATATTTATTTTCCAATTCCCGTTGTGTACAAAGTCTCTTTTCACTCAGTCATATCAATGCTTCAAATGCTTCTTCTTTTAAACAGGGTTAGACATGATTTAGTGAAACGTTGTTTTTTCTAAAACTTAGCTTAACAGCAACTTAGTACTGAGATTGCTTTATGTTAAGTATAGATTACGATTCATACTTTGTTCCGATTTCCCAATTTAAAGAACAGCAACGTAAGGATAATATTTAAAATTGTAACTATCACCTACAAATATTTATGATGCTTGAGTAAGCATTGTATTTTTTAAGGCAACTGTAAAAGTCTATTGAACACATTTGTGCGCTTGGTTTTATTAAAAAATATTTTTTACCATGTGAGTTTGACAGCCCTGACTGATATCATGTTCCGACTTGTTTCCATGTGTAAAGTTGAATATGTGTAGGTAAAATATTGAAACGAAAGCATTTTCTCGCCTATAAAACGTGGTGCATTTGTTTGATCAATTATATTCAGCTTCAGTAACATCAAGAGATCAACACTCCAGAAGTAATCCAGATCTACATACAAAAATGTGAGTAAGTAACCTTCTTTTTTTTATATTTTGTTTCCAAATTGGGACCTCGCTACGGACCTGGCCTTTGGCCCGCCGGCTGGTGACAATGAGGACTTCATTATCTTGGCTTCTAATGACTTGGAACACCAAGTCCTCGTCCGACGTGATGTTCCACTGTGGGGTGGTCCGGTGGTGACTTGGTGTATCTCGTGTCAATCTTACAATTTTGCCCCTTGTATTGTAGCTATTATACACTGTTAATTATGTACTTGTCATTTCTCAGAGTTAATCCAGTAATTAAAGTTTCCTCTCCCATTTCATTACACTTCACCGACTATGCGTATTCAAGCTTTGTTTTCTTATTGCGGTTTTTCCTCAGGTCGGACTCGGAGGTTGAATCGATATACACTGAGCAGCCGCGTGAAAAGAAGCAACGTACTGCACCTGCACCTGTGCCTAAGCGCCGAACAACCGCTGCAGCGGAAAATTCAAAGTACGTGAGTCGTTTTTTTTTATGGGTCATTTTTATATAGGTCTCACTGCAGGGCAAAAGCCTTCTCTCTGAGAGAGACTGCGTGGCTTTCTTGGCAAGCGTGCTCACTTCCGTGTTGTTTTTATGGTAGTTTATTTTTTCAACGTGTTTTCCTACCAATCTAAAACCCGATTTACACTTCAATAAGTACAGTGGTGAGTTAACTTGCATCGTCGTCGAGTTAAGTTGCTTTTGTCGTTCAAACGCCGTTCAAACTGCAAACGCGACTTAACTCGCCGACGATGCAAGTTAACTCACTACTGTACTTATTTAAGTGTGAATCGGGATCAAGGTAGACATGGCAGCAACTGAATAATGATTCAATTATTCATCCAGTCGACCTATTAGTCAGACTGCTTCTTCTAGCCCTACTTTCATTGTCAATATTGAATAATTGCGTTACAATTGAATGAGTTCATATTTTCTCCAATTGTACCAATTATAAAGGTATGGTTTAAGGTATGGTATTTAGTATTGTAAGTAGTGGTATATTATTCAGCGAGAGCGTGACACGATAACCAACACACTGTCTTATTTAATGTTGACATTAAAACTAAGGGCTATAATATGTTACATCTAACTACAGTTCATGTAGCATTGAAGTCATTTTTTGTTTTTTTCTTGCATGCAGGTCTAAAAAGAAGGTGGTGAAGGGGCGTAAGACCAGCGAGTTCGACCTATTCGGGGTGCTCTCGGATGACGACGATGACGTGTTGGCAACTGCATCTCATCACTCCGTCACATCCTCGCTCACCACAAAGGTCGCTGACGGCTCTCTGCGACGGACTGCACCTCTAGAGGGGGAGTACTTTGTGGAAGTAAAGGTGTATCTCACGCGGGACGCTAAGCAGCAGGACCACTGGAAGAAGGCCCAGTTCCTGCTGAAAGCGCAGCTCGACCGTGGGACACCTGCGTGGGACCAGCTCCAGGGCTTCATCCGACGCGTGAAACCGCTGTTTAAAGACTCCGAACCCACATTTTATGGTGACGCAGTTAAATATAAGTAAATCGTCGCTGTAAAATGCCTGTTAGGTGTTTTACTATTGTATTATTATGGGTCATAGGTTAGATTAGGTTTTAATTAAAGGCGGGTGGTGTCCGTCTTGTGAAGGAGCGTAAGACCAGCGAGTTCGACCTATTCGGGGTGCTCTCGGACGACGACGACGACGTGTTGGCAACTGCATCTCATCACTCCGTCACATCCTCGCTCACCACAAAGATCGCTGACGGCTCTCTGCGACGGACTGCACCTCTGGAGGGGGAGTACTTTGTGGAAGTAAAGGTGTATCTCACGCGGGACGCCAAGCAGCAGGACCACTGGAAGAAGGCGCAGTTCCTGCTGAAAGCGCAGCTCGACAGTGGGACACCTGCGTGGGACCAGCTCTAGGGCTTCATCGGACGCGTGAAACCGCTGTTTAAAGACTCCGAACCCACACTTTACGGTGACGTAGTTAAATATAAGTAAATCGTCGCTGTAAAACGCCTGTTAGGTGTTTTACGTTTGAGTGCTGCGTTTGAGTGTACGTTTCAAATTTGCGTGATAATGCCGTACTGTACTGCATGTGTAGTCCAAGTAGAGAAAAAAAACTGGGTGGGTCATGTACGCAGTACTGCTCACAAAGAGAAAAGCAGCGTACCTCTAAGCGATGGTGTAGTTCTGATTGCGTCTGCTTTTCGAGGTCGTATAGCTACTTATAAGATTCTTGCGACTGATTTAGAGAACTGTTTGCCAGAGACGTTTATCACGGAAATCTCCCCCAAAATTGAGAAACTTTTACGGGATTCGCTTGCAAAACATGTAAACGTAAAGGTAAACTTCGAGTTTTTCAGTAACTTCGTTCTCTTTAAAAACGAAGGTCAAGAGGTAAAATCCTTCTCGACAAAGAATGTTGCATTGCATCGTAACTTTGACTTTGCAAAGCTAATAGGTAAAACGGTAGCCTGTTTAAAAAAGAAAATAGAAGAGTTTGAAGAGCGTGACAGTGGGTGGACATTTCTCAATAATCTTTTCTTGGAAATAAACATCAACAAGTACGAACCTATTTATGGAGCTGCTCGTATCGACTTGCCACCGGTTATTAAAAACAAGAAAGCGTGTCTCAACATGCAAAATAAAGATGACGCTTGTTTCTTGTGGAGTATTGTCGCTGCACTTCATACTCCTAAAGGTAGGGCCGATCGTACGTCTTCGTACCCCCATTTTACCAAAGTGCTGAATACTGCTGATTTGAGCCTTCCAGTTACTCTAGCGGACGTTAAATCGTTCGAGACCAACAATCCAAACATAAGCGTTAACATATATGCGTTGAAAAATACCAAGGGTATTGTTGGACCCATTTACAGATCGGAACACAAGTATAGGACGACACGCGTTAATTTGCTGTTATTAGAGAAAGGAAACCGCACTCATTACGTTTTAATTAAAAATCTACCTCGGCTTGTTCGCAGTCAGATGACTAAACATCATGGTAAATTGTATTTCTGTGAAGACTGTCTCCAATTTCTATCATCCGAGCAAACCCTACAAAACCATTTATGTAGTGGTGTTGCTACAGTGCTTCCTGGGAAAGGAACTTTTCTTGAATTCAAACACTTTGCTCATAAGCAAGATATGCCTTTTGCTATTTATGCAGACTTTGAAACGCTTCTCGTTCCTTATCAAGGATGTCAGCAAAATCCTGATTTGAGTTACACATATAACGCAAAGAAACACGTACCAATTGCATTCGCATACCATGTTGTTTGCTCATTTGATACTAATTTAAATCGATTTGTTCAGTACCGTGGCTCTGACTGTGCTCAAAAATTTGTTAAACTACTCGTTCGAGAAGTGAAAAGAATATACAGTATTGTTAATAAAAACATCCCTATGACATTTACAAGCGAAAATGTAAAAGATTATGCGGAAGCAGATTGTTGTCACATCTGTGATCGTCTAATATTTACAGACAAAGTTAGAGATCACTGTCATCTGACAGGTCGTTATCGCGGTGCGGCACATGCATATTGTAACTTGAAATTTCGAGTTCCCAAACTAGTTCCGATATTTTTTCATAACCTCGCAGGATATGACTGTCATTTGTTCATTAAAGAACTGAGTGACATTTGCGGACCGATAAAAATTATTCCAAAAAACAAAGAGAACTACATTTCGTTCACGAAGTTTTTTCAAATTTCTGAAGACGAATTTGCTCAAATACGATTCGTTGACTCGTATAAATTTTTGGGCACGAGTTTACAAAAGTTGGCAAAAGGCTTGCACAAAAATGACTTTACTTATCTTTCGCGTTATTTCCCAGATGAAAATCAGTTTGAGTTACTTACACGCAAAGGGGTGTACCCCTACGATTATATGACTTGTTGGAAAATGTTTACAGATAAACAACTACCTGATAAGTCGTTGTTCTACAATTCTATGGCTGACGAACACATATCGGACGAAGAGTATGCGCACGCTCAAAATGTGTGGCAAACTTTCGAAATTGAAAACATGGGCAAATATACAGACCTTTATGTGAAGACTGATGTGCTGTTATTAACAGACGTCTTCGAAAACTTCAGGAAGACATGTAAGACGCATTACAACTTAGATCCAGCCTTCTACCTAACTTCTCCAAGTTTGTCATTTGATGCAATGCTTCTAAAAACGGGGATCCAATTAGAACTTATAGATAACTTGGAAATTATTCGCATGATTCAAAAGGGTATCAGAGGTGGCATTTGCATGTGTTCCAAAAGACACTCGCAAGCAAACAATTCATATATGGAGACGTACGATCCAACTAAACGAGACTCATTTTTGGTATACATTGACTGTAACAATTTATACGGATACAGCATGTGCCAGTCCTTGCCAATTTCGGATTTTAGATTTTTAAGTGAATCTGAAATCGAAAACTTGAATGTTGAAGACATTCCCAATGATGCTCCACAAGGTTACATATTAGAAGTAGACTTATTGTACCCTGATGAGTTACACGATGCGCATAGCGATTACCCATTTTGTGCTGAGAAATTCATTCCTCCTGGAGGTAAGACACCTAAATTGACTCCGAACTTGTACGATAAATTTTACTACGTGATACATTACGTTCACCTCAAAACATGTCTGGCAAACGGATTGATCCTCGCTAAAGTTCATAGAGTTATAACATTTCGCCAGAGAGCTTTTTTGAAAGAATACATCGATTTAAACACGGAACTAAGAAAAAAAGCGGTCACTCAGTTCCAGCAAGACCTGTTCAAGTTAAATAATAACTCTATTTTCGGAAAAACGCTAGAGGATAGTGAAAAACGCGTTAATGTTAAACTTGTTACACAATGGCATGATAAAATAAACAAAACAAAAAAACATGATACCGCTGACAAATTGATTGCTCGGTTAAACTTCCATAGCGCAAGCGTATTTTCCGAAAACTTAGTCGCTATTCAAATGAAACCGGAAAGAGTAATTTTGAACAAACCAATTTATGTGGGTTTTGCAGTGCTGGAGCTGTCTAAGAGTCACATGTATGACTTTCACTATTCGGTAATTAAGCCTAAGTATGGAAATCAAGTACAGCTTTGTTACACCGACACTGACAGCTTTGTTTATGAAATTCAAACCGAAGATTTTTATAGAGATATGAAAGAATCCTTGATGGATTTTTTTGATACAAGCAATTACAAACCTCGAAACCAGTTCGGCCTACCATTGGTAAACAAAAAAGTGCCTGGTTTATTTAAAGATGAATTGGGGGGGAAAATTTTGACCGAATTCATTGGTTTGCGCTCAAAATTATATTGCATAAAAACCACTGAGCTGGTAATAAAGAAAGCCAAAGGGGTGAAAAAGTGCGTAGTCCGAGATTTAGCTGCAAGCGATTATCGTGAAGTGTTGCTGAACAATAAACTAGTCAGACGAAAGCAAAATCTTTTCAAGTCTATAAAACACGAAATATTTACCCAGTCTGTAAATAAAATTGCTTTGTCTAATACAGACGATAAAAGATGTATAATGCCGGACAAAGTGTCCACTGTAGCCTGGGGGCATAACTCATTATTTTAAATATAACACTTATTGAAATGGTTTAAAGATGACTCTTGTATTAAGTTATACCTATGTAAGTAATTTTAGTATAAGCACATTAAGAAAAAAAACATTAAATCTAGTTTTTCTGAATTTTGAATTTGTGTACATTTTAAGATAATATTGTAGATAGACATTTAAATACATACCTACACTAAAATAAACGTTTTTATCTGAAACAAATACCTGTGTTCATACTTATTCCATATCCTTGATAGGTTTGATCAAGACCTGACCTGCTCTGGCTGTGTCATCAAATTCTTCATTTCACTTCCACCTCAAGCAAGACCGAACCTGTCGCAATTGTGTCATCAAGACGTCCTTTGTTTAAACTAACTTTGCGAGCTCGCGCGCATGAAGCGCGCGGGGAGGGGGACCACCCGCGACGATGTTATGCATCGTCGTATAACATTGCATACAGCGGGGAGAGGTAGCTCTGGTTATATTGGTCGGACAACTCTTTCGAATAATGATGACTATTGATGACGCAGCTTGACTGAGTCCGTAATTCATTCGCAAGTTAACATCGATAGCATCGAGACGAGTTACTGTGCTGATAAAATATTTTTATTTTGGTAAGTTGAAACCTGTCTTCTTTGAATAAATATCTAACTTCTTTTTAATTTTGTCGATACTAAAATCTATTATTTATTTTCAGATCACCAAGATGACCTACAGCCCGACGATAACGGACCCTTTCTTCTACGGCCAGCATTTACTGACCGGATTCGAGAGCGAGGATGTGGAAGAAGTTGGGGCTCCAGAACCTCCCCCGCGAAATCCGAACAAGCGAGTGCGGCCTTCCAAGAAAAAGACGCAAAATACAACTTCCTACATTGTGAAGAAATCGCGGCGTAAAGGTTTGCGAATGATAAAAATCAAAGTGATTGACTTATCCAGTGACAGTGAAGTGGAAACGTCGAATGCGCAGTATATGGTGATGGAACATACCGACGAGATAATGGACATGACCGAAAATTTACTTGACAGAATGAGTAGGAAGTTAACTAATAATAGTAATGATTACTAAAAATGTGAAGAATTATTTTTTCTTTGTATTTCGCTAGGTAACTAGCATTATGCAATAATTATGTAATACTATAAATAAATTTAACTGTGTCAAATATTATTAATCTTAGTTATAAGTAGAATAAGTGTTACCGATGTTAAAATGCGAATCATTTAAATATAATATCTTAAACTAAACTGACTTTTGTTTTCTTTTTCTCAGTCAATAAAACAAGAAAATATAAAATTACGTAGTAACACATTTATTTTTCATAAAATAATAATTAAATACAAATTCAATGGTAAGAAGTTAATTAAAAATTATATTGACACTGTATTGTCAACACACCATCTTCTTATACATATAACATTTTTTAATGCACAGTAATCGTTATGAATCAGACAGTTATATTTACTACATTTATTCGTACAATAATAAGAAATTAAGGTCTTAAGATTAGGTATATCCATTTCGCCAACATCCTTTACAATGCTATTCGGACATAGATCCTGAACCCATTTACATTTTTCAACCCCCTTTGCAACTAAAGTTTTACCAGATAGGGATGACTT
This sequence comes from Yponomeuta sedellus, assembly GCA_934045075.1. NCBI lineage: Eukaryota > Metazoa > Arthropoda > Insecta > Lepidoptera > Yponomeutidae > Yponomeuta > Yponomeuta sedellus. Next base: position 76,663 of record OW203733.1, read on the forward strand.
AATCATACTCTTAAATTCTTTATAGCTTATTAATCCTTCACTCCAGTAGATTCCTCGATTTTTCCCGAGCCAAACAACTTGTTTCTTTTCTTCGTCAGTCAAATGTTTGAAAGGAAATGGAGGTTTTATTAAAAAAACTTCTGTACTTTCACTTGCTGCCGTAGCAAATTCTTTGACAATAAAATTATTTTTGTAGTCTTTAAAGCCTTGTAAATCTACAAAAATGTATTCCGGATTCATGATATTTTCTTCACTACACTGGTAAGAGGTTTATATTCTATAACACAATCGTTCAATATTAAACAGTACGCAGTTGTTTTGTCTGGTATTGCTATCTCGCTCTCAATTTCAACACGAACGTCGACAGGTCCAGTCTTCAGCGTATCGTTCTGACGACAGCAATCAATTACAAATAATGGAGTTTTTTCTTTGAAGTCGATGTAATTTAACAGGGGTTCCGGAAGACGGCTGTAGTAAGACTGTTGAAATTTAGCATACAACTCGTATAATAAAGCATAATTGTCATTGCTAAATTTAACGTTTAGGTTTTCATACGGGAAGTAGGTTGAGTTTAAAAACACTTTTATGTCACGCAAGTTACAATGATCGAATCGGGACATATCCTGAAATCCATTATTTTTGCGGTCTTTCTGTAATCCAATGATAACGTACCTTGGCTTTTCTATCTGTGATGAAGTTTTGATTGCCCATGTATGCTTCGTTGTTTGAGGTAAAAGTGGATATTCATAAAGATCCCAGTTTCTAAACGCTACGTTAATAGCTCTGTCTCTTTCTAAATACCTAAGCAAGTTGATTCTCTCTCGGTCAGACACCTTAACGTGGGGCACCCGCCACATAATTTTATCGATTACGATATCTTCTACAACCTCATTATTATTTAATTTAATTGCATTCATGTTGGTATTGCTTCGCAAAAGTATAAGTTCGTGCTTGCAATTTATTATAATTTTTTTGTAATCCTCCGCAAACCCAAGGATTCTATTGAGTGGGAGACAGCCTGAAAAACTTCCTCCCATTGTGTTTTTAATACCGTCAATGCTCCAACCCCATGCATAAGACATTTTTGATTCGCTTTCATTCATTGATAATAAACATTTCATTGTGGTTGTTATGCCTGCATTCTTAATCTTATCGATTTCAACCCCATTTAATTCGTACCGAATATCTTGAAATAAAAATAGTATTGGGTTATTTATTAATTGAAACTCGGTCACTTTGGCTTTAGTTTCACTGTTGATTACGCTGATCCTTCCTTCTACGTATAAAGTACTCTCCGACGGTAGAATGTAAAGGTCTTGCTGGTTAATTGGAATCCGTATCTCATCGTTCCTATTGTAGCTGCTTACATAAGGCTTGTAGGAATGAATCTGAATACTTTCAATGCTGTTGTCTTGTACAAAAGGTTCTGCTACATTAAGCATTTTAGTTACTTCGACAAATTTATTAATTTGAGAAATTGTTTATTGGCTTTGGTTAACTTATTTCTTTTTGGTGGTACCTTCGTAATATTTGAAAGCAAACTGCGCTTTCTGCTGGTAGTACACAGGTTTTTATTGAAATCAATCATTTTTTCTTCAGATGTAAGCAAAGCTGTACTTCTTCCCTTCTTAAATTTAGTGGGTTATTATTTAAATCCAAAATTCTAATATTAATTGCACTCACACTGTTTTGGATAACTGGGAAATAGATAACGTTTTTAGGAATTTCAATTATTCGATAACCCGGCGGCACATTCGGAGAAAACTCATAAATTATATGGCTAGGTTTTCCATTAACAAATGATCCACTTACAATATCACATTCGATTCGGACTATGGCTGATGGTAAAATGTTGATCGGATAGGAAGATGTGTGTAATATATTAGCTTTTAATAATACTTTTCCAAATCCTAATGTAACTCCTATTGAGTTCTCCTTATCAAAATGAATGTCTTTGCTACTAAAAATACTGGTGCTTAAAGTATTATTATTGCAAGTTAATTCCAAAACACAATCATGAACATGTTTCGTTAGGAAGTCAATAATATCTTCAAGTTCATATGAACCCTCTGGTATTATCACAACCCCATCTTTACCGTAATAGAATTTATTATTTCTGTGATCAACATTAGGAATTGAATTAAAAGTAGTGAAGTACAACAGGCCACACTCATAATCACCATCAGTTTCCAAAGCCGGTGAATAATTTGTTACAAGAGCAGAGTCTGTGCCCGTTATAGACATTGTGAAAGACATAGTTAACTGACTCGTTTCCAGAAACCTTTCAAAAATTTAAGACATAAATGTCCACAGTTAAACGTGTTGTATGCTTGATATTTAGTATAATTGTAATACAAATCTGCGCCACTTAGGTATTTAACCAATTCTGTAGGAGGTTTTAAATCTCCGAAACTGTTAAAATATTCACAATAATTATAAATTTTTACGAAGGCTACCCAATGCGTTCCAGGGTTGTCAGAACTATCTAAATTAATAATCGCACACTCAATTTGTTTAGGTTTTTGAGGCAAATTATCCCTCATGTATACACCTCTGAAATATGGTATATTACTGTTATTAACATATTTCATTATATCTTCATTTGTGAGTGCGCGTCGGGGTAGCCTATTTAGCAGTTTTTTGTATGTAAACAGAGCCCACCACCTTTTTTGTACGGTTTGATGTACAGCCCTTTTCCAATAGCAATTGTCTCCATCATCTTATTATGACGTATTGATTCTTTTAGATTTTCTTGAGCAGATTTGGAGTCGTTCACTGCTTTTGCTATTCCAGCTGCACCTCCAGCTAATGCACCTACTGCCGAAAGGCAAGCAAATATAGGAAGAAGTGGTAGTATCCCCCCAATTTTTGGGATTGGTATTATTCGAGGTAGCTGAACTTTCATATTTTTAGGAAACAATTTTTTTGCAGCTAAATGTGCATATTTAATTGCAGATTGTTTGTTTTTTAGTTTAGCTTTCTTTAATTGTGTACTTATTTTTCTAATACCTGATTTAAAACCAGCACCTGTCTTAACCTTAACTTTCATGATTTTGTTTACTAACCACGAAGCAAGTCTTTCCCCTCTACTCACGTCTTTTGCTTTTGATCTAAGTTTTGCCATTTCCATCAATTCTTTATCAGCTTGGTGTCGATTGCGCGTATCGGTGTATTTAGTATAGGCAATGTCGTGACGCATACAAGCATCGTCTAACTGATTAATACCTCGATCACCTCTTAGTAAGCGTTTTTCTAGTTTTGTGCCAGGGCCGCAATAATTATATCCTGGTAAATGTAACTCGAGTGGTAAATTATTTATTAATTTATTAATAAGTCCTCTTCCAGTCATCACTTACGAACGAATGAATAAAATTTTGCATTCATGAGTGTAATATAATAACATTATTTCACGACATCATTTTTACCGATCCAACTGTTTTCAGCGTCTTTTAATCCAAGCCATTTGACAAATAACATATTTCCTCTCTTTTTCAATACCTTTTCAATTAAATAAACACCGGGATTACGTGTTTTATTTAATTCCTGCTCGTAGAAACTACCTTTTATTAATTGATTATGCTGGTCTTTAATACGATATGTAATGGGAGTAGTTTTGTTAACTTTGCTAATGGTAAATAACTCGGTCGACCAATTGGGAGTATAAAAGTTACTGGTGAAAAATCAAACAAATACAAATTATTGTACTGAAAAATTACAACGGGCGGCCGAACTGTCAAACGGTTCAAATTGCAACGACTTATCCGGGGAAGTATTGTTTTAATCCTGTAATTTTCGCTTCATCCTACAGTTTTCCTACATAAACAAACTGTACATAATCTCATGTACATGAGACACGTCCCATACAAACATTCCGGCTCAGTTCTGGCTCTCTTTACTTGACGCGTAGTGGAAGCAAAGTTGAGACAAAACAACTAGCCTCAGTCAACATAACACGCTCACTCAACATCTATAACGTACCACCAACTCTTTATCAGCCAATAACATTTTAAGTGGTCACACACTGACACCGATTCCCGGTTATTTTCCAGGTGACACCAGTATGTTCACCCGAAGCAAGGTGACTGTGCGAGACATGGAGCTGAAACTGAAAGCCACGCTGCTTGAGCTCAAAAAGACCAAAGAGTTGTGCGACACACTTCTACAAGAACGAGAGGAAAGTGAAGAGGAGATTCATAAACAGAATAAAACCAACTCAGCGCTTAAAGCAGAGCTCAGTGAATTGGACATACAATGCCAAGATCTAAGTGCCCAACGGGATGAGCTGCAACAGCAAGTCAACTCGTTCAACCAGTGCCATGATGTCCATGGTGTAGCACTGCAACGAATACGCTCGCTTGAACACCAGCTTGCTGAGGCGCACCAGGAGCTTCAGCAAATCAGTGAACAAGAACAACAAAAAGATAGCGCTAGAACCATGGATTTGTATAGTGAAGTGATGAGTGAAGCCGGAATACTAACAGTCGACCTAACCACAGCCAGCGATAAGTCCTGCGCTATGGGGAATACCAGTAGTATCAAAATGAACAGCGTGAAAACCATAAAGAAGTATATTAAAACAAATAAATACATTCAGAAGGTACAGAAATTGATAAAACGAAACAGAAAAAGTATAGAAAGTGTACCAATTCTTCGTCAAAAACTACAGTTAGAAACGGAAATGGCCGAATGCCAGAAAGAATTATTTGCTAGTAATGTGGACCATGAGCTAGCGATGGCTGAACTGCAATTACAAGTGGAAGATTTGCAGTTTCAATTACTAGACATCACCTGCAAGTACTCGGCTATGCAAACTCAGTACAATGACTGCATTTCAACTGTGAATGGGTTGATTTCTCTTGGCAAAAGCAACCTGGAACGTGTTGAGTCCACCTTCATCCATGAATCAGAAGACTCAGAAGACAAACCAAGCTGGTTACCCCTGCAGCCACCGAATAATGTGCTTGAAGACCCAGCCCTTCCACAGCTGAACTCAACAGGCAGTCAGAAGCCATGCTTGTCACCGCCGTGCAGCTTGCCCAACACACCAGCCCCTTTACCGCTGGATCGGGCACAACAGCATGAAGGCGAGCCAAACAGACAGCCTGCACCATCAAATGCGATAGCGGAGACCAGTGCGCCATCGACCCGGAATGCAGTACTGGACAGACAACCGACAACCAGGCCAACGAGCAGTTCAGTTCCATTCAATGGTGCCCCTTACAAGACAATAATTTTCTCAGACAAAATAGGTGTAGGTCTAGGAACCAGGCTGCAGATCCATTTAAAACAGCATGTAGAAAACATATGTATGCCAAATGCCTCTTACATGCAATTAATCAACGCTCTGCTCAGCAAACAGTATGATAGAAATACTACTATTGTATTATTAATGGGGAACAGCACAGGGATTCAAGAAAGTGAATTGATAAATTACTATGAGTCCATAATAGCTTTAAATGTAAGGAAAATCATTATCTGTGCTTTTCCCTATTCAAAAACATTGTCAGAGACACAGAATGCACGGATAGGTAAACTTAACCGTCTGTTATATAACATGACATTTGGTCATAGAGATCAAGTTTTTTATTTTGATACGAATAACTTTATTCGAAATTTTATATTGACTAGGGACACAATGTATGTGCCCCTTCGTTCAAAACGACAGATTGCCAAATTGTTGGCATTCAATATTTATGACCCTATTATTGTTACGACAATAAAACAGGTACCATTAGTAAATAAAAACTGTAGAAAAAGTTCTACTAGTAAACCTCTGTACTCAGAGGCTTTAAAAAAACCTAACATAAATAAGTTAAGCTTGACTGCTGATTTAAACTGTCAGCGCAGACCACAGAAAAGCCCCTCTTAAAAAAAATCACTTTAGCTAATCAGAACATACAGGGTGGTTTTTCTGGAAAGCTACTAGAGTTAGAATTGTTCTTAGAGCAACATGAGATTGACATACTTTGTGTTACGGAGCACTGGCTATTAGAATCTCATATGAATTTTTCTGTACATAATTATCAGTTAGCCAGTTGCTACAATAGAAAGTTAGCATTGCATGGGGGATCTTTAATACTAGTAAAGGATGGTTTAAAATTTAAAGAAAGGAAAGATATTTGCAGGCTTTCTGTTGAAAAAATAATTGAACTATCTTGTGTTGAATTATCGTCACACATTGTAGTAAGCGTATACAGGCCCCCCACCAGTGATTACAGTGTATTCGAATCTGTATTAGAGGATGTATTAAAAGTAGCCTGCAGTAATAATAAGAAGGTTATAGTCTGTGGTGATTTTAATGTAAACCTGCTTGTAGATTCCCCTTCGAGTGCTAAATTAAAACTTATTTTTAAGTCTTTTAATTTGATGAATATTTTCTTAGAGCCCACCAGGATTACCGAAACCACCGCCACCTGCCTTGACAACGTATACTGTGACTGTGAATTTTCCCATTATTCTACAGTGAATTGTCTTAAATCAGACCACAGTGGTCAAATTGTACATTTTAAAGCAGATTTAAAAAAAATAGAGCAAGATGTACTCTGCAGGGTGATAACAAATAAAAAACTAGAATTGTTTAAACTTGACTTAAAAAAAAGATTACCTATTCAAAAAAATAAAACTCAAGATGCTAATGTTCTCTATCGAGATTTCTTCAAGGCTGTTTCAGATAGTTTTGAAAAAGTTTTTAAATTAAAACAGATATCCTGCAAACAAAATAAATTACAATTTAGTGAATGGGCCACTGCCGGCATCCGAAAAAGTAGGGACACACTTTATTCACTGTATGAGAAAAAAACATATACATACAACCCCAGTTTTATACAGTATGTAAAACTATATTCAAAATTATTTAAGGCCGTCTGCCACAAAGCAAAATGCGAGTATATAAAATCAAAAATCCTTCAATCTTCTAATAAATCTAAAACAATTTGGGCTATTATAAATAAGGAAACTGGTAAATCCAAATTGGGAGATCGCGAATTTGCACTTAAAATAAATAATAAATTAATAACCTCAAATGAAGACATTGCTGCGGCTTTTGAACAGTTCTTTACAAATGTTCCAATTATAACGACAGCTCCTTTAGACTCTTCTCCAGCTCTTGCAGAAACTATTTTGAAAGACAATGTCCCCCTATGCGATCACGATTTTTCGTTTGATTATATTGAAGCTCATACCGTGATTAAATCGTTTAAAAAGCTAAAGCTTAAAAAAACTGAAGATTTGTGGGGTATGTCAGTAACAGTAGTTAGCTCAGTAATCGACACCCTAGCACCCTATTTAGCCAGAATCTTTAACAAATGTCTAGATGAGGGTATATTCCCAGATCTAATGAAATATAGTAGGCTCGTTCCTTTATTTAAAAGTGGTGATAAGCAAGATCCTTCAAATTTCAGACCAGTCTCGGTTCTACCCGTTTTGAGTAAAATATTCGAGAAGATAGTTCTAGGTCAACTGCTTACACACTTCAATGACTATCAACTTCTCCATGGTCAGCAATTCGGCTTTACGCAAGGGCGCTCTACAACGGACGCCGGCGTCATATTAGTTAAACATATATTTAGTGCATGGGAAGATCGCAAGGATGCTATAGGCGTATTCTGTGACTTGTCAAAAGCATTTGATTGCGTTGACCATAAAACACTTCTTTTAAAATTAAAGCACTATGGTATAAACGGGAATAGCCTAAAACTTATGACATCATATTTAGAAGGAAGAATTCAAAGAGCTGATATAAATAGAACTAAATCTTCAGGGTCAGAGGTCAGGATAGGAGTACCACAGGGATCGATTTTGGGGCCGTTCCTCTTCCTCGTATATGTAAATGATTTGCCGTTCATGGTTCAAAATATGTCAGAGATAGTACTATTTGCAGATGACACGTCACTTATTTTCAAAATTAAGAGACAAGAAGATGACCTTGACAATACTAATGCTGCTCTCTCTCAGGTACTAAACTGGTTTACGTCTAATAACTTATTGTTAAATTCAAAAAAGACAAAATGTATAAAGTTCACTCTACCAAATGTCAAAGTAGTTGACAGCAAAGTTATATTGGGAAGGGACAAACTAGACCTTGTCGAAGAAACTGTATTTTTAGGTATCACAATTGATGCAAAGCTTCAATGGGGTCCTCATATAGAAAAATTGGCAAATAGGCTTAGCTCTGCAGCATATGCTGTTAAAAGAATTAGGGAACTAACTGACGTCGCAACTGCCAGGCTCGTTTATTTTAGTTACTTCCATAGTATCATGTCCTACGGCATACTACTGTGGGGACGGGCAGCGGACATTGAGACCATCTTCGTCTTGCAGAAAAGAGCGATCAGATTCATCTATAAGCTAGGCAGTAGAGACTCGTTAAGAGAATTCTTTAAAGAAACAAACATCCTGACAGTTGCCAGTCAGTATATCTATGAAAATATTATGTATGTCAGGAAAAATATTAGCAACTTTAAAACTGCAGGTAGCCAACATAATGTAAATACTAGAAATAAACATAAACTTTTGATCCCAAGATTTAGGCTGGCAAAAGTTAATACATCCTTCATGGGGCATTGTATACGCTTCTACAATAAAATCCCTGAAGATATATTAAGTTTGACTGAAGCGCGGTTCAAAAAATGTGTAAAGTACACTTTGTGCCAAAAGAGCTACTATAATATTAAGGATTATTTAGATGACAATGATGTCTGGAATTCAAGCATGTAAAATTCACGAGTTTTGTAGTATCTGTGTAAATTCTGTTAATTAAGGAATTTGAAAAGACTAAGTTTGGAGTTTTTTTGTCCATTTTTTCTCCAAAATGATCCAGATTTTGAAATGGACACCTAGTTTAACTTGTAACGTTCATTAAGCCGCAGTATCTGCGCTACTTTGAATAAAACCTTTTCATTTCATTTCATTTCATTTCATTTCATTTATACCCTTTGTAAAAACACCCTTTGTACTTGCTAATACGAACGCAATCCCCTACTTTACACTTTGGTTTCACTGAGGATGACTCTGCGTGAGATACAATATTTTCTAAAACTTTGGGTTCATTGACTTTGTTTACCTCCACTGGTCGATACTTTGTTGTACGGTGTTTCGTACTATTATATGAAATCACAATATCAACTAATGGTTTTCCAATCCATTTGTAATTGCCAACTAAACTAAAATATTTATATAGCTTATTCTTCAATGTCCTTATAACTCTTTCAACAATAGATGCTTTCTTTGTAGAAAAAGTTGAATAATGGTTAATGTGGTATGATTGCATAAGCCTTTGAAAAGATTTGTTATAAAATTCTGTTCCTAAATCGGTCTGTACGTTAGTTGGAACACGATTACTTTTTAAAATTTTTTCAAATGCATTACACACTTCATTCATTGATTTAGTTTTTAATGGAACAGTCCAAACATATTTTGAAAAACAATCTATAATGACTAAAATAAAATTAAATCCTCTATTGTGTTTTCGAATATGTTGGATATCAATTAAATCCGCTTGCCATAAATCATCGATTCCTTTAAGAATAACTTGCCGTCGATTGAAATTTCTTCTAGCAGCTCTATGAATCTCGTTCACCACTTTTTCTTTACTCATAATTTCTACTGGCAATGTCTCTGATTGCTACCAACTGATCTTTGATAATAGAACTAACTTCTACCCTTGTACACTTTTCATCTAACTGTTTCTGAATCAGTTGTATCTGACTCTTTATACTTTTTAGCTCGACAAGAATATCATGCTCTTTGCAAAATAACTTTAAGTTTTGATCAACATACTCTTTGTTGACAGCCTCATCTGGTAGTACAGGAAGTCTCAATCCTACCAGTTTTTCTGATTTCAAGTCATATTCTCCGTTAAGGTTTTGAGTAAGATTTTTATTATTGGTGCTATAAAATATTTCTGATGGACGAAGTCTTTTATGCACATGGTGGCCAAATTTATCAATATTCATCATTTTTTTAAGAAGGTTGAACAAGAACTGATGGAAAATACATTTGAGTTTGTAATTATATTACTTTATTAGACCACATTCACGCAGTTCTTCAATGATAGAAATAATTTCGTTATTAAGCCCTGTATTACCAGCTTCGCGAGACGCAATAAGTAATTTTAAACGTTCCACCAATTCATTTGGATCATCCCAGTACACATAATCCACATTTTTATTCATTTTTTTCAAGACTGGTAACCCTTCTCCTTGCGGCAGACTTTCAATACTGCTAGAAGTATTTTTGGTTAGTTTAAAGAGAGGTTTTATTATTTGCAAATACTTCATACCTCTATTACTTTTTATTGGCTGTTTAGGACTGAAATCACGACGGTGAGCATTTGTTTCTAACAGTAATTGTTTATAGTTTTTTAAATCATCAGGCTTAACTAAACTTAAATTTGGTTTTGGTTTCAACAATAATTCAGCTAATCCAGGTGTATTTAAATAACTTTTCCCGCCAACTGAAATCTTATTTTCTGTAACTGACACTCGCAGTGATCCCAACATAGTTTTTCCTCGCTCCAGCCTTACTCCATAAGGTACATTACTAAATATTTCCGATGACAATGACCAAGAAGAAGAATCTTGGCGAGGACTCTGAACAGATTCAAGAGTTTTAAACGATGTGTCACTTGAATCACCCATGTTTAAATCGCCTTCATCAGTTTCACTAAATGCTTTCTGTTCAGGTTTTTGGGAGTCACGATCACTATTTTGCATAAAGTTGTAGCTGGTAGATGCACCATCATCGATTTCATTAAGGTCTTTGTTAGTATCAATGTTTGTTTTAGTGTCCCAGTGTCTATCATCCCAATACTCTTTATTAATCTTTTCATTTTTTGCGGCGATGCTTTTTAGTGGACCTGTTAATGGTTTGAAAACCTTTTCCAATACTAGATCATTATCGTGGTCAATATCTTTCAATTGTTTAAACTTTCTTTTTACAGCTTCAGCAGATTCTACAATCTGTGTTTTTAGTATCTTTTCCATAGCGAGATAAAATATGTACTTTCTCTCGCAACGCAAACCGATTAGTAACGACACTTCGATCCGTAACTCATTATAAATAGCACTAATATGCTTAGTCAAAGACAACGAATTTGTCAAAGTTCATTCTGTAACATCCTTTACCTTTTTCACAATCTTTATTAATTACCAAATAATTATAAGGCACACTCCATATTTTTTTGCACATCTCTCGAAACTGTGTCCAGCTCATATCTGCGTTAACATGTTCGTTATAAATATGTCGTAGATTGATGTCATCCTGTTTAAAAATTATAATCAAATTAGCATTATCCCTGATCAATTGCTTTGGTATCTTACTGTATGTTTGATTCAAATAGAAAGAATCAATCTTTTTATGTCTACCCATCGCAAAATAATCACGTATGTTATTTTGTTTTTCACAAGCAACGTCATCAAATATCATTACGGAGTAAGGTTTGGCATTTTGATGACTTATCACTTCTTCGTTGTCACGAAATTTACTGAAATTTATCTCAGGAACCATGCTTAACACTTTATCTAAAAAAACGTATTTTGGCTGGAAGAGCGTTTTAGAATAAAGGTAAACGTTTCGGTAGCGCAATCCATTTTTGTGCAATAGAAGACCTATCATTACGTTTGTTTTACCGCAGTTCGAAGGACCACAAATTATGCATCGAATTGTATTTGGTAAAAGATTTCCATGTAGTTTTATTTTGTTGTTAGATTCGCTACAAATGTTTTCCAAACGTAATGTTTGCGCTTGTTGTATAAATTTCATTCTTGAGTAAATAAAATAAAAACGATACTAACACCTAGAACTGCAGGCGTGCAATGAAGTGATTGTTGTATTTGACGCTTATATAAATAATTCCTATGAATGAACTGAAGTAAAAAAGAGTTTCCGTTTTAGTAAGTTAATCAAGTAATGAAATGTCTAGATTGCATATTTCCCACAATAGTATTGGGAACTCTAGGACACTTTGAAGGAGTGACGGCGAACGCAGTGAGCCCCTCACGACGGAAAAGTGTCCTAGAGTTCCCAATACTATACTACTTGCATCAATTTGCTCTATGTAGCAGGTGAAAGCGAGATAATGCGAATTTTAATCACTTTGTCGTGCACAACACTACCCCCGTGTTGTGCACGACAAAGTCCTGAATCGAAAAAAAAATATGCATTTAGTCGTCATCGGACTACGGAGTTAACTATAATGTGATTCTGATTCCGACCGCGCAGGTGCAGCGCGTAGCTCCGTTCGTGCTGGACGTGTGGGCGGACGTGCAGCTGCCGCCGCTGCGACTGCTGGCCGAGCCGGCGCCCCCCGCCTGCCCCGCCGCCGCCGCCGCCGCCCTCGGCGACGCCGACGGAATGTACACCCTATGGTCAGTGTACGAGCAGAGAAGATTGCGTGCAGCCCTCGCTCTGAGCGGATGTTGTATCTTGGATGGTGGTGGGAAAAGATGATGTATTATCTCTTCAAATCAGTTTATTCAATCCACTTAATTCAGGGCTCGGGTTTCTTCCTGCATCGCAAGGTTAGGCCATACTCCATCATGAGGGTCAGATCTGGGTCGGTGGAGGATTGTAAGGTAATGGCGAGCCTTAATGTCAGAGTTATCGACCCGCCCATAAGGCCTCGGACGTGGCTCTACGACTGCCATGACTGACAGCCGGCACCGACGTGCCTGTGAAATCATGGAAGGCGCGTATTATTGTAATTGAGTGGAGCGGTCCCGGCGGCAGGATGTCGGCGGCGGACGAGTGGCGCGCGGTGCGCGTGCGGAACACGAGCGCGGCGGCGCTGCGCGTGCACGGCGTGCTGCTGCGGGCGCGGGCGCGGGGGCGGGGGCGGGGCGGGCCCTTCCGCGTGCTGGTGTGCTGGGCGCCGCCCCCCCCGCGCGGCTGCCGCTGCGCCGCCGCGCTGCCAGACCACCTGCGCACCGGCGTGCGCCTGCTGCTTGTTAGTCTGCCTCTTCCTCGCGCAGTCCGTTGGCGCCGGACTCGTTAGCCTATTTATTGATCACTTTAACTGCACACAACATAAGGTAATGCAACTTACATTAAGTTTTACTGCAGAGTGGAGACCTCATAGAAAATGATTAAGGGATGGGATTAAGAAACAGGCTGTACAAGTTTTTTCCTAGTATTAAAATTCCTTAGATTTCTAAATACTTAGAAATGGCAAACATTTTGATCATACATAGTTTATTTTATTTTATTTTATTAGAGAAAACAAACAGTTATACAAAAAAACATTTGCTTAACTTAAAGTTAGTATTAAGGTTAGTTACATGTATAACCAGCAGCGTTTTCTAAAGTTTACAATATAAAAATATTAGAATACAATCAGCACAGGCAGTGTGAGAAATACATGTGTAGTAAACAAACAAGTAACATGAATATCAATCATGTTAAGCTCTTTTCTAAACTAGATAAACACAAAGCAGAAAAAAAAATAAAAACAACACAAACAACCGATCGAGTACGTACACTCCAAAGATAGTTATATATTAAACGGGCCTTAATTATTTATTATGTGAACCGTAATATTTTCCCTTATTTCCTGACGTTTCGGCAGCGTTACAGTTTGCCGTAGTCTCGGGTAGACTGAAGTAGCGAGTACAGTCAATTATTGTGGGTAGTCATTTTTGTCATACGTAAGCTACGCATCCAATATCCAAATTAAAATTTTGCAGTTTTATGTGGTAAATTATTTTTTTTATAAAATATATTTTAGTAGTGTGCCCGTATGGTTCGTTCCGAAATATGTGGCTTTCGCATTGCTATTTCCACGACGCTCTCCAACCGACGAGACCTGGGATTCGTCGAGCAGATAGAATCCGTGGCTTTCACCACCAAGATAAGCCACAATCACTTTAAGAATCAGAATAAACTATTCATGAACATAGGTAAAAAGTGTTGAATACAGGTTTTAAATATATTTCTTAATGATCATTCTATGTTCTACCCATTGGGCGTATAAATATTCATGCAAACTTTGTGTCATGTTTGTGTGACTCGGGGATAAAATCTCCCAGCGAAAATTTCCACATCCTCATCCCACATTTGTTGCTCATCTAAGATAGACTTACAATATTTATTCTACACTACATGCTAATGGGAGCCTTTGCGGAAAGGGTTCGTTAGTTTTTCGCACGGCTGGCCCCTAAAACAACTTTACTGGTCTTGCGCGCGAGCAGCCGGCGACACGCCTCTCGACTCGACCGCGCTCCCACTCCCATTCCAATTGTCACTGGACCATCGGCGAGCCTGCGCGTGCCTAGCTCTGTTGCATCGCCAGCTCACCGTCGCTAACGGCCGGCGTCAGTATAATATATTATAACAAGTTACACTGTTCCCTAATAAACAGCTGAAGTTTATTAAATAACAAAGATTTTGTGTTCCCGTCCCCCACACTTTTTGGGTAAGTTGCGAACAGCTATTTTATTATTTGGTAGTAGACCGATCGATTAGTTTTAATAGTGCTTGTAATAATGTATAATGTGTCTTTCTTTCCTTTAGTTGTAGTGCTAACAAGTTTTACCGGCAAATTTATACACGGTGTTGCAAAGCATCTCCATCGCTTGACCGCTTGGTGGCACAAAATGGCGTCTGACAAAATTGCTTGTCACTATTGCGTCATACATTATTTATCATTTCATTTCTCATGCATTTTCATAATATTAATAGAAATCCATCAGGTATTGGCTTTCATGTAGATACGCACTAGCTTGCAATTTAATGGTATGCAGACATTATTGTAAATTTATACTGCAGCTAGTATTTACATTTATCGTTTTTCCATTGTACCTCATTTTTGGCCTATCATTTAATATCATATTAGTTTCATTATCATCCTGCGTTACTCCGCTACTGATTTATTTCACCGCCACTTACAAACTAGTTGGGTTTCTTCTTTTGCTAAAACGGAGGCGGTGAATTGTTCCTTCGATGGCTGGTACTAATGCAAGGGGTTTTTTCCAGGGTCCAAGTTCCGGGCCACAATCCACCGCGGTCCCTACTGGGCCACAAGCAAGCAAGGCGAGGTTTTTCTAATCCGGCCAAGACTGAGGACACGACGTTATATTCCCGTGACGACTGGGACTGCTCCACCTTAAGCTTGGTCGCCGCCTCGAGAGGACATTCTACTTTTCCCGGATGGCTCAGGAGAGTACCTGACCGTGGTGATAATTAGAGAGAGACCGTAATTAGTGTGTAGGGCTGAACCACACGACTAGCTAGTACCTTATGTAATAGCTAGGTTTATATTATTAAATTCATTATTGTTCTACCTGACTGTTTTAATTTATGTCTCCCGCCTCTTCAAGGCTAGCTGCGACACTGTCTATTTATTGGATCTGTCTCTACCTCTAACCGAGATGGTCGTCAGCTAGTCCATGGATCACTCAGTTCGATCGGTAGTACCGGTGGAGTAGGCCGGTGAGGTGTGAGGTGTGCTTGGCAGGTGCCGGACGTGGGCGAGCCGGCGCCGGCGCCGCACTACGAGCTGGCGGCCGCCGAGCAGCGCGTGCCGCGCGCCGCGCTGGCCGAGCTACGCGTGCGCGCCACCCCGCCACACCCCGCACCCGCACCCGCACCCGCAACACACCCCGCCCCTTCGGCCGCGCGACCGTCCAGCAGCGCCGCCTTACCACGTGGTAACATTAATGAAGTGAGTGCATTAGTTCAGTTCCAGTAATGATGGGTAAAGTAACAGGACTGGTTCAAAACGTTAGCGATCTTCAGGCTGTGTTAGCAGAATTGTAAGAAGTATCCTAAACGAATAAAGAAATAAATTTAAAAACTGCTATTTACTTTAAGCTCCTTACTACCACCGAAGTTCTTTATATTTTAGGAGGACAAACTGCTGGAAATACCGGAAATAGACCACCTGGAAGAGACGCCGCCCTACATCCTGCTCATCCAAATATTTCCCGAAGTGTCAAGCGGGTAACAATGCATGAGTTATTTTAGTGATTGCTGTTACGTCTTCACTGAAATCCTAAATGGAATCCCAAATATAGTTTTTACCTACAGAAACAGAATCTTCCTCTGTGACAGAGTCAAATTCGTGTAAAGAAAATCTATATATGTTTTTGCTTTGTTTTTAGTCTCCATCAAGGAGCAAATCCCATACAAATGTCGTATGTTTTTTATTTACAAACGAAATACCGGATCGAAATGAAACTTTGTCAATACGTGTACAGAACCTAAATCTGGTTTTTGTTGTGCTTAGAATTGGATTATATTTTTTGTATAAGAATTGCTCCTCCTTCATTTCATAACACACCGGCTTAGACGAGAGGTTGAAGACATTGTGTATTTGCATAAGATGAGTAGACCAAATGAGAAGTATGTGTAGTGTTAATTTGAATGACAGGATACGAAATAGTCTGATTAGAGAACGTTGTGGACTGAAAGAGGATGTAGTGACTTTTGAGAAAGGAATGTTGCGTTGGTTTGGACATGTGGGACAAGGATGAAGGAAGAAAGATTGTCGAAACAAATATATATTGTGAATGTGAGTGAAAGGGCTGGTAAAGGACGTCCCAGACGGACTTGCATCGACCAAATAGGGGATGTATTAGCAAAGTGAAAGATAAAAATTACACAGAACCGGCGTGCGTGCATGCAACGACTTATGAACGTTGATGAAGCGAAGGTGTACTGTCAGGATCGTGGCAAGTGGCATTCCCTGGTCTCTGCCTACCCCTCTGGGATACAGGCGTGAAGTTGTGTATGTATGTATGAGTAGACCAACTGCCCGAATGATCGCAGGAAGTGGTCTGGTCGGCAGAGATTCCATGGATGCGAATAACGACAGACCGCGGAGGTTAGTGGGAAAAGGCAACCCAGTAGTGGGCAGAGGTGGGCTGATGATGACGATAGGCCAAAATCTGCTATCAGCTCTTTATTAACTATTTTAATTCAACTAGTATGATCGTGAGCCGACGATAGTTGCATCCGAATGAATAATTTATTACGGACTGAATAGTGGCCCTCTCTTTGGTTCGGTCCGCAGGCCGGGCTGGTTCCGGCCGACGCCGGGCGAGCTGAGCGTCATGATACGGCGGGCGCCGCGCGAGGCGGGTGCGGGCGCGGGCGGGGGGCTGCAGGCGGCGCGGTGCGCGCGGGCGGGGGTGGACGGGCTGCGGCTGGCGCGGCGCGGCGCGCTGCGGGTGCGGCGCCGCGTGCGACTGCACAACGCGGCCGCCGAGCCGGCGCGCGGCTGGGCCGCGGCGGCGCCGCCCTGGCGGCTGCTGCGCGCGCCCGACCCCGCCTGCGGCCGCGCCTGCCCCGCGCGCACGCGACACACGCGCGCCGACCGCGTCCCGCTGCACCTCGACCCCTACGAGACAAAAGAGGTACAACTCGAGTTCCACTGCGCCTGTGCGACGTCTACTCGAGTGAAGCACGACCGTTAGACCGCACAAACATAAACAGTTAGCGCGGTCGAAGTGCCGCAACACGCCTTTGAGTTACATGTTATTTAACATTTTTTATTCTGTTTTCATTTAGACATTTTTTATTTTTAAACACTGAAAGAAAAAGTTTGAACAAAAACATGGATAAAAAACGTTATACATGAAAAGCGTTTTCCTCCAATGTTACTTATTTTGTGTTAGAATGTTTCAACGTGATAAAATTAGCATAAAAATAAAAAACACATTGGAAGTTTTTAAGTTAATCTTTTGCTGATTGGAAGTACATTTATTGTTAACAGTGAAGAATCGATTTCATTTTCATGGGATATCAAACCAAACGTGACGTTCAGTAGAGAGTAGTAGTAGTAGCGAGGTCTTAGGGCTGTTTTACAGTGCCGCTTTCGCCAGCGCGGTTGGTGAGCGTCACAAGCGACGTGTTTCGATTGTCTTTACGTAGTAAAATGCTGAGCTCTGCCGCGCTGAGGGTTTAAAGGCCGCGGGTGGTAACCGCACGGACGGTAAGGCTAGGCGCATGCTAAAATGCAAGCGACGCAGTTAACAGCACAGTTCAGTACAGGACAGAACAGTTGAGGCAGACATAGGTCCCTCTGCATGCTACGACGAAACTATTCGCTCCATTCCTTGGCAATTCTCGCCCATAATAACTCTTTCAATGTATTTTTTAATAGTTTGGATGTTTTGTATCATACAAACAAGGTTCACAGCGAACTAATTCAATTAAATGTTCTGTCATTGCAACAAAATTATCAGTAAACACGCCTCGACGTGCACGCGTCGCGCAGAAATCTGTGCTAGCACTACAACAAGACGCAGAGCAGGGCAGACACATGTCTGCGTCGCACGTGCCTGCGCCACAACGTACGTAGCTCAATGACGTTCCATGCTTTACAAAATGTGCGCTGCCGTGCGCTGCGCTGTACTGCGTCGCCTGCGTCTCAGCATGCGTCTAGCCTGAGCGTCACTCTACACAAGTCACACTTGAGAGGCTGGTCTAAACATATTATTGGATACGGCGGTGGTTGCAGCTGACAGTGGAGGTGGAGGTGACGGCGGCGCAGCTGTGCCCCCCGCCCCCCCCGCCACCTGACATCACGCTCAACCCCCCCTTCGATCCGCACTACCCCCCGCAGCGCATCGTACGCTCCGATTTGATCATACAGAAAGAGGTGAGGTTACAAACTATATTCCTCATTCAGTACAGCTCCCACTTGAAGAGGCAGGCTTTCTAAATTTTGATAGAATTTTAGAAGAAGAGAAAACTTTGCAAAGTTTGATGGGACCACTGATGACGGATCGAAGCTAACATCAAACCAGAAAAAGATTTCAGCAGTAATATTTTCGATTCCAACGTGGTCGTCGATATGAACCCATTTAGCGGACTGCACTAGAAGGAGAGTTATGTTTTCCGGTGCTTTTTTGTATGAATATATATTTTTTTGTTACGCTCTATAGCTTAGAGGAATCGATGGATATTTAGCTTGAGAGGTGTCGTCCGACTCGTTTTAACTTGTTTTTAAACAGTTCAGTTCCTCATCATAATGTATCGACTACCAGAGATTTTAAAAATCTTCCTCATTATTTGGCATAGCAATGTCGGTTTCATTCGCTGGAGTAAAGTGAGGTATAGTGGGTCGTCATGACTTTGTTTTCTAAGTCATGTACGTTTGTGTAATTATAGCAGCAATACCACTCGCCGACCGTGAAGGAAAACATTGTAAGGAAACCCTAGTGTCTGAAGTTTTAATGTTCCTCAGCGCTTGCTACGTACAATGGCCCAACTATGAGGCTCAGTGCGGAAATGTTAGGTCTAACTAGCGGGTCGTGGCGCGGCAGGGCGCGGCGGCGCTGCGCGTGGCGCTGGTGCTAGCGGTGCGGCTGCCGGCGCTGCGGCTGCGACCGGCGCGGCTGGCGCTGCGCGCGGCGGCGGCGGGCGGCGCGCGGCGCGGCGCGCTGGCGCTGCGGCACGGCGCCGCCGCCGCGCTGCCCGTGCGGCTGCGTCTAGTCGCGCGCGCCGGCGGCGGCCTCTGGCAACTGGTCAGTGCGCTGCCTTTACAGACTATGTTATATCGTTTGGATGTGTGTCACGGTGTGTATGTGTAACGATACTCCACCACGGTGGCAAAGTCCGGGTCGGTCGAGGACCATGTATGTAGTTTAAAAACCTATTTAGAGGCTAAAAATGTCACCCATGCCGGAATTCGAACCCGCAACCTCTGGCTATCCAATTAAGCTATATCAATTGGTAGAGCGCTGGCACGGATAGCCAGAGGTTGCGGGTTCGAATCCTGGCATGGGTGACATTTTTAGCCTCTAAATAGGTTTTTAAATTTGTCCTTAGCACGGGTTAGTGCATTAAAAATAAAAATTGTATAATATGTATGTAGTGTTGACACACGATGGCACAACTTTTTGTTGCGACAAAAATGTACCATCAGCGATCGCTTAGAAATTATTATGTATTATAAGATCCTAAAAATGTTAACATCATCCGAAGTTTCAACTCGTCTGAGTATCCGTAACGCACGTGCGTGACTTCCCCTTCCTCTCCAAACCAGGGTGTAACGTGTGCTTTCTGTCGTTTAAAGTGACGTTATAGTCTGTCAGATCTACATTAGAACGTGACGAATTTAACGCGCACCTCAATTTTTTACTCCCACTTAATAGATGCTGTGTGGTGTCGGCCTAGAGAATAGCACCAACTCAAATTCTTTCAGCAGGTGTCGTAAAAGGCGACTAAGGAACGCAAACCGGGGGGTGGGCAGCAGCACCCCCTGCAGTAAAATTCCACCAATCTGCGATCCCCAACCCGCATGCCCAGCGTGAGGATTATGGGCACTACCCCCCAATGATGGCACAACCTTGCGCTATGGCGCTCATTAGGGGAGGGCTATGTCCAGCAGTGGACTAATATAGCCTGAAGAAGAATAGATGCAGCGATACAGAATTTGCGGGCGACGCGCGCGCTCAGTTTTGTAACACGGTTACGCAGACACCGACGCGGCTGCGCGTGGAGCCGGGCGCGCAGGGCACGGTGCAGGTGCAGTGGCGGGCGGCGGCGGGCGGCGCGCGGGGCGGGGGCGCGCGCGCGCTCGTGGAGGCGGCGGCCGAGGGCCCCGCGGGCGCCTGGTGCCGCGCGCGCGCGCTGCTCACGGCGCGCGCCACGCGCGACCACAAGTGGCGCGAGCGCGACCGCGCGCTCTACCTCTCCACCGACGACTACGCGCTCGAGGAGCCCCCCGACTCGACGTCAGAACACGCGATCGTGGATGATTTAGTTTAAAAGGTGTGTCTTATTTCTTCTGTGTACAACACCACGGGCATACTTTTAAGACAGAAGGGCTCACGATATATTTGTATCAGATGTACACAAATTTGGTACCTCTTCAATTAGCACCTATAAAACCGATCGTACGCAAATTATAATAGAATAGAAAAATATGTTTATTACTGTACGTTGAGTTTATTAAATACTTCAGTTAATAGTTTAAATACGGTTTTGAATAAAACTATTAAGTTACAATAAGTACTGAGAGTTTAATTTAATTATGATGAGAATAAGCAGACATTAAACTTTAAAGTTTTGGTTTCTTCTGCCCTCTTACGGCGATCCAGCTTTGTGAAATCGTCCAATGATTGATGTCCAATGATCATTGGACGATTTCACGATAATCGCACGATAGGAACTCTTTGGACTAGAATTCACTTTGGACTTAAAAACCACATAATGATCTTAGTAAATGTATCAAGTCTCAAATCCAACGTTGTCCTGCCGTTGCTGCTATCGTTTAAACGACATAGATTAGACCCATTTGTTATACAGAACGTATGTATAGAATCGTACAATATGTACGCCAACTGATACAATCTGTCGTCGTAATGCAGCCTTTGGAAAGACTGACAGTCATTCACCCTAGAGATCAAAAATCAAAGATCATCAAATCAGCTTAAGAAATCATAAAACTACCAAGATAATGCTAAATACGTTTTAAAGCATTTTCTTGGTAGTTTAGCCACTTTCTAGCCACTTTTTCTCACCATCACAATAAAGTTAAAAATCAATTAAGCCCACTGGCCTTCTATCATTCAATTAATGATGAAATTATAACGTAATTAGTCGCGTTATTATTCCTTTTTTGAAATATTTCTTTTTGTATCATAGGCAAGATACAGAGATACATAAATCTCACTGATTTTTTTTGATAATAGTCTTGGTTTTTATGGTATACAATATTTTATCCCGCCCTCCTTGACGACACTTTTTATGGATACAGTAGACTGCCGAAATAGTTTTAACGAGGTACAATTTGTATTGTTCCATCTTTGGCCGATTTTCTTTTTAAATGTTAAAAAATCTTCTTCAGATGTAGTCATAATATCGTACTTATCGTAATAATTCATTACCCTGTTTCGTTCAAGTGTGGATATCCTAGCCTTTTTTAAATTACTAATTACATGAAGGTAACAACTGAGCTAAAAATAGGTTCCGCCATACTCTTACAGTTACATTCAACAACCAAATAGAAGGATTTTGTTTTCAGGGTACACAATTGAATGTAAATCGAGTAGGTACCCACAAGGAATAAATATTTTGTTTCAATAATTGTATGTTCCAAATCGTAAAGAATATCAATGGTATTGTTCATGCCTGCGCCAGAAAAGGAACGGAAAAACTTTAGGTGACAGCGGTGAACTTAAAAACTCCACAAATAAAGTATTTCCCCTATCCCTGAAGGCAAGTCCCAAGTTGCTCCCTCAGGTTGTGTATTCGTATGGGTGTGCGTGGCGTTTATACTAACTCACTAGTCGGCTCCGAAATAATTTCAACCGAAGGGCAATTTCAGTTTTGTTCTTTGTAATATTTTAGCTACCAACTTAGCTAGCCTATAAGCCGAGTCCACTGTTGGGTATATCCAGCCTATTGTCTTTTGCGCCCACTCACACAAGCTTTGCTCAGAGCCAGTTTCTGAATTAAGAATTTCACTAGGTAAGTACCTACTTAAGTCACGTTGTCACGTTTTTTTCTGAGAAATACGAACAGCACTACCAGTTAACCATATACTTAACAAAATTCTCTATTCAAAAACTGGCCCTATGCTAGTCGTTATTGCTGTTTTTTTTGTGGACAGACCAGTGTCCAAATGGGCGGAGGGTTCATGGATGCACCTGGCAAGAGATTGTGAGAGATGAAATTTGGGGTAAAAGACCTATAGCCAACAGTAGGCAGCACTAAACTGATAATGATGATTACTGTTTTCTAGCGCATCATGGCCACAGCTCCCACTACCGTACTTCTGTGCCGTGTGTGGCAGGGCCCGGAACAATCCGGCACAGCCCGTCAATCCGCATGCACGTGACAAATGGATTTGTCTCGCAGTAAATTGAGAAGGAAACAAATTAATCGAGTTTGTTTGTATCTCTGTCGCCGAGCTGTCGGCGACGCCTCTTATTATTCATTTGCTTTACGAAAATATTACCTTTAGAATAGCGCACAGGATTTCAGTGAGGACTGGGGTTGGTAATCTGAAATTGAAATATCTCTTGTTTTGCTGCTCAGCCCAACATTGTTTCCTTTAGGTTTTGTTGGAAGGCGTATGTTTTTGACTACATACTATACTGCACCTTATTAACTTTAATTAATAAAGTTAATTTAAAGTTCTTGCCGGAATGATGCAAGGTGGATGGAGACAGAGAGAGATAGGAAAAAGTAGGGGAGTCCTTTGCCCAGCAGCAGGACACAAAAGTCCTGCGTAAAAAAAAGTTAATTTGGGGAACCTTGATTTTGAAATTTATTCAATAGGAAATCAGTACGAAATAAGAGTCGGTACCTTCTTACCTAATAGACTGGATCTCATTATACGCAATAGTGTGAGTGGGTATGTGATGGTATGTGTGTGTTCTATTGATACTACTGACATTGATGAGCTCGTATGCGACGGCGATCGAGCTGATATAAAAGTAATTTTATGTGAGCACCGTAACATTGTTTTGACTTAGTTCAGCAATCAGTATTTTCCAAAGTACTATACTCCGTATGACAAGTCGCTGTAAGAATGATATTGCCTTGCGTTTGCTTGCGACAAACAACTTTGTAGAGCAATCTCGGAACACGGCTCGTCAAGTGATCCGAGCACGAGCGCCGCTCCGGCCATCTCCGTCATTGCTATCCAGTTAAAACGATCTCTAAGATCCCTATTTAAACTAGGGGATAACACTTCTCTCACGTGAATACGACACCCTCAATTTCAACAGAATCAACGGTTTACTGCTAAATTGGTTTAGTAACTTTTTATTTCGCAAATGCAGAGCGTAAAAAAGTTAATTTAAAAGTTTTCATCCCTGCACGTAAATTTTGCTTATCGTACAGGAAAGTCGAGTCTAGATATGACTTACCTACAGATTCACTGTTATTATGCAGGAATGCCTCTTAGCGCACTTTATTGTGATGTTTTCTAGGAGCTGGGACGGATGTGATTTTCGAGTATTCGATGCTCACGTTAGATGTGACGGGTGCAAATTATACTTATATAACTATATCTCAATTCAACCCTTTGTATGTCCCCACTGCTGGGACACGGGTCTCTTCCTGCATCGCAGGAAGGTTAGGCTGTACTTCACCACGGGGGCCAAGTCAGGGTTGGTGGAGGAACATATTCAGAAACGATTTCGAGAAGGTGTCCATGTACGACGACCGGTCATGGATTAATGTGGCCATCGATCATGACTTTGGTTTTATCCCAATTCATGCCAAGACCGCTACGTCGCGAGGCTGAATCTAGGCCGGTCAGCATCTGGTTCAGCTCCTCTAGTGACTCCGCCCCATTAAGACTATGTCACCTGCGAATCGTAGCTGTGAGTCGCCGTTAGATGACCGCGCCTCTTGTCGCTTAACTCAAGTGACAAGTGCTTAACTTGAAGATTGATTCTATTCTACCGCTTCCGTACTTCGCAAGGCACGTTGCATCGGCTTCCGTTAAGCTATGTCAGAGGCCTTTAGGGGTGATTGATAACTTCTGACAGTAGGGCTCGCCACTGTCTTACAATCCTCCACCAACCCGGACTTTGCTCCCGTGGTGGAGTATGGCTTAACCTTCCTGCGATGCAGGAAGAGACCCGTGCCCCAACAGTGGCGACGTACAACGGTTAATATCGAAGAAAACATCAAGAAAAAATATAATTCTTTTAGTTACAATATACAGTAATTTAAGAAGAGTTTCTTAATCTGTCCTGGACAGAGACTTCCTGCGATGCAGGGAGAGACCCCGATTCTATATCCACCCTTGTGTATGTACCCGTTGCTGGGGAGCAATGGGTACATAAAAAGGGTTGATATAGAATATCGAAACTCGACGGTTCTACTAGGCCAAAACCGCTTCACTATGGTTTACCTATCAGAAATTATCAGGAATCGCCGAATACACCAAGGTATCTGCAAGAGTTGGTTATTTATTACTGAAATACACCTACATATTTCCATTTATCTGATCTGATGCTAAACAGCTCAGTGTTTAATTTTAAGTTATATCTTTCGTGGTGTAAGTACATAGTGTATACATTAGAGGCGTACATTACTACATTATATACCAATAGATTTCGTTATCAACACTTGTATGTCCCCACTGCTGGGGCACGGGTCTCTTCCTGCATCGCAGGAAGGTTAGGCCATACTCCACCACGGGTAGATTTACTGTGACCTTAAGATCTATAGAACACTATATGGGGTTATTATTATGTTGTGTCATTCGCACTTTGGATGCGAATTTTCATCCATAAGATTTCATGTTTTACAACAAAATTTGTTGTATAGAATCAGGTATAGGAAATCCATAATAGCATTAAAAACTTAAAATTACTTACACTATTTTTTATTTTTAATGCACTAACCCGTGCTAAGGAACAAATTTAAAAACCTATTTAGTCGGGCTGTAAGTAATGCAATTTGCTTAAGTCAGATGTCGCTGCCTGTACGTAATACAGAGAATATTGTAAAGAGGTTCGAAATTTCACTGATGCCGTGAGTCGCCCATTGGCTCAATTGGTAGAGCGCTGGCACGGATAGCCAGAGGTTGCGGGTTCGAATCCCGGCATGGGTGAAATTTTTAGCCTCTAAATAGGTTTTTAAAATTACTTTGCTATATTCCGCCAAAAATCCCACAAGCATCATGCGGTTAGCTAATGTACCGCCCTCCCTCCCACTTTTTCAAGCAGAAGCAAGAGACGAACACACCACCACCAACAGGGCGGTGTGTTCGTGTCTTGCTTTAGCAAAGTAATTTTAACTTTTTAACAAAATTTGTTCGAAGAGTTTTTCTCAGATATATTTTTAAATAGATATCAGGTTTTCATCCTATTATCAAATTGTCGCTTTAGGTACTCGACCACTGCCGCAACCTTAGACACTCTTACGTGAATAACCAATCTATGTAGCACACACCACACATGATCTTTTAAGAATTATTTATCAAAGGACGCCATTACAGAGCAGACAAATCTGCGATTGCATATTCAAACAACACTTACAATACAAAAACAATTTAATGTGTTTTTTAGTGACAATGTCTAAAAATATCAAAAGAGCTAGCACAATAGTTGTTAGAAATGACAACTCTAACAGACATTTTTCAGAAATTACTCAGTTTAGAAGTGACCCTGTATAATAACTCCAATTAGCTGAACAATTGACCTAGGAGTATAATGCTGATACATGGTTGGTCCATTAGCTAAATGCATGACCTGCTTCTATCAACGCCGTAACTGCATCAGGGCTGGAAGGCAGGGTCATTCAATCGCGTCTCGTCTTGGTCGCTAATTAACCTGCCCCCACAACCCACCTGCGCCCCGCTCAGACTCTTTAGAAACTTGTTCAAATTAAACATTTAGTGTTGAAAGAAGCGATCGCTTTGTAAGAATACCTCTTTTAAACCTCGCGGAGGCAAAAAACATTTGTCTGCCGAAAAAGTTATTTGGTAAGGGCTCGGTTATTTGTACTCGGGCATCCCTAAGCCGACAGAGGGCCAGCCTGCAGTGCTGTAAGTACTAGCCGACCAACCTACATACATAGTTCGTCGCTATATACACGTCAGTTTAATTTAAGTTTAGTGTGTTTTGAGGTTTCCGCACTTAGCCTCATATTTGGGCCATTTACGTAGCAGGGCCGTGAAATCACTTCACCTCTTTCCAGAAAGCTAGCAGTGAATCAATGTTACTGCTGGCTTCCCGAAGCGATCTCAGATTTCGGATGTTAGATGTCCATTACACTTCTTGAGGGGGTGTTTTGTCTTCTCTCCGAAATGGGAGGTTTTACTCGTCAATACGAACAACTTTTACTCCGGGGAAAACTTTAAAATCGCGGAAATATATTAAACTAGCTGACCCAGCGAACTTCGTACCGCCTAACAGTCGATTCTTTAATTATTTTTTATTTTTTCTCTCCGTAAGAACCATCCTCGTACTTCATGGAATATTCTAAAAAAAGAATTAACGAAATCGGTTCAGCTGCTCTCGAGACTTGCACTTACCAACACATTCGGTGATTAATTTTTATATTATAAAGATAATAAATAATTGGAAATAATAATCGTTCCGTCAGTATGGAACAGCTGATATTTTTTTCCCGATTTTGACGTTCTCTTGTCACAGACGAAATTTATCTGTGTACGTAGAATAGCAGGTTTTTATCCCGATAAAATAAGTAGTGGTTTTAGAATACAAAATTCCCCTTACCGCTAGGTGGCTCCATTCCGTGGAGGGCTTTCAGCGGCCGACCGCCGCGCATGTTATAAAAATTGAAAATGCCGCAAAAGTAAAACCTAATTACACTCTCAAGGTAGACTTTCAGCCTGTTTCGGATCAAAGGTCGACATTTTTAGGGAAGTTTGCGCTAATGCTAATGAGGTTAGAAGTGTAATTGAGTTGAGACGCGCCGCGTTTTTAATATTAACGAGTCACCTTCATGGCGTCAGCGGTCCCGGCGCCCGCAGGCCGTGTTATACAGCATCTCATACTACTGTCTGTTGTCACATAGTACCTGGGTAGTCTCTACATGCAGAGATATGCAAATGTTCACAAAACCTGACCAAAATAACACGCATAGTTAAAGGAGATTTCTTGGTATTAAACGAATTAAAATTAGTAGCCCACTAACTTCAACCCATAACGTCAGTAGTCCCTTCGCTAGGTTGCCCTGTGCAGAGGAAACCAGTGAAACGGACCTAATTTTGATTTTGACTTAGTATTTAACTAGCCTGGTTGAGTTTTATTTATATGAAAATAATTTCACCCTAATTTTGTTTCTTGATTGAATTTACGTTATTCTTTAGCGACCACAAAACAGCAAAGTAACGATACAAATAAGAACCAAAAACAAACCTTTAGTTGAAGAAGATGTATTTGATACAGTGCCCGGGGCCGCGCGACCGCAGCGCTCACGTACTGAGAAATAAATGAGAGTGCTGTGCAACATGGCACAGTATGCCCACAGCATTTCCATACTGAAATTACCTGAAAAACACTGTGCATTTTAAAATAAGTACTTCGCTAGTAATACGTGTACTTTTGGTTCTAATATATTACAATACATAAGGCTTTTTTGATACATTGTGACCTGAAACACTGATGACAAAACTAAACGATAGCGATATACCTAAGAGGACCATTACTAGAATGGTTTCTAAGCCGTCTATCAAATCGAACGTAGGTAAGTACGCAAATACTTAGATGGTAAAAATTGGTGATTCATATAGTGACGACGTCCTTTAGACTCAAAACTGCAATCGGGTCAGCATATTGGAAAACTGTCGGGTCGGTTGAGTTCAGCAGCGTTTGCAGTCAGAAAAATTAGACAACTTACAGACGTGTCGACGGCGAGGCTGGTCTATTTTAGTTATTTTCACAGTGTCATGTCGTATGGTTTGTTATTATGGGGACGGGCAGCAGATATAAAAACCATATTTGTCTTGCGAAAAAGAGCAATAAGAGCTATTTACAACTTCAACAGTAGAGAATCGCTAAGGGAGCGTTTTAAAGAAATAGGCATTCTTACACTGGCTTGCCAATATATATTCGATAATATAATGTATGTCCGAAAAAATATAACAATGTTTAAATTAAATAGGGACGTTCATAACGTAAACACAAGGAATAGAAACAAGGTTGCTTGTACTAAATCCCGATTAGCCAAGGTAGGCACATCATTTGTAGGTTACTGCGTTCGTTTTTACAACAAAATTCCAGAACGTGTTCTATGCTTGTCTGAAAATAAATTTAAAACTTTCATTAAAAATTCGCTATGTAAAAAGGCATATTATAGAATAGACGACTATATAAACGATCCTAATCCGTGGTAGTAAACCAATTCCACCGCGATTTTATTGTTAAGTATAACTAAGTATAACATATTTTATAATACAAGTGTGTACAGACGACGTGATTTCATATTAATAACTATATGATACCTTATATAACTGACAAAAACTTAACTGCAAGTTTGCTAAAGGTCATTCGAATGGTAGCGTGGTGTTCGGGTCATCTATCTCCCTCCAAAATGGTTGAGACTGATGATGGCTGAGCACTGCGTTATGCTCGTGAACGAGTGCTGTTCGTGTGTCTGGCCGCAGCACTTATGTTTTCCCCTATTATTGTGAGACATTTGACTAATGCTTTGGCATTTAGGGTTATTAATGGCAATCATGAAATCTTATTAGGTTTACATAATGGCAACTGATGTATTTGGTGTTAAGATGATTTGAGAAAAGATGGTCAGAGTGGAGTTTTTTTTTTCCGCTGCCTTTTTCTCCTCTACAATTACGGCCCGAAGGCGGCGGCTTACACTTTACATTGTACATTGACATTCAGCAAACAGAATGTAAATTCTTTACGTTGAAATAAAATTATTTGAATTTGAATTTTGTAAGTGAGGGCCAAGACAAGATCCGTGCTCGGGCCTCTGTAGTCCTGAGATGAAACAACTTAATATTTGTCAAGGAGACAAACATTTACTATCGTGAAACTGGCAATTACATTTTGTAGAAATGTATTGAGCCACTCCGTGTGTGCGTGTGATGATGTTTTACTGTGCCAGTGAGCTATTGACGGGGATAGATGTACCCTCTGCTGCAGGTCACTAATAGCGCGGTGCAGGCAAAAGCGGCACATTGCGCTTCACAAAAAGTTCAACCGGAAGTTTAAGACTACAAGGAGCGCAGTGTGCAGTGATTGCCGCCATTCATAGGAGTTACTCAAGTCCGCAACTCTGCTCAGCGCTCGGCTCGCAGACTTGGTGAAACCAAATTTTTTTAGGGTTCCCTCCGTACGTCCGTTCAACTGCTTGACCAATACAGAGTTTTATAATAAAGCGATAATAAAGAAACTTACAAAAAAGAATTAAATAGGGTGTTAGTACTCATGTCAATTCAGAACAGCTGTACGGGATAAGTACCGTGTATCGCTGCGTGTGCTGACATTGCATTGTGTTGCACACTGCTACCGCCCGGCAGTCGGCTCTAGCCACTTGCCAGGTAGGTACACACACCTACAACTTTAACTATTAAAACCATGTAATTCAGTGCAGGAATAAAACGAAGAGATAGTCTACGTCTGCTTCCTCCTCCACCGTCCAACATACAACATATTCAGCTGTGCGACAGAGCGAACGCTGCACGCGCTCTCCTCTGCTCGTGCAGCAGCTTTTGACTGAACAGAATCATTTATTCACTGACACATAAAAATAATTATTGTTTTATCTTTTCCTTATGTGCCCGATCTATTCTCTTTTCCAGCTAAAAGGTGATCCGCGGTACACTATAGTCAATGGAAGGGTTACAGGGGTCTAACTGAGAGTTAATTAAAACGTTCGTAGAGTAAACTCAAAACCGCGCCGCACCGCCCCTCGCGTCATCGCCGTCGCCGCGCCTCGTCGGTTGCACCTCGAGCTCTTTGGGTTCAAATGCTCAACATAAAGCTTCATTGCTATTAAATTGCATGAATATATTCAAACTACAAAATAAATAAACACTTTTTTTGGATATTACAAATCAAAAGAACCTATGAGCCTACGAGCAAATAGGAAAATAACAAATATCCAAAACTAAGGGGGTTTGATGGGTTGTAAAAGGTTTAAAACTACACTAAAAAGTAAAAGTAAAGATTGACGAAACAAATATATATTGCGAATGTGAGTGGAAGGGCTGGTAAGGGACGTCCCAGGTGGACATACATCGACCAAATAGGGGATGCAAAAGGAAAGATAAAAAATACCCGGAACCGGCGTGCGTGCATGCAACGACTTATGAACGTTGATGAGGCGAAGGTGATCTGTCAGGATCGTGGCAAGTGGCAGTCCCTGGTCTCTGCCTACCCCTCTAGGATACAGGCGTGAGGTTATATATGAATGTAAAAAATGCAATGGTACACAAATTCCTTTTAAATATTATTTCAGAACATTTAAAGTAGTTTAAAATTTTTGTCAGACCTCCCTCCAACAAAGTTGTTCTCTGTCCAGGACAGATTATGTAACTCTTCTTACATTACTGTATTCTTCTTAAATAGGTACTGTAACTTCAAGAAGTATATTTTTTCTTGCTGTTTACTTCGATATCAGCCCTTGTATGTCCCCACTGCTGGGGCATGGGTCTCTTCCTGCATCGCAGGAAGGTTAGGCCATACTCCGCCAAGGGGGCCAAGTCCGGGTTGGTGGAGGATTGTAAGACAGTGGCGGGCCTTACTGTGAGATGTTATCAAGCCGCCCATGAGGCATCTGACAAGCTCTTTACTTGTTAAACACTATCTACGTTTCGAATTTCAACGCTCTTATATAATTGAGAGAATGGAATAAGTAGATTGTAAAGGAAATAATTGCTAAACAAACATGTCACATAATTTAGAAACTATCTCTACGTAAGTATAGCAGTATGTGATAAAATTATGGTATATATTACTAAGACACAGAGTGTGTGAGTCAGTAAGAGCTAAAACATAATTACGATTTTTTAGCTCTACGAGTATATGTTTTAAAGTATTCAATGTAAACAATAAACAATTTAGTATTTCGATAACATAAATCACTCTGCGTATTTTCAGTCCTATAATAACAGCCATAGAAAATAGTGGTGGTAGTGAGGAGCTTGACTCGATTTATGTAAATATATGCACAGCGCGGGCCTCGCTACAACTTGCCTTGGCGCACAGATAAATGATAATTATTATTTTATTAAACTTTGCAGTAAGTAAATAGAAAATAGACACTAACAACTTAGACGTTCATTAAGTAAACATTTGAGTTTCACAATGAACAAAAATGTGCTTGTTAGCATTATGAGGCCGTGCACACACGCGGTGCCCATGGTGGTGACCGTATAGGAGTGAGCCAAACGTTCTGAATAAAATTTGTTACTAGGCAGTGAACAGAAGCGGTTATCACCGCAGAATAGACCAGGCGCGGCAGACTCGTGCGAAATAACTACCGCTCCGAGCCCTTATTGTGTCGCGCCACGAGAAGTGAGGTGAACTCAAGTATCCTTCAGCCTTAAAGCGTTGATTGAATGGCTACTGTAAATAAGCCCACTTTGTAAACAGAGAAAAAAGAAGTTGAAGGTAAGGAAGATTTTTTCCCTAATAGTTTTTATTTTCCTAACCTCTCTATTTGATAATTCCCCACTATCCGATAGTGGATAGTAATTGGTGAAGTATTTTTAGTACATGAATGATCTCTAGTACGTAATGCAGTACCGCCCGCCCCGCCCCGCCCCGCCCCGCCGCCCGCCGCCGCCAGCCGCCGGCCGGCCGGCGCCGCGCGATGTAAATAAGGCTCCGCTCCGATCCCGCTCCAAGCTCCGAGCTCCGGACTGAATATTGAGAAAAATACGCTTGTAAATTAAAATTTAAATAAAGCCTCGGACGGACTTTACTATCTACATAATGTAGAGAGGCATGGAAGTTCTGCTTCAGATTTGATGTTTAGAAGTTGAAGTTGACAATCCGCGGTGGGCACGCCTAGTAATCAATCCCATACTCTATCTATCTCAGGGAGAAGGTATGTGCTCTGTAGTGGGACTTAAATGTTGACCACACGAAAAAATCTATCTGGACTAAAAAAACCTAATAAACCTAAACATACACACAATACTATCACTTAACCTCAAAACCCTGAGCCAGAAGCCCTCTCTGGGCTAAGGTACTGGGCATGGAAATGTGAAAACACACCGAGATTATTTTTGGTGTGTTTCCATGTTGTATCTTAGTTCCGACATGGTTATGTCAGCTGTCATGACTTCATGGGATATCCTACGGGTACAAGCAGACTTTCTGTGTCAGTTTCTTTATTTTGTGGCTAAAGTTTGCTCCCCGGCCCGAGCCGGGAACTATCTCCGCAGTATTCTTAAGATATTTTAATTAAATTAACCGACGGACTTTTACCACCTGTTTTATACTCTTCACCTCTCTAGTTCTTCCTTCTAGTCGCTTTTACCAACAAACCTCATTAAATTTGAGTCCAATAGATTCGACTGCTTGTTCTTGATTAATTCGGATAGGACTGTTTGTCTAACTAAGATGGAGAGGGGTCCTTTTCAGTCGCGCCGGCGACTCATAAAACTGATTATTTATTTTGTTTTCATGGGCTCCTTGTAATATGCAGTTCAAAACATCAAATATTTTCTGGAAAATTAATAATTGTACGTAATACAGAGAGTATTGTGAAGAGGTTCGAAATTTCACTAATGCCGGTAAGTCGCCCATTAGAATAAAAAAGAACAAAAAATTTGCTCAGTTGGGAGAGTGCTTGCACGGTTAGCCTGAGGTCGCGGGTTCGAGTCCCGGCAAGGGTGGAATTTTCAGCCTCTAAATAGTAAATTTTAAAATTAAATAGTTAAATGTAATGATTATGCCCCTATCTCTCTGAAAGATGACCTACAGAGGACAGACACACATAAAGTGCATTAGTTTCTAAGGTAACAACCGGTTCTTCGTACAATAACAATTTATGACAGATAGGAGCATTCAGTTGTTTTCGTCGTGCGTACTTATATAGGCCAACGGACAAGGTAGTACTCGTAGTAGATTGCTAGAATGAGAATAACCAGAAACAGCAGGTAATTGCCGCAGCTGTTTGGCGACCATACAGAAAGCAGAATATCTGGAATTCTTATCTCGTCGGCGTCCCTTGACATTGCCACTCGACATTTCTATATAGTCGCCTAGTTATTTGGGTAACAAACAGCAGAAGTAAAAAAATAATACTTTTACAGGGCTAACTTGCTAACATGGTTTAACGTTGGACTGAGATATCTTGTAGCCTAATGGTTTGACCGATTCTTGAGGAATGAGTCGCCAATATGTTTCGTGGAAACGCGTCGTGGCGTCACTTTGTCGCCGGTGCTCCGACACCATCCTCATGTCGCTTGAGTTGGCGTGGCGGAAACAATCACTCACGCACTAAACTGGCATTACTCAAATAAGGGGACGTCTCACAGGAATACAGGAAAGGGTTTTAATAATAATTAATTATATTTGGAGAGAAACCAACCATTCGCGTACCGGCAGCTATCGCTGGCACTCACTTCAAGATGTTCCATATTTGAGATCGTACTCTTCATCTTTTTCAAATTTGAAACTCTTTCTATTTTGAACTTCTTTTTTTACTCTTTTTAGGCTTTTGACATTTATGTTAATTTACCTTTACTGCGTCAGTGGTAAGTCCTATCAATATAATAGATTGATGTACACAGTTACCACTCAGACGCTATATGCAGGCCTGCGATATGTTTTTTACATGGAGTAAGCTTGATACTTGAAACAGGGTGATGAAACTCGCGGTTTAGTTGTCTCCGAGCGTGGTGACACTGTCTTAGTAGTGTAGAGTGATACTAGCTGATATTAGCTGACACCGCAAACGTTAGTATATTATTTAACCATGACCTATTCTCAAACCTATCAAATATACACAACAAAAAAACTAAAATTCGGTGAACCCGTTTCGGAGGAGTTTAATAACAAACACTGAGGCAAATGATTTTTATTTATTACTAGCTGACCCAGCGAACTTCGTACCTAGCAGTCGATTCTTTAATGTTTTTTTATTATTCTCTCCGTAAGAACCATCCTCGTACTTCAAGGAATATTCTAAAAAAGAATTGGCGAAATCGGTTCAGCTGCTCTCGAGATTTGCGCTTACCAACAAATTAAGTCATTCATTTTTAAATTATAGAAGACAAGTCATATAGTTTTTATGTTTTGATATTTATGAATGTAATTAAATGATATTGCTCATTTTTGTATAATTTATTATCAGTATGGTATTTTGTAAATTATGTATTTGTCCATGGTGTGGACAAATGGGATGAAATAAATAAATTATAATAATGAAGATTTAGTCAAGTGAGCTGAGAAGCTAACTAAACTTTACTGCATACAGCTGCAACGTACTGAAGCTTTATGCAGCCCTCTAGAAATGTCCGGGGGATCGCGCTTTCCGGTTTATCAAATTGGATACTGGACTCTGTAAGCAGGGTATTTAGGGAAGGTTGGTCGTAGATGTTGTCCATTTTAAATTTACGTACAAAACTAGGCAATTTTTTAAAGGGCAATACATTTTTTTTTTATTATATGATTTACACAAGTCACAGAATATTTTTCAACAGGTATTTATCAGGTTCCGTGCTTCGGAAGGTACGTTAAGCAGTTGGTGCCAGCTGTCGTCGATAGATGACAGTCGTTAAGCCAAGTCAGAGACCTAAGTGTGGCTTGAACACTTTTGACAGTAAGACCAGCCACTAGTCTTGCAAGCCTCCACCAATCCGAACTTGGCCCCATGGTGCAGTTCGCCCTA
Organism: Yponomeuta sedellus; assembly: GCA_934045075.1. Lineage (NCBI taxonomy): Eukaryota > Metazoa > Arthropoda > Insecta > Lepidoptera > Yponomeutidae > Yponomeuta > Yponomeuta sedellus. The sequence goes on from OW203733.1 coordinate 111,910, forward strand.
TACCTTTCTCAGGGATGAGACCCGTGCCCCACGGTGGGGACATAATGGATTGATGATGAGGTACTTATCAAAACACTGTTAAACCCATGGAGACTACTTAACCTACATTTTCTTTTTTGAGATGCTAATGTGATCTATTTTTCCCAATTTTTTTTGGGATTTTACGATTTTCCGATGAGAATATTTGTCTAATTAAGTACTGATTGTCGCCAAAAGAGTTAAAAGGTGAAAGGGGTTTGGTGGCAACTTTTCCTCTATCGATCCCACAGCGGATTAGATTGGTGCCTTTCAGTAAGTCGGTCAGCTCTCAGGCTGACCGGAGCTCGCCCGTTATCCGCCAGCCAAAACTTTATGTCTGCCGACATTGTGTCAATAAGAAAAGTTGTACAAAGTGCCGGCAGCGTGCAGTGTGAAGTTACATAGCGACTTGTCCCGCGGCTTCCGGCTGCAGTTTACAGCTCCGTTGTGTTGGGAAGTTCGCGTGAGCCGCGCCGCGCCGCGCCTCGCCACTTGCCAGATGTTCTATTCGACATATTTAGTTTTATGTTTGTGTCAAATACAATTACGCTGTTAGTACCTCGGACCATCATTCCGTATTGGTGATGTTGACGCCTATGTAACTGTATTCAGACCATAATCAAAACGACAGCAAAGTTAATAAATTGAGTGAGATTATAGTGTCGGAAAATTTAATATTAAGGTTTTTTTCTAGTGTTATAATTTTGGTTACTAACTTGTATCTGTAAAGTATTTACGAGTTTTTAGTCGTTATTCCGTCAGTATTTATGTACGCAATTGAAAGCCACCGCGAACCTTTGGAACTCTCCACCACACTACCTATTCCGCCTCTTTTCTTACGCATTCTCCCTTCTTCCTCTTCTTTCTTGATCAACCTTAACAAAATCCCGCAATGGCCAAACACTTCTAGTAATGTTTGTAATGCTTTACTTTTACTTTACTTGAATATAGTATGAGAGTGCGCCATCTAGTGGCATGGTTACGTTTGCTCCGCAGAAAATAAAGTTAAACAATTAGAATAACAGTGTATAATTCGATCGTGACCAATAAATTTGTAAGACAATCACACAAGGAATCAGTGAAAGTGTTATCTCCAAAAAATATTGTGGCTGCAGTGCAAAAAGTGCAAATTATTCATACATATCCCAGGACCCTATGTGGGAGATCAAATAAATAACTACAATACTTTTACTGACTAAATAACCAGTCATAAAAAGACGTGTTATACCAAGTAACGTACTTAATATGAGTGAAGTGTCATAATAGTTAACATTAGATTCAAAATCTATTTGTAAACAAGGTGATGCAACCAACGGTCAGTAACGGTAAATTCCTGAGCGATTAGTCATAATCACCAACACTTACTACAGTTCGACAATTTCACGCCTGATTTCAACGGGCTCCGTGGCTAAGGCTGCAAGACTGTTGGTCCGGAGAGCTACGATCAGTGAGTTCAAACCCAAGCGCCGAACGTCACTTTTTGTTAAAACAGTAACGTGAGTTCTATCCAGCTTGCTCAAGAGAACAACATCTGCACACAAGTTTAATAACAACGGAACTAATTCTCAACTGTGACAAGACAACGATAGATTAAAATATTACCATAGTTCGACATATTTAACACAGAGGGCGCTGACATGAAAAATTAAAAAAAATGACTCCAAAGAAACCCACTAACTATGAGAATTGCTCAAAATGCAAAAAAAATGGTCTAAAGAAGAACGAAACTCTCACATGTATAAATTGCCAACAAACATATTGTCTAGATTGCCAAAATGTGACGGATAAAAGATACAATCTAATGACAAAATCGAAAAGAGAAAAATGGACATGCAACAAATGTCTCTCCCAAGGTGCCTCCACCAGCAAACCCAAATCCCCCCCAGGATACCACGAGGCAAATATTACAAAGAGAGATAAGAAAAAAACGATTCAGGCTACCTCTGAAAGCGATACCAGCTGCGTTTCCTGCCAATCAGATTTTGAAAGTACAAGTTTACCGGATTTATCTACCTATGAGAGCTCAACCGAACTCCAAGAACTACGACTACAAATAATAGAACTGAAAATACAATTAAAAAGTGCGAACGACGAAATAGACAGATTGACTCTGGAAAATATAGAACTGTCTACCAAAACAAAAGGAAATGAATTTAAAATAAATACACTGAAAAAAATTTGCACGGATAACGCTACTTCAACGAAAAAACAGAGAAAACGAACCAAAAAGAAGAAGATTAAAACGAGAAAGCTTGACTTTACGCACGATACGGAGGATTTGGAGACTAATACTAGCCAATTGTCAATAGAGAGCAGTACTACAAAACCAGAGACCCCTACAAATTCCACTGCCAAGAAAAAAACTACTCAATCAAGAGATAAACCAAATGAAGAAAATATGGAAATGACAAATGTTGAGAATGAATTCATAAGTAAAAAAGGAAAAATATTTTTCTTTGGCTCCCAACAATGCAAAGGGCTAGCAAAGGCAACATCAATTGATAGAGAAAATACTCCATATAGAAAGTATCAAACATTCTCATTCATCAAACCGAATGCTAAGTCAGAAGAAATCGTCCGAACAATGAGGAGCTACGACTTCAACCACCAAGACACAGTAGTCCTGTGCCTGGGAGAAAACGACGTCAATCCCATAAAACTAACTACTGAACTCAGTTACGCTCTCAAACTTTGTGAAAAATGCTCTGTTATTGTACTAGGAATTCATAACAGCATTCACCTTAATGAAAACATGCTTAATAGTACCTTAAAGACTCTATGTAAAAACTCGCAGAATTCTATATTTCTAGACACAAATCCACATTACGTGACTAAGAAAGCCTACTTAGAAAAAACATCTGAAGCAATCAATTTCTCAATAGATTGTAGAGACTACGAAGAAAATTTTATAAAGAATATCAAAACACATCTACAAAAAAATACAAAAAACATAAACACATGCACTGATACTCTACTGAGCTTCGGCAAAAAGAAAACAGCAGATATACAAAATATAACCCCAAAAATTACCCTGACCCAAAATAAAACAAACAAACACACATTTTTTCGTCCCTCCACAGTCTAAAACTATTGACACCGTTACATGCTTTCATCAAAATATTGCAGGGCTATTAGGAAAACGCGAACTGCTAGAAGTATTACTCAAAGACCTCGATACAAAAAATCAACGGATTGACGTGATCTGTCTCAGCGAAACCTTTCTAAGACTGGGGATAGAAAGTAATGCCCATATAACGGATTATAAAATGACATCGTCATACTCACGTAAACTTCAAAAAAGAGGCGGCGTTTGTATTTTCACAAAGAATGATGTTACTGCAAGGGAGTTAACATCTGTCAAAGATTTTACCATAGAGCAATGCTTTGAATGCTGTGGAGTTGAAATACCTCAAATAAAATGCATAGTGCTGTGTGTGTATCGTACGCCCACATCAGACATAAAATTGTTTTTTACCCAGTTGGAGGGTCTCCTCCATAAACTAAACACCAAACGCTTAAAGAAAGTCATATTATGTGGTGACTTAAATATAAATGTCTTAAAAAATACCACAGAAACGAAGGAACTCAACTCTATACTATTAAACTATAACATGCAACTACATATTAAAGAACCCACCAGACAAAATACATGCATTGACAATATCGCAAGCAATATTTCTGACATAAAATCATCACAAACTCTACAAAGTGGTTTATCCGACCATAATACATGCCAATTAATGACGTTCCCTATAGATAAAACCATTAAAACACAAACCTATTTTTATATCAAAAAAAGGGATTATAGTCAAGCTAACACTGAAAAATTTAAGGAATGCCTAAGTTCACTCTCATGGTCTCAAGTATACAATGCCAAAGACGCAGATGAAGCGTTTGAAGAATTCAAAGAATTGTTTTTATTATTCTACGATCTGTGTTTCCCAATTATAAGAGTCAAAATAAAAACTTACCTTAACGGTCTTAAGTGGGTAACACCCGGTATTCAACTATCTTGCAGGAAAAGTCGATATCTTAGGTACAGGTTCTATACTACAAAAACACAACAAGACAAACATAACTACCTAACGTACTCGAAAGCACTAAAAAAATGTATATACAGAGCACAGTCGTCAGCAAATAAAAATCATATGTTAAGCTCAAAAAATAAATGTAAGGCAGCCTGGACTATAATAAAAGACAATTACCAAGGTCAACAAAAAAATAACATAGAAAAAATTGTACTCAATAACGTAATTATTACAAATCCAAAAGACATAGCTACAGAATTCAATAAAAAATTTTTAGATAAAGAAATTAAATCAAAACCCACAAAGCAAATAACGAAATTAATAAACCAAATCTATGAATCTATATACATATCTCCTTGTGACAATAAAGAAATGATGACAATTATTAAATCACTAAACATGACCAATTCCGTTGGTTTTGATGAGGTGAACACTAAAATAATAAAATCATGTGCACTCTACCTTATCGACATTCTGTGCCACCTAGTAAACTTATCCTTCACAATGGGCAAATATCCGACGGCCCTAAAGTTTACTATTGTCAAACCTCTGTACAAAAAAGACGATAAAACGGACATTAATAACTACCGGCCCATAGCCCTCATTAGTATTTTCTCCAAAATTTATGAGAAAGCTATGGAAAAAAGAATAAACAACTTTTTGCTCAAACACAAGATAATTAAAGTCGAACAAAACGGTTTCCAAAAAAATAAATCTACAAGCCTAGCCGGATTTCAGCTAATCACAGAAGTTGTTGAACACGTTGACAAAGGAAAACCTGCAGCCGTGATCTTTTTTGATATGTCTAAGGCATTTGACTTCGTGTCGCATAAAATATTGTTAGAAAAATGTGACAAATATGGAATCAGAGGGGTAGCCTGGGAATGGCTACATAGTTACTTATCTGACCGCAAGCAAATCGTGGAAATTACAACACTTTCTAAAAATAATGAATTGCAAGTACACACGTCTACTCCAGACACAAATGAATGCGGCGTTCCTCAAGGAGGGATTTTGTCCCCTTTGCTTTTCTTATTATATATAAATGACCTACCGGAAATAACCAAAAACAAATGTGTCCTTTTCGCAGATGACATTTCAGTGATAATTAAATGTATTGACGATATGAACTTTGAAACTGACGTAAATAAAACAATAGATGAAATAACAGACTGGTTGAGTGCAAATAATTTAAAAGTTAACGAGAAGAAAACAAAATACATACAATTTAAAAACAAAAAAATGAGACATCGACATATAACGGTCAAGTGTAACAACACAACATTAGAAAATACGCCATCTACGACCTTCTTAGGCATCGTCGTAGATGAAATCTGCACCTGGCTTCCACACTTAGAAAAAGTCTGTAGCAAACTAGATAGGTTCGTTTACGCTCTCCGTAGGCTTAAAAAAACAGCTGACACATCTACAGCTCTAATAGCATACCATGGATATGTGGCATCAGTTCTGAGATACGGCCTCATACTTTGGGGAAACGCCAGAGACATAAATAGGGTATTTATAATCCAAAAACGTTGCATACGGGCAATGTGCGGCGCAGCCCCTCTAGACTCGTGCAAACCTCTGTTTCAGAAACTAAATATTCTTTCTTTGCCTAGTCTCTACATCTATGAAATGGCTTGCTTTGCTCACAGTCATAGAAACATATTTAAAACATACTGCGAAGTTTACAGCTTTAATACAAGATACCCAAATAAAATCGTGGGCCCCCCTTGTAAAACAGAATTTTGCCAAAGAAGCTGCTATCGAATGCTGATAAAAATATACAACCGCCTACCAAAATTACTAAAAGAGCTACCTTTAGTCCAATTTAAAAGGAAATTGCACAAATGGCTAGTAGAAAAATGCTTTTATTCAGCTGTAGAATACCTTGACATTAAATATATTGACATAAAATAAATATGTAAAAAAATTAATAATTATTATGTAGGACTTAGTCAATATAATTATGTACACTATGATTATCTCCTGAAAAACCTTACAAACTTTGACACTTAACATATTTAATTTAATTCAATTTTTGCATGCCTAAGAAGGTGAATTGTGAAGAAACTTATTTATTAGTACCAGCCTAATGTACCACTTTTCGTGCAAATAAACAATTTCAACAATTTCAATTTCAATGCTCTTGCTTTCGAAGCTAGTTTCAAACAAGCGCCGTCAAAGTAATTCTGTTACTTTCCCGGAGTGACGACGACACGTAGTGTACCTAAACTCTTGTTACTCACGTTGTAACTAACTAACGTAATGGCTTTTAAACTGCTTGAAGCTGACGCGACGTTTTCAGTTGAGGACATGTACGATATAGGTACATAATGAAACGGAACGCGACGATCTTGTATTAAAATAGCATCCTTTAAAACAAGGTCCACGTATTTATATTAGATCACTAGCTGGCGCCCGCGACTTAGTCTGCGCAAGATTAGTGCAGGACGTGTGAATCCGTTTAGCCGTTAAGCGTGATTGTGTAATAAACATCCAACCATCGTCACGAATTGTCACATTTATAATATTAGGTGGGATAATAGTTATCGGTATTGTCTTAGCATCAATGTTAGGACAGTTTCAAGTGCAGACTGTGAGGCTTCGTTTTCATTCAAAATACACTCGAGAAATAAATACAATTGTGAGTAACAACAAAAACGTCAACGTATTTAGCTAAAGCGAGAGAGATATCTAACACGATATTTTACACATGGACGTAATATATTACGTCCATGGTTTCACATGACGTGCTCGCATAACCATCCAGCCAATCAGAAGCAGGAGCGCCCTCTTATCGTACTGTCAGTGACAAATTCATATTAAGGCGCTTTGGGGCGCTACAAAGCGCCACCACTGGAATAAAAATCATAACTTGTTTTGTAATACGTTTTTTTCAAAAAGTAAACATGAGAAATCTTAATATCTGTGGTAACTTTATTTAGAATATACGGCCTAGGACTTTAATCGATTTCCATTAAAAACGGCCGTTTGTGGCGGAAATCCATTAAAGTCCTAGATTGTTGATCCTAGGTTCTAGACGGTAAGTTCTAAAAATAGTTATCACAGTTGTTAAGATTTCTCATGTTCGGTGGCGTTAGCCATCGTCCCTAACCACCCTTACACTGTCAAAAAACTGGCGACAACTGACATCTGGAACTGAACAAAATATTAAATGTAACTCAAAAATAAAATGCATGACGTCCTTAGTTGAAAAACGGTTTGAAGTGAAGTGTTAGAGCATTACACGTCAGGTCAGAGACGACAAAGAAGCGTGAACGACAGCTGCGGCCATAAATCACGTGCTACCATCGCACCCGCTGCTGTAACTCGCGCGGGGCGATACAGTTTACGAGTGTCGACTTACTTCCCCAGTGGCGACGTATCCTGTCAGATGATACGACGTACCAAACTAACAAGAACATGAAAATTCAGCGTCTATTGAATCGAGATCAATATCAACCCTTTATATGTCCCCACTGTTGGGGCACGGGTCTCTTCCTGTATGGCAGGAATGTTAGGACATACTCCACCACGGGGCCCAAGTCCGGTTTGGTGGAGGATCGTAAGACAGTGGCGCGCCTTACTGTTAGAAGAAGTTATCAAGCCGCCCATAAGGCCTCTGACATGGCTTAATGACTGTAATTACATGACAGCCGGAACCAACGGCTTAACGTGCCTTGCGAGGCACGGAAGCGCTCAGAAAAAATGCCACTAGCGGAAGTCACGAGATGGTCAACCGTCCAGTACCTGACCGCGCCTTTTGTTGCTTAACCCAAGTGATTGATTCCAATCACTCGGTTCCGCTAGGCCACTTTGCATCTTAAGAGATAAATTCTCTTATATATATATTTATATATTTATTCACTGTAAACAATGCAAGATTACAATATCATTAGTTTGCCAAACTGCTAATGCAGTTTAAAATGCACTATGCATAATATACTACTACTACTACTCCATAGAAGCGCTCGTGGCCTAGGTGAACCGAGTGATTGGAATCAATTACTTGGTTAAGCAACAACAGGTGCGATCATATACGGGATGGGTGAGCGTCCCCTGACTTCCGCTAGTGGCATTTTTTCTGAGCGCTTCCGTGCCTCGCAAGGCACGTTAAACCGTTGGTGCCGGCTGGCAGTCGTTAAGCCATGTCAGAGGCCTTATGGGCGGCTTGATAACTTCTGACAGTAAGGCCCGCCACTGTCTTACAATCCTCCACCAACCCGGATTTGGCCCCCGTGGTGGAGTATGGCCAAACCTTCCTGCGATGCAGGAAGAGACCCGTGCCCCAGCAGTGGGGACATACAAGGGTTGATAACGACTCTATAGATGAATATATGTGTGATAAAGATTTATAATTACCTATGTATACAAAAATACTATGTTAATCTATTTTAAGTTAAGTCTATTTTAGGGTATTTAAGTACATGCATGCTTTACAATTGTATACGCCATGTAACATGTAAATCTGCCATACCCTTACAGGGTCCATGTTCAATTAGTTAAGTTACTGTATCTTTTTTGATTGTTCATGACTGCATTGAATAAATGAAATGAAATGAAATACTATCCAGGGAAGAGGGCGATGGTGGTGCCAGCTGCCTTCGTCGAGTCGCGTCTCACAAGGGGTAAGGCTGGGAACAATAAGAAGAAGTAAATTGAATTTTGATCGTTTTTTTTACTACCTGCGACTATATTTTTGTATTTAGTAGAGAATTGCTTGTTGAGCGCAACCTCGGTTCTTTTATCAAAGAGCAGAGACGGATCTCCTCGTAAAAGCAAGTATGAACACTACTGCAGATATACTGAGACGGGTCATAATTTCGAGAATATGTAGCGTATGTTATATGTCATGCATGAATAAATATTATTTACAACGTTTATAATATTTTCGTTGTAGACAATAAGGAGTTGTGGAGAATAAGCCGGGAAAGATTGCTAAATTTCCAAAATAATTTTTAACTTTCCTGTCTCACCCCGTCCACTATTCACTCAACCCAAGGTTAGCTGAAAGAAAGTAAATCAAATCAATATAATAAAAAATGATTATTGAGCAGGTTAAAAGTTAACAATATATAAAGTATCTGTGTACTAAATTACACGAAGTTAATTAGTAGTATTACTCGTGGCCTAGGCGAACCGAGTGATTGGAATCAATCACTTGGTTAAGCAACAACAGGCGCGGTCAGGTACAGGATGGGTGAGCGTCCCGTGACTACCACTAGTGGCATTTTTCCGAGCGCTTTCGTTCTTCGCAAGGCACGTTAAGCCGTTGGTGCCGGCTGTCATATAATGGCAGTCGTTAAGCCATGTCAGAGGCCTTATGGGCGGCTTGATAACTTCTGACAGTAAGGCCCGCCACTGTCTTACACTCCTCCACCAACCCGGACTTGGCCCCCGTGGTGGAGCATGGCCTAACCTTCCTGCAATGCAGGAAGAGACCCGTGCCCTAGTAGTGGGGACATACAAGGGTTGATAGCGAAGCTTGCCTTTGTATAAACTTGTTTGTAGTGCCATTTTTTTAAACTTTGTAGTTTACTATGTTGCCAGTCTAGACTATATCAAATAAATGAGTATCCTTTACTAAAGGCTTTCACTCCCGCGGGCAGTAAAGCGGGCAGCGGCTGCGTAGCTATTACAAGTCAAATTTCAAGCAATTTATATATCTCAATAACGATAACCATGAACCGTATTTATCTGCGCCGCTCGTAAAGGTCCGTATATTGGGTCGCAGTAATTAAAGATCATATTTTGGGGTGGCGATGTTATCATGCCGGGAGGTTCACGGAGCGCGCTAACGGCCGACGTGATGCACGCGCTGTGCCACTTATTCCTGGCAATTTCATTTTTCTTCAAAGAGACCATGCCTGGCAAATCACGGCTTTTTGTTGAACTTTTTTTCAAGGAAAACAGGTTTATCGCGATTGTGGCAAGTGGCAGCAAACCTTTGCCTGTGCTTACTTTCTAGTAGGTGTGAGTTTATTTCAAAAACAAGTTTGAATAAATTGCATAACATTGAAATGTTTCTTCGAAACTTAGCGAGATATGTAAGCTTTTAAAAATCTAAAACACCAACAAACATACCAAACATGAGGATCACCAAAACTGAAAAACATTTATGAGCATAGCCTTCATTCGTTTGTACTTTAAACCTTCAGTATTTAGAGATCTGAATGTTATCTGTTCATTGCGTGCTAAACTTCAAACTTATTTGATTTTGAAACAATTTTATGAAAATATTTTTACAGATAAGTTTTTTATTTAATATGCGTATGTAGTTTAGTTTTGTTGTTAAAGGACAAAAAATCAGCTGGGTTTGCGCTAATGATTGCCAAAGACGAAATAAAATACCTCTTGATACTTAGTAAATAAATTCTAATCAATATAAGATTATTCTCCACCTCGAACTAAATATTTTGAAAATAAATAAATTAGAAAATTCTTAATGATTAAACGAACTTACCCGTACGTGAAGTTCTATCATAATTATACGAGGGCTCCGTCTGAAGAAATGAGTAACCTAAAGTGGAAAATAATATTTATAACACATGTAGTAGCGTATCCAGTTGCCATCACTCAACACTGTATTTGAGGGTATTGGTTTTTTTTTTTTTTTTTAGTTCCCGCCTTTCCGTCCATCTGTCATCATTAAGTTTGGAGTCGGCACTTGGCACTTAGCTCGGCTCTATGCTGTGATATTTCTGTTTCTGATGAAGCTTGGGGCCGGGAAGGGCGGGATGTGGTTACTCATTTCTTCAGACGGAGCCCTCGTATAATTATGATAGAACTTCACGTACGGGTAAGTTCGTTTAATCATTAATTATACTCGTGCTCCGTCTTCGAAATGAGTAACCTAAAGTGGAAAATAATATTTATAACACATGTAGACTTTGAGAGCATCTACAGGTAGATAAGAAATATCAAAAGCATAGACGTAATAAATCAAACATTTGCTCTTTAATTTGAGAAAGAAAATAATAACACATTTAAATTAACATTGAACATTGTTAACAAATTAGTAACGTATGCTACGATAACACTATAGACACCTTTTTGAGTATCTAAAGTCAAGCATCGATTTGCATAGAATAGATTTACTGATTATTTATTCTCTAGGAATCATTTTCATCTATAATTACCCTAGCTAGGGATTCATTGTTGTTAGAAACAATGTTTCTGTCGTAGAACCTAGCGAACGTCGTAGACGTGCCGCTCCAGCCCGCCGTCTTACGGATAGTGTCTACATTCAGCCCCAGGTGGCGCGCGCGGGAGGTGCTGGCGTGCCGCGTGCTGTGCGCGCTGAATATAGACACATCGATACCACACTCTTTGAGGGTGCACTTGATCCATCTACTTATAGATTGGGTACCGACAGTGGCGTGGGGCTTTCTATAGCTTATAAAAAGGTTTTGGTGGCCTCCTCTAATATGCTTTGTTTTATTCATATAACAGGTGAGTGTAAGAGCCGGGCATATTTCAGGTTTTTGTGTAAAAAACGGCAAGTATAATATTGGTTGTGTATGTCTTAACCGAGATGTTTTGATAAGATCAGGTATCTTGATTTCTATTTGTGAATCGGAAACAATAATATTTTGAATATTTATTTTTGACAATGTTTGGACTCGGTGTGCTGTCGTAAGTGCTAGAAGCGTTGCGCATTTCTTTGAAAGGCGCTCAAGTGAAGCTTCCTCGTTAGGATACCAGGTAGCCAAAGTATCTAGGACGGTGGAAGTGTCCCAGATAACATCGTATTTAGGTAAGGGAGGTCTAAGACGGAATACTCCCTTGAAAAATCTTTTGACTGCATCGTTATTAGAAATTGGCGAGCCAACTAACATGGACAATGCAGCCCGGTATGAATTTAATGAACCGTACTGGCTTCCTGAATTAAACAAGTGTGTAAAGAACGATAATACCGATGAGATGGAGGCTTCAAACGGGTTGATAGACTTTTCATTAGCGTAAGCAAACCAGCGTTTTAGGCAAACTTCGTACTGCTTCATAGTGTTGTCGGAGAGAGACGCAAGCATGATCTCTACAGAGTCTGCAGGTGCGCCGCGTCGCAGTAACGCTGACCGCAAAGCACTCCGGCCATCAATGTAAGGTTCGAGTGAATGTTGCTCTGGCTGGAATGGGAAATAATGACATTGTCAGAAGGACTAAAGGTAATTGTATCACTAACGAGTAAACGTGTGAATAAGGGATACCATGGTTGCGTTTCCCACATAGGGACAACTACTATACCTGTTGCTTTATCTAGTATTATTTTGCGGATGGTTTTTAGTATAACCGAGAATGGAGGAAAAGAATAAAAGAAGAATTCGGACCAACGAATGGTGAACGCGTTTATTGCAACCGCATCTGGGTCTCTGTGCCAGGCTACATATTTATTACATTTTTTATTTATGCGGCTGGCAAATAGATCGATATCAGGGGACCCAAATCGCTCCGATATTAGTTGGAATGCAGAGTCGTTCAGTTCCCACTCAATATCTGGGTGTACTCTTCTTGATTCTTTATCAGCAGTTTTATTGTCCTCAGAGCGAATGAATGACGCATATATAAGAATTCTACGTGCTTCGCACCACTGCCATATATCTTTGGTAATTCTTGTGAGGTGTGGGAACTGAACGCCTCCCATTCGGTTTATATAAGAGACTGCGGTTAAATTGTCAACTCGAAGTAGAATTTGACAATTATTGTAGGTAGCTGCAAAAATCTTTAACGCTATAAATGTTGCGAGTAACTCTAGATAGTTTATATGATTTTTGCGCTCCTCGTTGGACCACTGGCCGCTGGCCGTATCGTTCCCACAGGCTGCACCCCACCCAGTCGTTGAGCTATCGGAAAATATTTCTAAGCAGTAATTGTCCTCTGTGATTCTGTGTACTGAGTAGTCAATGGATTTAAGCCACCAAAGAAAATCGTTGCGGCATAAGTCTGGTATGTTCATGATAGCTTCATAATTATCGTTGTTTTTTGCTAGATTCAAATATTTACATCTTTCAAACTCCTTCGTATAGAGCCATCCGTATTCGACTGCCGGACAGACAGAGACCAACGTTCCAACTAGTTGCGCAAATTCTCTTATTTTGCACTGCTTAGTATCAATAAATTTTAGAAGCTCCTTTTTTATGTGTTTTCGTTTTTCGTTTGGTAAAGCTAGTTGAAATTTTATAGAATCAATGGTGAAACCCAGAAAAGTACACTTGGTTGAAGGTGTTAGTTTGCTCTTCTCGTCATTGATTATGAATCCGAGTGAGGAAATTAGCTTTTTTGTGATTAAAACGTTTTCTTGACATTCTTTAAAATACCTGCCAATCAAGTGTATGTCATCTAAATAGATGGTGGACATGAAACCGCCGGATCTCAACAGTTTTACAACGGGTTTCATGATTTTGGTGAAAACGTACGGTGCGGTACACAGGCCAAACAGCAGCACATTAAATTGATACAATTGCCCGTCCCAGAAAAATCGTAAGTATTTTTTGCTGTCTTGATGTATCCGAATAAAGAAATAAGCATCTTTAATATCTATTGTAGACATGTAACAATTCTTAGATAAAAGTTTTAGTGCAGTCCTAAGATCTTCAATTTTAAAATGAGAGGTCGCTATGAATTTATTTAATTCTTTTAAATTTAGAATGAACCTCCACTTGCCGTTTGGCTTGGGTCGTAAGAAAATATTCGATACAAATTGATTCTTGCATGGCGTGCAGGGTGATATTGCCCCTATGGTCTCTAAATTGTGTATAGATTCAAAAAATATATTTTTTTCACTTTCTGAGCACGATCGAGCGGGAGGATAACGTGATTGAATAACTGGTTTTTTAAAAACTATTTTATAACCTTCTATCCAAGATAATATCTGGGGATCACTAGTAATCGTAGCCCACGAATTGTAGAAAAGGGCCAACCTGCCCGCGTATCTCACCGGGTCTAGTATCGCCTGCGCGCCTGCCTGTGTGGCGGCGGCGGAGGCGGCCTCGACGAGTAGGCGCGTGCGCTGCGCTGCGGCGGCGGAGGTGGTGGCGGCAGCGGCGGCGCTCCCGCCTGCGCTGGCGCCATCGGTGCAGCGTGACCCCGATTTCTCGGTGTCATCGGGGGTCGGCGATTTGCTGCTTGGCCTTTCCAGTTTTTTGCTTGAGTGGTACTTTTATTGTTAGCCTGTATTTTCAGCTCTGTCCCGGACTTATGTACAGCTTTTGCCGTCTTCAAGGAATCTGACAGCTGCTCACCAAAGAGAGATTTATCTATTTTAGTGCTGAGAAGTGGGCCTTGCATCTCTTTTTTAAGCGAGTAAACCGCCAGGTTTCGTCTTGATATCGACTCGTTATTCTGTGCATCACAGACTAGGCGGCCTGCGTCCATTATTAGCTTAAGGAGATTATTATCTCTTTCTTTAGTATTTAGTAGGCAGGTCACTGCCTCTCCCAGGCTGGCGATAGCGGAGGCTAGGCGTTTCTGGCGCGATTCTATAAGTTTGTCGCGTTTGACGACTGGTTCAGTTAGAGCAGCCTTAATCTCGGGGTTGAGGGCTGGAGCTCCGATGAGGGCAGCATTTGCTGGGATTAGGTACTTATTGCAGAGGTCATTTCTCGTCTCTTTGCTTAGGCCATTTGTTGTAATATGTTCAAACCTGGTGGCTACCTCTGTTCTAATGTCTTTGCCATATGCAGTGGTGCTTGTTGGATCTTCGCCGAGAATATCTAGCGCCTCTGCGTCTAATAAAACGCTACCGTTGAGCTCGCTGTCGAGGCATTGCTCGGCGGCAGCCGCGTCGAAATTTACATTGGCGCAGTGGTCTGCATTGGGTCGAGGATCTGGGGTTCGATGCCCATTGGACTGTTGTGGGCAGCTAGTCGAAGGGCTCGGCCCTCTTTCTTCCGCCGTGTTTTCATCTAGGACGATTGAGTCAAGGTCGTCGAAATTTAAGTCGCGCGGCGGTGCCTCGGCTTCTCCAACTAAAAAACACAATTATAGTTTTAGATATGCTGGTGCAGCGAAGGGCCCCGTAGGCCAATCTGGTTGCACGCAGTTCTTTTGCAGCGGAAGGCTCCGAAAGCCAACCTGGTTGCAAATTAAGTACGCTCGGATCGCCCCGCAGGCGTCCTGGTGCGTAATTTTGTAAACAGTTAAATCGTGAATTTACCTTTTCGTTTTTCTGGAGATCGCGAAGTTTCTTCCGATGACGTGGAGATTATCCTTTTGCGCCGAGTTTTGTTGTTCTTCACTAGTTTTCTTAGCTTCCTTGCGATTTCACTTATTTTCTCACTGTTCTCTCGTTTCGGCATAGCGAAATTTAAGCAAATTTGTTAGAAATCGTAGGAAGCGTGCTGAGTGATCGACACTGAAAACGTGAATGATGACAGATGGACGGAAAGGCGGGAACTAAAAAAAAAAAAAAAACCAATACCCTCAAATACAGTGTTGAGTGATGGCAACTGGATACGCTACTACATGTGTTATAAATATTATTTTCCACTTTAGGTTACTCATTTCGAAGACGGAGCACGAGTATAATTTATATGAACTTGCTTGAACCATTACAAAAAGGTAGATGAGGTACTTTGCGAAATTTCTCGATTTATAACTAGTCCTAGCCTATATCGTGGGAATCAGTATAGTGACGTCCAATTAACTTATACTAATATAATATTATTTGCAGAAATATTTGGCTTCTAAAATAAAGCTTGGGTAAGTGAATGCACAGCCATGGCACAAAAGTTCGAGTACCCAAGAGCGACAAGGGCTGTGCACACAACAATTTATTTTAACAGCTAACAAATCCTGACCTGACAATTTCGATTGATTAATATCTGAGATAAAATCTTGCAGCTGCCTCGTAGCTGCCAAAAAAATTAAGCAATATATAGCTTAATAGCTTTAGCATACCATTATTTTTCTGTTGATTTTACGAATTCTTGTACAAATGAATATGTAAACATAATCGTTTCTAAACGTATTTTAAATTTTGTTTCAGAACCGTTTGTCGCTTTGGTTCTGGATTGTTCCACCTGAGGGCGCTTTTGTCTTTTATGTCAACTGTTTCTCGTTACGTGTAATTTTCATATTGTAATCGTGCGCTAATTAAACCTTATTTTTTTATTCTACGCAATTTTCATTCCAAAAACTCTGTTGTTGATTGGGAATACTAGACCGATACACGTCGAGAGCTGATCAACTTTTCCATTTCACTTTGATACACGTAATAAAGGTTGACGCGACTGAACACGAAGTATTTCATTACAATATAACTAGCTGACCATGCAAACTTTGTTTTGCCATGTTAAAATATACCCAAAAAAATATAAATATTGGTAAATCCGTTTATTTTATTTCGAGAGAATAAACAGTTACACAACAAACATTAACGTAACTTATCATTAGTATTAAGAAGTAGGAAGAGTTTGAATACAAACACTTATTTTTTACGATACGTGATGTTTATTATGTTAGATTAAATTTTGGCACCATCGATATGAACCCTTGTATGTCCCCACTGCTGGTGCACGGGTCTCTTCCTGCATCGCAGAAAGCTTAGGCCATACTCCACCACGGAGGCCAAGTCCGGGTTGGTGGAAGATGGTAAGACAGTGGCGGGCCATACTGTCAGAAGTTATAAAGCCTCTGCCATGGCTTAACGACTGCCAGCCGGCACCAACTACTTAACGTGCCTTGCGAAGCAAGGAAGCGCTCGGAGAAATGCCACTAGCGGTAGTCATGGGACGCTCACCCATCCATTACCTGATCGCGCCTGTTGTTGCTAAAGTCTAAAGTCACAAATGATTGATTCCAATCAATCAGCTCGACTAGGCCATAAGCGCTTTACGAGTGTATTGGCAGAATGCACAATTTTTTTCCTCTGTGGTACAACCCTTGAAAACAAAAGTTTCTGGTTCCTAATGAATATCGCGGATTTGCTCTACAGTAAAAAACAGCCACCGCCTGTATATTGTATTCTACAAACATTGCGCTAACCATAGGGTAAAGTAATTGTATTTTCAGAACACAGCGATAATACCACGTTAATGCAATTATCGAATAGGCGCGCTGCCGAACGTGAACCTTAATGTAATACTCTGTAATAGCGTAATGACAGATTTGCCTGCTGTAATTACACCACTCGAGTAAACGTCGCACGGGGGTATTAACAACATTTTATCTATCTACATAGATACCCAACTTTTGATTTTCATTTTAGTGTATTTGGAAATTTAACGTGTAAAATAGAATAGTCATTCTTTTTTCTAAGGACAATAAGTGTAGTTTGCCAGAGGTTGTGTCTTTGGTCAGCCGCGGACAGCGCGAATTAGATTAAAATCGTTTATGTAGAAAATAAATTGATTCATAAATTATCTTGTGTATTAAAAGTAAAACACAAACTGATATGTTTCAGGAATTGTGCTAAAATATCGATAATAATTAAACGGCGTTAAAATGAATCAAATCAAACACGAGTAAATGGGTACTTTTGTTTCTTTATATCAGGACTATTCTAAATTAAACTCAATTTTTTTTTTGCGGCTAGTGCACCCCTAGTATTTTTTTTGATGAGCAGTAATTTGGGACATTGTTTAGAACTTATATATTTGGTTCGGCAAGTTAAGATTTTCGGCAAACAAAATGCTATTTGTGGCAGTTCTACTCAGTATAATTTCCCTGTCGCTAATGTCATGTGTTGTAAGTTGAGATAAGTTATGAGCGGTGGTAGACGTTCGCGCTTCCAAAAGTGTCTGCAAAGTAATAACTTCTCTCGTATGGTGCAGTTGAAACGATCCATTAAACGCTCTATAAAATGTCTACACCGAAAACACTCAGAATATGGACATATTATCTTCATTCAGTAGACATATTATCGACGTTTCTGAAGAGTTCTTGGCCTAGTGGAACCGGGTGATTGGAATCAATCACTTGGGTTAAGCAACAACAGGCGCGGTCAGGTTCTGGATGGGTGACCATCCCGTTACTACCGCTAGTGGCATTTTTAGCTTCCGCACTTTGCAAGGCCCGCTAAGCCGTTGGTACCGGCTATCATGTAATGGCAGTCGTTAATGTCAGTGGCCTTATGGGCGGCTTGATAACTTCTGACAGTAAGACCCGCCACTGTCTTTACCAACCCGGCCCTTCTTGGCCTCCGTGGTAAAGTCGAAATTACAATCAAGAATATTTTAATTTCTAATTTGAAGTGAATTAAAAAAAAACTTTATTGTAAATCAGTTAAAAGTAAATGGTTACTGGATCCCAAACTAGGATTGACTACTAAAAATAGTCCTAAAAATAAAAAAAACCCATGCGCTAAAAATAAACTCCTTGCACGTAATTTTTTTATTTCGTATAATTTTACTTTGTGTACCTTCTGTATCTTACTTTTTGCTAACGAAAACAAACGCGTATAATTTTCTCTAATTGCTAGAAAGATTTCAGGCTTCAGCTGGCATTTATTATTTGCCTTTTCGATTCTATAATATCACAAAGTTTACTTTTATCAATGTTGACAGTCGTAATCTAGAGTTGGTACCTACAAGATGAAACTGGTCGAAGAAAATTACAATTTGTCGATCAGGGTGTCACTGACGATACTGAAGTTCGCGGGGCTGTGGTGTCCCGATGGTCTGCCGCCAGTTCAGAGGAGGCTGTATCACTGCTACACATTATTCATATTTATGTCCATCCTGGGTACGTGCGATTCATACTAAGCGGAGTATTTTAACGTATTTTCATAAATTACTTTGCAGTTTACCTTGCGCAGATTTCCTCCTTGATTTTATGTGACTCTTGCTAGCTAGTACAGATTTATAGGCCATTGGTTTTAAATAATGTCCCAGTTGCCGTTGTTGCAACAGAGTGCATTTTCTAAAAAGTTTCATTAAATGGGCCGTCTTAAATATTGCGAAACTTTGTGGGACATTAATACATAAAAACCCCAAAAAGGTAAACAGAGACATAACATTTTTACTCTTTACTTTTATGATAACCCACACTGTAGTAAACTTACGGGTGAGGTGAGGATCGCATATGGTTATTACTTAGGTATTACGAGATTTCTAATTGAAGTTCAAATACATTCAATCATGTGACTACTACTTAAAAGTTGAAGTAAATGTAAAAAAGCGGCCACTATGAAAAATATCTTTTAGATTTTTTTGGGCTTTAGCTAATCAAATTACCGATAATAAAAAAAACTTGCTCATATGTGGCACTAGCTGAGTGTGGCCTCAGGCTCTACGTCGCACGATGAAGCTTAACCGAGTGCGCCAGGATAGGGCTGCCGAGCTTATCAGCAATGGTTTATTGAGGCTTTTACACTGTTGCGCCAACAGTTGCCCTAAACTAACAGTGATAGCATATAATGGGAAGTGTCCGAAATATTGACAGATGTTCCAAATCATAGACGTTTTGCTATTTTATGGTACATTTATCCATATGGAACATTTACATACAGGCACATATAAACGTACCCAACAGTCCCTAACCTCTACAGTCAACTATAGCGATGAGTGCTATCACCAAAACTAAAACCCAATCGTTTAATTCTCCGCGGGGTTGCATCGCAGGTATCTACATCATCATCCAAGTGGTGGAGATGTTTCTGGTGTGGGGCGACGTGGCGCTGATGACGGGCGCGGCCTTCCTGCTGTTCACGAACCTGGCGCAGCTCGCCAAGATCCTGAACCTGGTGCTGCGGCGCCGCGCCGTGGCCCGCCTCGTGCGCGACGCGCACCACGTGCTCGCCGCCGCCGCCGCGGGGACGGACGCCGCGATTATCGCTAAAAAGTTATACATTTCACTACACAGGCTACATTTCACTTTTTTAACTTTTACACTTAAAATAGTTATTTGTTATACAAGATTGCAAAGTTGCTTATTAACCGCGTGTTCAATTTTGATGACCGAGCAAGCGAAGGATTCTAAAATTAGAATCCTGAGCGTTAGCGAGGGAATCAATAGAGCACGAGGTGAAAAATCTTTGCACTCGAGTGCAACACGTAACTTTTCATTCCACCTCAGCGAGGAAATGACTAAATGCAAAAAAAAACCTTTACAATCACAAGATAGGTACACTTTAATTCACAAACTTAGTGCACACGATGTTCTAAATTCAATTTACTTTATCCTCTAGAGAATAAAAACGGCTTTTCCACTCAGATATTGAAGATTAAAAATACTCTTTCCGAGATGGTGGGATGAAAAATATTTTAAACATAACACAACCTCATACCTGTATCCCAGAGGAGTAGGCAGTGTCCGGGGAATGCCATTTGCCACGATAAAAAGTAGCCGGAACCGGGGAGTGTGCATGCAACGACTTTTGAACAATGACTTCAAGCCAAGGTCATCTGACAGGATAATTTTAAACTTTAGCATTAAAACCGGTTTAATGGTTACATTACGCCATCGGGGGGAGGGGTGGCCTAGCCTATAAAATACGGAGCGTTTTTACTATGGATTTCCACAAGCTAACGCCTGATTCTATACAACATTAGCATTAAAAGCTTTGTCTAAAGCGTTTGACGTCTTGGCAAATCAAAAACTAGCCTTTTTTTGTAAAGGCTGAATAATGAGCTGCCATCTAATTAAAATTTACATATTTCTAGATGGCATCAATGCAACAGCTGATTTATAAAAGCGGCCTTTGCATACGTCTGCTTCGGCAGGGGGACTAAGATATTTGCATGAAACTAAATTGATAAGGGACAAAGTAGTTGTTAAAAAGGCATACTCTTATTTTTGTAAATTTATTAACAAAACAGCAATTGGTTAAGTATCATGGGGTTCTCAGGATTTGTTTAGTTCATTTTAAAGATCCAAATAGGTTTTATTTTCATAAACCTTATAATTATAATGGTAACAAACAAGGACAGAGTCCTTTTTGTTTCTATTTTCGGTAAAAGCCAGGCACTATAGCAAAGATTTGCAATAGTAGATGTCTAAAAACCTATTTAGAGGCTAAAATTTCACCCATGCCGGGATTCGAATCTGGCACGGATAGCCAGAGGTTGTGGGATCGAATCCCGGCATGGGTGAAATTTTTAGCCGCTAAATAGGTTTTTAAATTTGTCCTTAGCACGGGTTAGTGCATTAAAAATAAAAATAGTATAATAGTAGATGTCTTCGTAACGTTTTCCGAACATCTTTGCTGTACGACAAAACTAAGTTCATGCTTTCTATTATCTATGAAGGGAAACAGAGCATAACATTTCTTCGCAATGATCATGTCTGTCAACATAAATGTTGCAAAGATTATTAGGGGCTACAGTCGTCGAATTTAGGGTAAATTAATACTGATTGTCCCCAACGAGATAAGAAGAAAGTAGCATTGATTATCGCACGTTGAATCTTAGATGATTCAACCCTGTGCGTATTTTTATAGCTGTTCACGAGATCTATTTCTGTTAAAGATGTGATCGCGAGACCAGCCTGCAGCAGCTGCTCTACTTCTCCCTGACCACCGTCACGGTCATAGGCTGGGCCAGCAGCGCCGAGAAGGGGCAGTTACCCCTGAGAGCTTGGTAAGACATCGATTTCTACACATTATGCACAAACTAAGTCGGCTATTGATCAGAATTGTACAGAGTTACTTGTAATGGGCTTGCATCTGCCTTGTTTATTTTATTTATTTTCACAGACAAAACAGTATTATGGACATAAATTACAAATGATGATGTCATAAATCACTCTATTCAATCCATGACACCAATATATGTGTATACAGCATGTCAAATATATATTTTTTTATTAATTTACGAATTATAATTAGAATTATAAATAAAAATATAGATATATTGAATTATAATTACAATTTAAAAAACAGATATATTGACATATATTAATTACAAATTAAAAAACAAATATATTGTCCACATAGAAGTACTCGTATGTTAAAATGACAAATTGCATGAAAATCAAGTTGAATGAAAATTCGCTTATATGGCGAGTATCCTTGGACCGAAATTATTTCGGACGTAGTCCCAGATGATGACAAAATGCGAGACTTGCTAGATTAGATTAGAACTCTTTATTGTACACACCAGCAAAGCTATATTTCACTTAGGTATCCTTACGACACGTGCAAGTCTCCAGCCTACGAGCTGACGTACTTGCACCAGGTGAGCGCGCTGTTCGTGGCGGCGTACCTCAACGTGGCGAAGGACACGCTGGTCTCCGGCCTGGTCGCGCAGACCAGGTGCAGGCTGCAGCTGCTCCATCTAGCGCTGACGAATATCCACGAAGGCATTGTGGTGGATGATGAGGTATTACAGCCGTAACTCCTGGTTTTTTGAAATATCATCATCATCGGCCATTTGACGCTCTCTGGAGGACCTAGACCTCCTTATTAGTTTTCCGAGCTTCACGGTCTTGTGCCGCCCGCATCAGCGACTCCCCGCCACCGCAACCAGGTCGTCAGACTATCTGGTGGAGGGCCTGCCCACACTGCGTCGTCCGGACCGCGGTCGCCAGGTCTGAACTTTTTTGCCCCCAACAGTTCTTCGAGCTATGTGCCCCGCCCCCTGCCACTTCAACTGAGCAATTCTTCCAGCTATATTAGTGACTCGGGTTCTACTGCGGATCTGCTCATTCCTGATTCTTGAAATATAATCACAGGTGTCCGTTGAAATCCTTTATGAAAATTTCCTCTAAAGCATTTAAAATTGGAACGAGACTTTACATTCATAATACAACTTGGTTAGGAGCCAAAAATATTCGTTGCACCCAACTGTTGGGTAACTCACCTGGTAATAAACTAAAATTAAGCATTCTACAATTTTGGCATGATTTCAAGATATCTTTCTTCGTATAATGTCTATATTGTTCAGTAAAATACAGGATATTAAATGCCGGTTTTCCAAACGTGAACAAATGTTTAGTAGTTGTTTTTTATAAGCTGCCTGCGAACTTATAGCAGCAATACCACTTGAAAACATGGTGTGGAAACCTGAGTGTCTGTTCAAATACCTCAAGTCTTGAAACTCCCAATTCGTGCTGGGCACGCGTGCTAATTAAGCCCACACTATTTCTCTCTCACAGAAGGCCTGAACCTTGCTGTGGGAAGTTTATAGTCTACATAAAAAATGTATATTTACTTACTGTGTTAATTGAGTGCGAACATTGGATTCCTGACATTTCAAGGGTTCTCACCTAATTGTTAAGCACCCTTTGTGAAGCATGCATTTAAGATTTACGTAGTCTATTTTGTACTCGTACGAGTATATAGACCCGCTTTTTACTGCCTCTCGGATCCTCTAAGGTTTGGTGCAAGAAATCTCTTTCAGAGATAAGCTCCCCTTTGTACATGTTATTTCTTTTGTACCTAATGACCTGTTAAATGTTTCGCGTGCACTAATATTATACAAGCAAAAGTTTGTGAGTGTGTATGTTTGTTACTTTTAGACGTATCTAAACGGCTATAGCGATTTTAATGAAATTTGGTATGGAGTTAGCTGAATCTCGGACCCCGGGATTAACACATAGGCTACGTTTTACTGCGGGAAATATCTTTTACTGTTAATACACAATTTATCTCCCTAATAAACTGCGGCGCACAGCTAGTAAAGTACAATAACTTAATAATACCCGAGAAAATCCCAGATCTTGGACGTTTACATATTCTGAACATGTTTCTGGTTCCCACGACACAGGGTATCCTAGTGTGGGGCCAGAAGCAATGTATGTGCCTGTTTAGAAATGTATTTTGTTGCTATGTTGTAAAACATCATTATTATTATAATTATGGAAATTCTTTATTGCATAAAAACTTTCCACATAGCCGAGCTTTATGCTCCTTAGAATTATCTACCAGCTAACCAAAGTTTTGGAGAGAAGATTAGCAGCTAGTGCAATATTAAACAATCGTATAAACTGTACGTAATACAGAGAATATTGTAAAGAGGTTCGAAATTTCACTGATGCCGGTGAGTCGCCCATTAGCTGGAATGGAAGAGCGCTGGCATGGATAGCCAGAGGTCGCGGGTTCGAATCCCGGCATGAGTGGATTTTTTAGCCTCTAAATAGGTTTTTGAAAAGTGTATCTTCCAGTCGGTGGCGCAGCTGTCTGGCGCGCAGGAGGCGGCGGCGGGCGCGCGCCTCCGCGGCTGCGTGGCGGCTCACCAGCGCGCGCTGCGGGCGGCGCGCCAGCTGCAGCGCTGCTTCTCGGCGCCCACCTTTGCGCAGTTTGCCGTCTCGATGGTCATCATCTGCGTCACCGCCTTCCAGCTGGCTTCTGTAAGGGTTCTCCTTCTTAAACTTTGAATAAACCTTTTCATTTCATTTGAACCTTATTGTTAAATGGATTATTTGGACATAGAGAAACTATTGAGGTTTGTGCCGAGGTAATGTTTTGTGGAACCTGCATTAAAGTATCCCTTGAAATTATCAAACGTCAATGTGTGAAAAAAATACATGAGTTGTAGAAGCGATGAATTTAATTTTTTTTGTTTTGTTTCAGCAAACTGGTAATCTGGTGCGATTCGTCTCGATGGGCACCTACTTGTTGAATATGATTTTCCAAGTTTTTATCTACTGCTACCAAGGAAATGAGCTCAGAGAAGAAGTAAGTTTACGTAATGCCACCTATGTAAAGAAAAGTTTTTTGTGTCTGAGAGGCTGGCCAGTTGTAAACTATTTTGGAAATATACCTAATTCAACAACCTCATCGACGCTTATAAGCCGCTCCGCGTAGAATGGTGCCTTATATAATAAACAAAGGAGACGGATCCATACATTCTTGGGCCTAGGTGTAAACAGATGAAAGTGATGTCCATTTAGAGCTTATATATTATAAAAACCATCTCTGAAATTTTTGCGGATTTTGGCAATCTGAGAGCAGAGTTATAAGAGATTTAGTAAAAGTGAGGTTATGCAACAAGTTGACAATATATTATACTAAAATTTTCCGTGTCCGTTATGATAACAAGGGTCGTACTAGTTAAGCAAGACCGGAAGTCCGTAGAAAGAAAGCACTGGTCGGAGAATTATAGTATCAAAAACAACAAGAAAACACACTCAAAACGCACTATAGAGATCAATGAAATTTTTGGTAACATGGCAACTGTCAGGGAGCTGTCACGCCTGTCACTGGTTAGCACAGACACATATTAAATATACAGTTGACGCGTAATATATTAATCTGTAAACGAAAAACAATCTAAAGATTAATTTTCATCAAGTTAATAAATAATTTGATTTTTTCAAACTGTTGACATTATGTAAATTATAATGTATTTATTTACTTTGATTAAATAAATTATCTGGTGTAAGTGTTTTTGTTTAGTACATTCACACTAATCGATTAAAATAATCGATATCCCATTTTATTAGGGACATAAACTTATTTTTAAAATTTTTCATCTTCCAGATTGTGAATTGAGCTCATTTTTAATATTTTAAAATAGCAAAATATAACGTTTTTTTTTAAACCATACCTCAACTATTTACAATCAGGCGCAGAAATGCCCGTCTCCTTTGAAGCGATCTCGTCAGGCGTCCTGGATTTATCTGGTACGCTCCTTAACAATGGTCAGATCTTGTCAAATAAGGACATTTATCAAGGTAATCATTAAAGTTAGTTTATAGTCCTCTTATGGGTCCCGACTGCAATATTTAACATAAAGTTATAAACACGGCAGTTTGAGGAAGTAATGCTTATATCATTTGGTCACACAAAGCAGAATCATCTCTTCTGATTCGACCTTAGCATTCTGAAATAAAATTATTTTGTTTTGCCTTTTCAGTTGATTTATCCCTGCAGTCGGGTTCTTTTGTTTAAAAAAAAAATTATATGTATAATATAGTATTTAAAACCAATCGCTCGTAGTCCCAGCTGCCTGAGTGATCTTAAAAGATCACGAAGGTTAAGCTTCTCAAGGCGCGCTCAGTGCATGGATGGGTGACCGTCTATGACTAACGCTAATGGCATTTTTTCGAGCGGTACCGTGCTTTGCAAGGAACTTTAAGCACTTAGTGCCGGCTGCCGCCGATATATGCCAGTCATTAAGCCAAGTTAGAGGCCTTAGAGCGGCTTGAAAACTTCTGATAGTAAGATCAGCGACTAGTCTTGCAAGCCTCCACCAATCCGGACTTGGTCCCCGTGGTGGAGTATGTCCTATACCTTCCTCAGGGAAGAAACCTGTGCCCCTCGGTGGAGACATGCCTGCGCTGTGTGGTGTCGGCCTAGAGAATAGCACCAACCCAATTCTTCCCGCGGGTGTCGCAAAAGGCGACTAAGGGAAAGGGACACAAACCGGGGGGTGGGCAGCAGCGCTCCCTGCAGCACAATTCCACCGAACTGCTATCCCCAACCCGCATGCCTAGCGTGGGGATTATAGGCATTACCCCCTATGATAGCACAACGTGGCGCTTTTTAGGGGAGGGCTATGTCCAGCAGTGGACTAGTATAGCCTGACGACGACGACGGTGGGGACATACTGGGTTGATGATGATTTAACAGTATACAAGTACAGGTACAGGGGAGTCTCAGTAAGTTGTTTCTTGTCCGGTAGAGCGTGACGGTGAGCGGCGGCGCGTACGAGTGCCTGTGGTACCGCAGCGGCGCGGCGGCGCGGCGCGCGCTGCTGCAGCTGATGACGCGCGCGCGGCAGCCCGTCACGCTCAGCGCCGGCGGGTTCACCGACCTCTCGCTCTCCTCCTTCATGGCGGTAACTGCCTCGATACAGCCTTGTTGCTCTAAAGATCCTATGAGGACTCGAATTCCCTAATGTACTTTTCATTTGCACATATTGTCTTTACGACTGTGATTAGCTAGTCTATTCGGATCTATCGCGGCGCCCAATCTCCAATCCCACAAATATCATAATCGAAGTCCGCTTGCAGACTTGTGCTTGGTACTACTTTTGTGATGGATGTGTTTTATTGAATGATTTCCTTTTTTTACAGATTATCAAGGCATCATATTCCTTCTTTACCGTACTCCAGCAAGTCACTGAGGAATAAACCGACATCGAATAGGAGTGCTACAATTTAAAAACAACCGTGGTATTGCTTGCCTCGACTTGACTTCATGGTATGATAGGAGTTAGCTTTGTAGTCCATAGTTTTTATTTTCACATTTTACTCTTCTCTGAAATAGAGAAAATCATGCATTTACTGGTCTACTTGTGTTATTATTAAATTCCAGAAAACGGAACTAAATCATTTTAGTCCTTCTACCACCAAGAAAAAAGGGGATAATTAAATTATAAAGGCGATTCTTAAAGGCAGTGTAGTTTGCAACGCTATCTAAAGATTCACAATACAGGCAGCAAACACGCACCAATTTGTATTGAAAATCCCTGTTTGCGGATATGTACGTAACGTGTGTAACGAGCGGCCGTGACTGCCACAATCGCCCCTACGTGACTATCACTACCCTCAATGGGGGTTTTACCGGGGTGAAGTTACTCGCGTCCGTGCATTTACCCTCGTTACCCCCCGGAGTGGCGCCATACCAATATCTTTACAGCGTGGCTAGCAACCACCCACCAGACAGACACGCCACCAAGCGTGGTGCTGTGTCGTGACGTCTGCTGAGCCGCACCTAGCAAACGGGGCGTAAGTCTCGTCTTCGTTTACCAAAAGGTGAGCCCCAGTGAGTAAGTTTCGAGGCTAGTGGATAAAAAAGTATCCTACAGCTAACTAAATATATCGTTATACAATTTTTATTTTTAATGCACTAACTCGTGCTAAGGACAAGTTTAAAAACCTATTTAGAGGCTAAAAATTCCACCCATGCCGGGATTCGAACCCGCAACCTCTGGCTATCCGTGCCAGCGCTTTTTCCATCTGAGCTAATGGGCGACTCACCGGCATCAGTGAAATTTCGAACCTCTTTACACTATTCTCTGTATTTTTGCGTTGCGCTGCGTATAGGCAGCGACATCTGGCTTAAGTAAATTGCATTACTTACAGCCCCGACTATCTACTTTGCAGTTAGGTTTTACATCGGAATGAAATCACTGTACCCACATGATTATACTATTTTTATTTTTAATGCACTAACCCGTGCTAAGGATAATTTTAAAAACCTATTTAGAGGCAAAAAATTCCACCCATGCCGGGATTTGAACCCGCGACCTCTCGCTATCCGTGCCAGCGCTCTTTCCAACTGATGATTGGTGAAATTTTAAGTCTCTAAATAGGTTTTTAAATATATCGTGTGAGAAATCATAACATTATAACATTTACATTTTACATACTGGCACATACATTGCTTCTGGTTCCTCACTAAGATACCCTGTGTCGTAGGTACCAGAAACAGCGACATCACAAACATGTAAACATCCAAGACCTGGGATCGAACCCAGGACCTCTCGCATGGTAGGCAGATGCGCTACGGCTGCACCACAGAGGTCGTCAAAAACTACGACTAGTTTTAATTGATTTAGTAACAGTAAAACTGTTGTGGATTTTTTTTTACAAAGTCAATTTTCTCACGTTATAACGTCTCTAAGCGCACTTGTTATGAGGAATAACAATGTGTTATTGAATATAAGAAAGATTCAACTGCCTCGTTAGTCTAGCCTTCAAGGCGCTTGGTTACCGAGGCCGAGGTCTTGGGTAAACCCAAAAAATTAAAATTCAGTAATCCAGGGAATTAAAATTCCCACTGGAGTTTTTTGTCCATTTTTTCTCCAAAATGATCTAAATTTTGTAATGGACACCTAATTTGAGTTGCATCGTTCATTAAGCCGCAGTTTCTGCGCTACTTTGAATAAAACCTTTTCATTTCATTTCTGGGAACCGCCGTAGATTTGTACCGGTGGCTTCAGTCTGGGTGTGTTTTCATGTTTGTGACGTCCTTGCCTGGATACCACAGTGCAGGGTATCCTAGTTTGGGGCCAGTTCAAGTGATTGTGTTGTGTGGAAGTTATTATTTATTCAGTGTAGCAGCTCGTTGCATATCGAGATACAATACTTCGTATCTAGAAAGTGCATTTTGTCAGCTAAAATAAATTATAAATTAATGTATTATACCTATAACTTGTCAGGTTTTTATCGAAAGCGACTGATAAGATAAGAATAACAACATAACTAGTAACTTATAACCGAGGTGAATCCTTTTCCAGTCGTTTGCCGCGCGAATGCGTTTGTCGAGGTGCTCCCGGACTTGGCCATCAAATGTCTTATCTCCGCCGCAGTCTCATCGCTACAATGTATTTCGACCGTTTTTATAATAATATTCGCCCGTAAAACTTTTACAAAGATCTTACGCATTTTACGGGTTAGTTACCTCTTCGCGAGATAAAATAGTCCGTAAAACCCTTTTCAGTTCGTATCTGGGGAAGCGATTAAGCCTCGCCCACACAGCTTTCTTCTTCACCGCCCGTGCGGCCTCGGCTTTATCGCTAGATAAAAGTTGCCAGAGGAATAACTTAAACCATTGAATTTGAAGTCAATGCTTAAACTATGTATAGCGTCATAGTCTCTTGCCCAAAAGACTGAGTCGATAGGCGCTAGATGGCTTAAATTAGAAGGAGTCGCAAACCACCGCCAGATGTGGAAATTTGTGGTTTAGACTATATTCTCCTCCAGGAGTTAAAGGACGGAAGAAGAAGAAGATATTTTCGTGATTAACTCTCATTTTCTCGTACACTAACATAATGTTAATCTACAGTTTACTTTGGTCAACTGACAGCTGTATAAAACTGGCACGGATATAGGTCGCGGGTGGGTGGAATTTTTAGCCTCTAAAAAAAATTTTGGCCTTTTTGCATCTACTTAATGAGATGATTTATACAGCGTCCAGTGGTATCTTCACTCACACTAGATGGGTAAAGGCACCACTCCGACGCTGTCGTGCCTGGGACATGGTTTTTATAGATGGTGTAGGCTTGCCCAGCACCTATTCCATCCTGACAGCTTAGTCGGCCTAGCCCACAGGTAAGACTAGTCAATACGTGCGGAGCCAACCAAGCCGCGGGTTTCCTCACGATGTTTTTCTTCACCGTTAGCGTGTGGTATTGCGACTACCAATTCGCAAATGTACGTAACTTTGAAAATAAACACAGTCATTGGTACATGCCCGCACTCGGGATCGAACCTGGGGCTCTCGCTTGCCAGTCCATGGTTCTACCCACTGAGCTACCACCGCTTCAAGCTTTCTTTAGCCTCTAAATAGCTTTTTAAAGCTGTAAATAGTTAATCTTAACTAACATAATGTTAATCTACTGTTGATTTCAGCCAACGGACAGCAGTAAACAGTAGACAAATAAATATCTGTTATTTTACTGGTCACAGCTTCTTCTTAGCGTGTCGTGGCAAACCATCGTGGTAAAAGGTTTTGCCAAACTGTCACGTTGTGTGTTTTCTCAAATGCCTTGAACGGCTCATGTTTCGATTTACTCTGGTAGCACCATAGAGCGCTGGTACGGATAGCCAGAAGTTGCGGGTTCGAATCCCGGCATGGGTGAAATTTTTAGCCTCTAAATAGGTTTTTAAATTTGTTCCTTAGCACGGGTTAGTGCATTAAAAATAAAAATAGTGTAATCATGTGGGTACAGTGATATCGTTCCGATGTTAAACCTAACTGCAAAGTAGGTAGTCGGGGCTGTAAGTAATGCAATTTGCTTAAGTCAGATATCGCTGCCTGTACGTAATACAGAGAATATTGTAAAGAGGTTCGAAATTTCACTGATGCCGTGAGTCGCCCATTGGCTCAATTGGTAAAGCGCTGGTACGGATAGCCAGAGGTTGCGGGTTCGAATCCCGGCATGGGTGAAATTTTTAGCCTCTAAATAGGTTTTTAAATTTGTTCCTTAGCACGGGTTAGTGCATTAAAAATAAAAATAGTGTAATCATGTGGGTACAGTGATATCGTTCCGATGTTAAACCTAACTGCAAAGTAGGTAGTCGGGGCTGTAAGTAATGCAATTTGCTTAAGTCAGATATCGCTGCCTGTACGTAATGCAGAGAATATTGTAAAGAGGTTCGAAATTTCACTGATGCCGTGAGTCGCCCATTGGCTCAATTGGTAGAGCGCTGGTACGGATAGCCAGAGGTTGCGGGTTCGAATCCCGGCATGGGTGAAATTTTTAGCCTCTAAATAGGTTATTAAATTTGTTCCTTAGCACAGGTTAGTGCATTAAAAATAAAAATAGTGTAAGCACCATAGAATTTTGTAGGCTGACATCTCTTCTTTAGGTCTGTTTTGATGAGAGGCCGCCTGAGATTGGTTGTTGCATTGTTTGGGTTGCCATAGGAAATCTAGTTACCCCATTTCAGGGAAAAATAGTAACTTCAGGTATTGATGAATATCAGTTATTTAATTAAAAGATAGAAAAATAATAACATATAAACAAAGACTAAATACAGCTAGTAATGAAAAAATACAAGTAAATGTTATTCACACAATATGGAAATTTTGGAATATTGTTTTCGGAGATAATAATTTTCGGATTGTGGCCACCCAAGCAGAAGATTGACAATTTTGATTGTGACTGAGTCTTTTTAAAATCTGTGGTTGTGACTTGACTGGCTGCTAGTATAAATTGGGCTCCAAAATAAGGAGAGAGATATTATAGCTTGAGGCATCTGGTGATTGACGGAGGTCCGGTCCAGTCCAGGTCCAGCGTCAGCGACTCGCTGATGATTGCGCAGGCATTTGTCCGAGCGCTTCCGTGCTTCGCAAGACACGCTGAGCCGTTGGTGCCGTCTGTCGTGTAATGGCAATCGTTAAGCCATGTCAGAGGCCTTATGGGCGGCTTGATGACTTCTGACAGTGAGGCCCGCCACTGTCTTACAATCCTCCACCAACCCGGACTTGGCCTACGTGGTGGAGTATGGCCTAACCTTCCTGCGATGCAGGAAGAGACCCGTGCCCGTAGGTCATTGTAGGTTTAATGCCCATTTATCACCATCCACTTTGTTAGTATACGAGAAACGGGGGATGTACCCCTTTCGATGTTTTAATTAACATGACAAGAGTACTGTGATAGTGTTACGTACGAGTGGCTTAGGTTGAAAGATTATTATAATTATTATTAAAATTCTTTATTGCATAAAAAATTTGCACATAGGCGAGCTTAATGCTACTTAGCATTATCTACCAACTAACCTAAGTTTTGGAGCAGTTAGTTCAATATTATACAAAATAAAAATAAAGATTCATTTTAATGTCAGTACATTCTGATTAAGAACTGTTTCCCATCTGACGAGAACTCATAATAACTCTTATAATTCATATAATAACTATTTTGTTAACCGTAACGTCTTAACATCATTGAACTAACAGTTTTATTCATTTTATAAGACCGTTATACGAACTTTTGAACAACGATTGACTTTAAAGTCACTAAGGGCCCGTTTCTGAATTGAGAATTTTCTTAAGTAAATACTTAACTGTAGTGCTATTTCTTCGAATTTCACAGCATGACCGAATGTTCTTTAAGTATTTACTTAGTGAGATTCTCAATTCATAAACCGTCCCATACGAGCATGTGATAAGTAGTCTTAGGAGAGATTTGATGACAATAACCTAATTTTTTAAACGTTATGGTAGAACGCTTACGAACGACAGGAGGAAAAACCCGTCAGTCTGAAATAAAAATTGCATCAAACATATTTCGTAGCATCCGCTCTTCCACTCTTATCGTATTATGGTTACAAGTAGCAAACGGATTCAACGAATGATTAAAAAATACGTGTGCATTTTCATATTCACAGCGGAATATTTGTCACAGCAGCGCTTTTGCCGTGTATCACATTCCGCTCACCGGGTGTTAGTGATTTTAAACCAGGAAATAGACTGGTTTTGCTTCGTATAAAATTTGAACTGGAATTTCCTCTTGAAAGTTTAAAAACCGGCGGTTCCTTATTTACGAGCAGCGGCGCCACTCGGCACGGTTCAATTAAACTTTTAATAGAGATCAGACACTGAGGTTTTACTGTTTCAGGGGATTTTTATGGTAGAGCGATTACAAAAGTTCAGATAACTGAATCTGAGTTCATAAAACAATAAGGTAACACCACAGGTACAACACGCAGATAAGTGCTATGTCCAAAC
The DNA here is from genome assembly GCA_934045075.1 of Yponomeuta sedellus. Taxonomy (NCBI): domain Eukaryota; kingdom Metazoa; phylum Arthropoda; class Insecta; order Lepidoptera; family Yponomeutidae; genus Yponomeuta; species Yponomeuta sedellus. The sequence continues at coordinate 144,955 of OW203733.1, forward strand.
ACACTACCCGGAAACGTTACCGCAGCTATTTACAAGGTTAATAATTATACTATTTTTATTTTCAAGCGACTTCAAAAAAAGGAGGAGGTTCTCAATTCGACCCGTATGTTTTTTTTCTATGTTTGTTACGCGATAACTCCGCCAATTACGAACCGATTTGAACAAATCTTTTTTTGGCGTATAGGTAATACCTCAAGGGTGGTCCCATTTAAATTTAATAATAAAAAAACAACCCCCAAGGGTAGAAAATTGGGGATGAACTTTTTTATACGCAATATCTCCGCCGATTATAAACCAATTTGAACGATTATTTTTTGTTGAATAGTAATTAACTTTTAAAAAAAATAAAACCGACTTCAAATGCGTGAAAATTGAAGTCGGTTTTATTTTTTTTTAAAGTTAGTAATGCACTAACCCGTGCTAAGGACAATTTAAAAATATAATAAACATTAAAAATAAAAAACCGGTTTTTAAAGGTAAATAATATTCACTATGCAAGACCTAATTGAACCTGCCCCGCTGGGAAATTACACGCGAATCAGTTCAGCCGCCGCTGTGTCGCAGGGGCTGCGTTATTAATCAGCAAGCCGGCCCAGTTATTATGCACTGGAAATATTGGCTCGGGAACTTTGTAAGCACGCTAAAAAGAATAATTCAGTGCGGGTTTGTGTGACGCATAATGTCGGGAAAGAAACACCAAAACCCAGCCATCTATGCGCTGTAAACATGTTTTGTATTTAAGTAGGTACTGAGAAGCGCTTGTGACCTAGTGGAACCGAGTGATTGGTTGATTCCAATTATTCACACGAGGTTAAGCAATAATAGGCGCGGTCAGGTGCAGGATGGGTGACCATTTCGAGACTACCGCTAGTGGCATTTTTGCCGAGCGTTTCCGTGCTTTGAAAGGCACGCTAAGCCGTTGGTGCCAGCTGTCATGTAAGGGCAGTCGCCATCTCAGCGGTCTTATGGACGGCTTGATTCTTCTGATAGTAAGGCACGCCCTGTCTTACAATCATCCACCAACCGGACTTGGCCCCCGTGGTGGAGTAAGGCCTAACCTTTTTGCGATGCAGGAAGGGTAGATATCGACTGAGGACTTATTTATAAAAATCCGATGACTAACAACACTACTGTACTAGACATCGTGGTATGTCTAGTACAATGTCTTATAAGATTTTAGTTCTTCAACTCATCACACTAACGAAATAGTTTCAAAAGTATCTGAAAAAGAAGAATAAGAAAAAACATTTATTACAGCCACAGTAACAAAGCTAACTTAAAACACATTAAAATAAAAAAAAAGAACACTAAAGATTACGGCGTGTCACTGCCGCTGTAAACGGCAACTGACTCAGCATATGCTGATGGGCAAGCCTTCAGCGCTGATTTTCAGTCAGTGCCAGTGCCAGCGTTGCAGACTGCAGTGTGGTGCAAGCATGGGAAATACCATACTGAATAGAATACTTATATCTATAATATAAAAATGAATCGCTGAATGTGTTGGTAAGCGCAAATCTCAGAAGCAGCTGAACCGATTTCGCTAATTCTTTTTTTATACTATTCCTTGAAGTACGAGCATGGGTCTTACGGAGAGAAAAATAAAAAAATAAATAAAGAATCGACTGTTAGGCGGTACGAAGTTCGCTGGGTTAGCTAGTATAATATAGAGTAATAGTTGTATAGAATAGAATACGTAATAAAGGAGATTGACCAAATTGGGCCAAGTGCTGCCCAGGTATGGGAATACTTTTGTTGTATTCTTTATATCAATAGAAAGAAAGAAAAAAAAAAGAAAAAAATATTCGTCCATGCATTTGTTACCAACACACATGCGCCTACAAAAGTTTTTTTAAATATTTTAGGTGCTTTAAGTATTGGAATAATACTTTTTTTTTTCGTTTACGTTACAACATTACTTATTCTACCTCCCGCCCGGTTCTGACCTCGGTTGGCAAGTTTTTTTTTGTAATAGTGGGCCAACTTATCTTGGTTGCGAGCGCTAAAGGTACTAAAACAGCTTTAAGTCACAACGAGAGTTGTATAGACGGTGGGGCGCGTCATCCATCCATCCGACCAGAGAATGCTAAACCGGAACAGAGCCAACTTCGAAAATATTTCGGTGGATGCGGAGAACCTTGCTGCATTTCCCAGATTAACACCGCAAGAGTTGACTCTTTTTGATGTAGGGACATATCAAATCAAACTTGCGCCTAGTTACTACAGCGAGCACATACGAAACACAGAGACATTAATTGTCCAGAAATATAACGGCCAACTCACTGATCTAGCAGGCTTTTCGATGCTCTCAGGCAATGTGGTACTTATTCGTGCGCACCTAAAGAGCAGGCATACATCATCAAAAGTGTACCATTGCTACATTTTAATTGATGAGAACAATCATGGCCTCGATGCCATCACCCATTACTGCTGCTCATGTTTTAGTGGACGAAGGACGATCGGCAGCTGTGCCTGCCCACGTTGTGTGCCTTGTTTGGTTTTTGGGGTGGGCTAGGCACCAAGACGCTGTGACGTGCCCTGCCTTATTTTAAGATAGCTTTATTATAGACGACGATGAGGATGACGAATAATTCTATTTATCCCTATCAATACAACAATCGTACGCGCCAAAGCTCGCACCCGAAATGGCGAATTGTTATATCCCAGTATTTATTTGTGTACTAGACAATTGTTACAATGATAATAAATAACTTATTTAATAATATACCGACTTTTCTTTTAAAAATAAGCTTTGGTTATGGTTTTGGATCAATGTAAAACCTATACAAAAATATTTTTTTTCTCAATACTCCATGGATAGATTCCGAAGCGCTTTGGGTTACAGACTAGTGTAAGTCTAAGGAACATTAAGCACTGTATTTCAATGTTGGGCAGCATTTGGCCCAACGTCCATACTAAGATGGTCAATCTCCTTTATAATTATAGTTAAATACACTAATATATATATTATTATAATCAATACACACACATGGATACATATATATTTAAATAAGCGAAAAAAAAAGGATATGCATATATACAAATACCATGTTGCACCATGCGATTGCAGACTCGTGTCAGTTTTTGCGGCGAGAGGTATCTCACAGTAACTACGCAGTTATCATACGGTCTTGTATCTAGTCTAGTTCTACGTATCACACTAACACCCAATAAACCTTGCTTATGTTAATCTACATATCTGCAATAAGGCATGGATCCGAACTTGCTAACACGGTTATATTAAGATAAGATGTGAATATTCTTTATTGTACACTGGAAAAACAACAAATACAAAACAATTGCAAATATACATAGTACAATTGGCGGCCTTATTGCTAAAAGCAATTTCTTCCAGACAACCTTACGATGGAAAGTTGCTGAAGGAAATTAGAAAGACGGGTAGCCAGTGCAAATTTGAATATTGATACATACTTATACTTAATAATAATAATCTCATTCGCTGGGTACTGAGTAACTGAGCGAGCACAAAATGAACGTCGCGAGTCCAAGCCACTTCTCGTCTGAACATTATTCTCAGTTTGGAAAAGTCTATAGTTCTCAATTCGCAGTTGAGTAAGTTTCATAAGCGAGCGGGTAGTTATTATATCGTTATCGTTATTAACCCTTGTATATCCCCACTGCTGGGGCACGGGTCTCTTCCTGCATCGCAGGAAGGTTAGGCCATACTCCACCACGGGGGCCAAGTCCGGGTTGGTGGAGGATTGTAAGTCAGTGGCGGGCCTTACTGTCAGAAGTTATCAAGCCTCTGACATGGCTTAACGACTGTAATTATATGACAGCCGGCACCAACGGCTTAACGTGCTTTGCGAAGCACGGAAGCGCTCGGAAAAATGCCACTAGTGGTAGTCACGGGACGCTCACCCATCCTGTACCTGGCCGCGCCTGTAGTTGCTTAACCAAGTTATTGATTCCAATCACTCGGTTTGCCTAGGCCATGAGAGCGGGTATTACCATGCCTTATTTCGTACGCGTGATTTAGACTCACGCTAACCCGCTATCACCGCTATCACTGTTTGAGCGCGGGTTTGGGTAACACATACTTTGTTTTTTTATAAAGAAGGCCAGAAAGAGAAATATGCTACGGGAGCAACCGCTGCATTTCAACTATGTCACGAGCGAGCGATGCACACGACTTCAAATCAAATCCGACAAGTTATCTTTTAGTCCGAATTATTTTGGCACTTGCCATATGCGGCTGTTGGTGATGTTAAACCCAATCAAGATAGTATTGCGTTGCTTTATAGCCACCAATGAAGCTACAATCTAAAGTTTTATAGAATATTTTCGGGGTTTAATCACGTAATAATTATGTGTACAAGTCGAGAAAGTTTAAAATATGACAATGTTATAATTAGAGTTACCGCGCAATGCTCCGATGCCCCAGACTAAGCCGCACTACTGTTATTTATAGCCTTATGCTGCGGAAAATGCATCCACTTTGCTCGGAGCCAAAGTTTCGTATCATAAATCACCCAATGTATTTCATTAGGTTGAATAAATTTGAACTTCGTTCCTGAGGAGACCTATGGGACGATTGATGAGCACGCTTATGGGTTGATAGATTAGATGGAGCTGCGGTAGCTCAGTGGGCAGAAAATGGACTCGGAGAGATCCAGGTTCGATTTCCAGTGCGGCCATGTAACAATGACATTGTTTTATGTACATTTCTGAACTTGGAGTAGCAATATATCTCGCTAACGGTAAAGAAGACATGAGTGGCTGAAGTCAAATACCTCAGCGCTTGAAATTGCCATTCGGTGGTGGGCACGCGTGGCGAATACGCCCATACTCCTCTGAGAGAAGTTCTGTGCCTTGCAGTGAGACGTTTCATAGGCTTCGTAATAATATGTTCGGGTGACTTATTCCCATTCGAATGAAGTTTTAAAGTTTCCTGATACAACATTTACTTACCAGCTCAAATAATATCATTAACGTGTTCCGTCATAGACTAATTGATTGATTGACTGGAGTCTCTGTCCCTCGGCGTACGTGATGGTTCTAATTAGTTTTCCCGTGTAATATTAACTGTGTACTTATATGAAAACAAATAGCGAGGCCATCTGATTGAACCAACTGCATCAACTGCAATCCAATGGCCACCTCATCCCTTCAGACAGAAATACGAGTAATTGGTGAATTAATAAATGGGATCGGGGTACTTTCAAACGTGCTGATATTTTATAAAAGTCTTATTTGATATTTAAATTACTAAATAAAAATTATAGTGAAAGCACGAAGAATAATATGACATAATAAAAACTTAAAAAATATTTAGAGGCTAAAAATTTTACCCATGCCGGGATTCGAACTCGCAACCTCTGGCTATCCGTGCCAGCGCTCTACCAATTGAGCCAATGGGCGACTCACCGGCATCAGTGAAATTTCGAACCTCTTTACACTATTCTCTGTATTACGTACAGGCAGTGACGTCTGACTTAAGCAAATTGCATTACTTACAGCCCCGACTACCTACTTTGCAGTTAGGTTTAACATCGGAACGATATCACTGTACCCACATGATTATACTATTTTAATTTTTAATGCACTAACCCGTGCTAAGGAACAAATTTAAAAACCTATTTAGAGGGTATGGGCATGAGTGAAATTTTTAGCCTCTAAATAGGTTTTTAAATTTGTACTTAGCACGGGTTAGTGCATTAAAATACTTCGCGGCGATAATGTCAATTTTTTTTTGGATAACAACGTATTATAATACAAGTTATGATTTTTTCCATTGATGGCGCTGGTTAGCACCCCGAAGCGCCTTATTTGTCAAACTATACAATATTTTCGGATTTTTCACAAAACACACGAAAAACAAAAGACCTAAGACTTTTTGTATGTTTGATATGTTCTTAACTGGTTGCCATAGTACAGGGCATCCTAGTTCGAGACCAAGACCAGCTTGCCTGGCGTGGGAGTTAATAACTCTTTGATGAACACCTGGGTGGTATTTACACCTACACATTCATGTAACTTAGCCAGCGCCCTATTTCACGTGTATATATCACAAAGGGCGCGCTTCGCTCTGTCGTCGGAACATTTGCATAAATACCGCGCACACCCGCTGTCAATTGAGGATTTAAACGCTGCGGTAATATTGTCGGCTGGGTAACGGGCAGTAACAATGTATACTGAGGTTCTTTATGTATACGATGTATGTCGGCGGTACAACTCGCGTAACGGCAGTAATGTCACCTCGGCGGCAGGAAAATATGTTAGAGTTAACGGAAGTGCGGCGCGCGCGGCTGGCATACTGATGTCGGTGAAAAAATGTCTGCGAGGACACATAGCGCTCCAATTTGATCATCAAGATTGCCAGTTGCCACATCGTAGAACACCTGTTTGTTTTTTCCCTATAGTGTTGTAACATACGAACGTTTTGTTTTATTTGACATCGTACTACCTTACTACTTTTTTAACCGTTGGTGCCGGTTGTCATGTAATGGCGGAGGTTAAGCCATGTCTGAGGCCTTATGGGCGGCTTGATAACTTCTGTCAGCAAGGCCCGCCAGTGTCTTTCAATCCTTCACCAATCCGGACTTGGCCCCTGTGACCTATAATTTCCTCAGGAAAGAGACCCGTGCCTCACGGTGGGGACATAATGGGATGATGATGATTAAGTATTTGCGGATAAATGACTAATTGTGTTTGAATGACGAATGGTAAATAATTAGTAGCAGGCATTGGTTAGAAATATTATATTATACTATTTTTATTTTTAATGCACTAACCCGTGCTAAGGACAAATTTAATAAATTTAAAAATATTATATTTTCACCAATTTCACACCAAGAAAGCCGCCACCAAAGTGTTCTTATTGCACGATGGAGTATATGGGTCGATTTAATTATGCCTCTGTAAATCCTTTCTAGGCTATTGAGGTTCCGACTTAAAGGATACGATTCGGGGCAACCATAGACTCACATAGAATGTAGACTCATTTAGACTGTGTAGTGCACTCGCTCGCGACTCACAAGTGCGCAGCGAGACAGAGCTGCGCTGTAGGGGCGGCCGGCGACCGAGTGGCCGAGCGAGCTTGAGCCGTTACTCAGCTTCTAGAAGATAAAAATGACAGAAAAAGGTGTACATAGTTGAAAAATACTACTTGCTCCGCACAGAATTAAGATTAAAGTTCTTATTGTTATGTGTACCAAACAGTTGTAAACGCGTTTAACATGATTTTCTATATTAACTTAATTCCGGATTCGTCGCGAGCTCTATCTCTACTCTACGAATCAGAGCGATACCTGGTCAGAGTCATCATCACAATGTTGAAAAGCGTTTTATAAATAATAAAACTGAGAAGACTTCAACTTTGTGCTTTGTTTAAAATGTGTTTGATTTATTTTATTTAACAGAAAACTTGATAAAAAATTGAATAAGCAGGTAAAGGAAGATTTATTTAGTCAGGTGTAGTTGAAATGTAAAGTAAAGAATGAAGGAAATCTCCAGCCTCAAAAATCATGTATGAGGGAGATAGACCACCCGGCCACAACGCTAATATTTGCATGACCTTTGGGGAACTTGTGTAGATCCTGTCAGTTATAGGTTAGTAATTCGTCGTTTATATGCAGCCAAGAGTCAGTAAGTTATCCAGCAAACACAAGTTTTCAATAAGCTGGCAACCTACACAACATTATTTTGTAATAACAATGACTACCTCGCTGTGGGGTCGGTTGGAAGTATTTTATAAAATTTAATTAATGGCACTACCACACGCTAATTTTATTAATGTACTCGGTTATTATTGAATTTTGTTTCCATTATGGCTTACGAGGTAAATATGACTTTGTTCAGTTTTATGTAGACTTTAACGAGAGCCGCCGTAAAAACTTTATGGATCTACTTTCACGTGCAAATACACTTACTGATACATTATCCGGATACAAAGTTGTATTGAAGCTAAGCTTATTAGGCAGAGCCTTTTCACGCCGTTTTATATGCATCTGAAATACTGGCGTCATTTCACGTGAAATTTATATATTGCTACATTGATACTACTTTATTTGTTTCGTTTTAGTTAATTGGGCGGCGGTAGCCTATTAGGTAGAATAATGAATTCGGAAGTAAGAGACCCAGGTTGATTCTCAGTGCGGGCATGTACCAATGACTTTGTTTTTTAAGTTATGTATATTTGTGAAGTTATAGTAGGAATATGACTCGCTAACGGTGAAGGAGGAAACCTGAGTATCTTATATAGTATTTTCTAAGGTTAACACGAGCAGTAGACATAATTAAAACTGTTACTATACGGATTTATACTCGTTTATTTTATTAAAATTACAATTTTTTTATGTTTATTACATTACTTTAAGTTTATTACAATTTTTCCGACGACCGTCATCCGGGACCACGGCACTTGAAAAAGTGCCGAAACATCGGAAAATTGTAAAAATGTAATAAACGAGCATAAATCTTTAATTACTGAGTATCTGAGGTATTCAAATACCTCAGCGCTTGAAATTGGCAATACGCGGTGTGCACGCGTTATAATTAAATCCCTACTCTCTCTCAGAGAGCAGGCCTGTGCCCAGCAGTGGGACGTTTATAGGCTACATGAAAAAAAAAAATTACATTTAATAAAATAAAGTGAAGCAACAATTAATCGGGCTATATCAGTACTGTAAGTGATAACCCTATTTTGTGCAAAATGTCGTCGCCCACGTTACAGGCTCAACATAGTTTGGGGACACTACCACTACCTGATGTTATAAATGTAATTATAAATTTTCTTTTAAATTAAATTTACAATTAATAATGAATAACCACATGCATGTAACATAATTCATTTGGTGATACACAATTTTTACTTTAAGTTCAGTTGTTTATTGTTTTTCCTGTTAAATAATCGCGATTGGACCGTTTTATGTAAACTATGTATGAGAATCGCGAATCATTAGGAAATACTACTCTATTTAAAAATAATCATGTATTCATTAATTCACTTTTAGACACGCTCTAAGTTAGCATCACCCCCTTTCCCCTCAAAGCAAGGAAGCATCGTTTTTGTTGGCTGGACAACAATGAGTTCTAAAAACCTATTTAGAGGCTATAAATTCCACCCATGCCGGGATTCAAACCCGCGACCTCTGGCTATCCGTGCCAGAGGTCGCGGGTTCAAATCCCGGCATGGGTGGAATTTTTAGCCTCTAAATAGATTTTTAAAATTGTACTTAGCACGGGTTTGTGCATAAAAAATAAAAATAGTATAACAATGAGTTCTGTAATCAAGTTTGCAGGCTTACGACGACAATGAAGTATCGACGACGTAACAGAATTTCGCTATGAAGGCACTATTGAGATTATTCTGCGGACATAAATGAATTTAGCGAGTTTGAGCCGAAGTTAAATGACTTGCTAGCTCGTCGGCGCTCACAGTTTTATCTCGATTTTCATAGTAAAGTTGTTGTTGCCAGTCTGCAGGACTATTTGAGAATAAACTGGTTTGCGGCACTTCTCACCTACCGATATCTGTAAAAGCTTATATTTCGCAGCGTCCTTTTCACACCAATTACGTATGTTATATAAGCACGATAGTACTTGTTGAAACTTTCTGGACATAAATAAAGGAAAATTTCACCAACGGGAACACTCCAAAATAAATTTCGACATCGTTATAAAGTTCTCGTTTTTTCCTCGTTTAGTCCCTAAGAAAGGTTTTTCCCGAACAAGCTCGAGGCTAGAAGCCCTGTCCTAGATTCAATAAGACTGGACAATGGAAGTCCCGTCGAACCGCGCCGCGGGCAGGAGTTCCTGTCACGTCCCTCCCCCGTCTCCCCCGCTGCGATCGCAAACTGCTCGAGGTTAGAGACGTGGACGCACGAAAAGTTGAATTGATAAAATAATAAGGCTGCTTTACGTGTTTGAGTAAACAAATCGCGTAGAGCGCTCGGGACGTGTCTCGGGACTCCGCAAAATACAGATTATCTATTTGCACTTCTTTTCATATTTTGTGACTCTCACGCTTAAGCTAACTCTTTGCTGACGTCTTTTTTGAACACTAGAGTAATGACATCTATAAAAATACACAGAACAGTCTGTTATACTATTACCGTAAAAAGATGCAGTAGTGGCAAAGAGATATAGTAGTGTCAAAAAGGCTCGAGATCCACTTGTTAGTGAAGATGCCACTAGATGCTGTATAAAGCGTCTCATATTGTAGATGCGGAGGCCAATTGTATACTGCAATCTACAGATTAATAACTAGACGCCGCGGCGCAATGTACCTCGAATTGTCATAATAAACTGCGAAATGTAGTTTCATGAGCCTTGTTCCTGTTGCTGTGTACTTACTTATGTAATACAGGGCGGGTACTTAGGAAAAAAATTAGCCAACCCATGTCGGATTAAGCGGGAAATCCTAAAAAACCTTTTAGTGTTTAGGATTATCCTTTTTCCGAGAGGCGGCGGCGGCGGCGGCGGCGGCGGCGGCGGACCCGGTTTATTAATCAAGCGGTCACTGTCCTCCATTCTTCTGAGTATCAGCAAAATACTATCTGGCGTAATTTCTTTTGAGAGGTTTAATTACTTCGAACAGCACAGTTATGCGAATGCGTCACAAATACATAAAATGTGAAGGACATGTTTAGGGAGTTGGCGATTAATGTATTTTATGTAAAAAGGTAATCACAGACACAAGCTGAATGTTTGACCAGTAAGGCAAGTGGCAACATATATTTTTTTTGTTTTTTCACTGAGCGCAATTCTGTAAAAAAGATTGCTAAAAAGTCCTTGAACTTACACTACTTATACGTAATACAGAGAATACTGTAAAAAGGTTCGAAATTTCACTGATGCCGGTGAGTCGCCCATTATTAGCTCAGTTGGAAAGAGCGCTGGCACGGATAGCCAGAGGTCGCGGTTCGAATCCCGGCATGGGTGGAATTTTTAGCCTCTAAATAGGTTTTTAAAATTGTTCTTAGCACGGGTTAGTGCATTAAAAAGAATATAATTATACTATAATGTGGCAGAGAGAGGTACACATTCAGATTTAATCCAGTGACCGTGTGATTGGTTCGCAGCCGCCTAATAGCGATCCACTGTAGCGACACTGTACAATCGACTGCACATCAATCTTCACCGACATGCACATCACTCGGTTACGTTACGGGCAAATTTGCATCCAAATTGTAGAGAATGACCTGCTGTCAACAGCACAATGTGCATAGCACCATGTACGTCTCAAAATAAATTATTATTATATTCTATTCTAGGAATAACAATAACATCTGAGCTTGCCAATAATAAAAGCTTTCGTTGTCAGTTCACGTAGAGATAGACAGAGATATCAAACTCCTTATTGCACGACCAGAAAAAAATAATACCATAATTTCTTAAATCTTACTAATAATGTTATACATGTACCTACCTTTTTATTTTAACCTATTAGCAATAAACACATATTTATTTGAAAATGTTTTTATCTATATTGCATGAATGTTCCACGGTTCTATTAAAGTACGGTGCGACCGCCAATGTTTTCAATGGTCGGAATATCCATCAATAGTCCGCAACTGCCCATCAGCCGCGGCGCGCATTCTCATAGCATTTCCGTGAAATCATTTCTATCAGCCATCGAGCAATTTCCTTTCTAGTAGATATCACCCTAGCCAGCTACCTGGTTACAAGACAATAGCTAACCTCGTAACCAACAGCTAAAGCCGTACCAAATCATGGCGTGACTCGTAAGCGTTCTTATTGTTAATTTTACGTTGTATTTGGAAATGACGAATATACTTATTTTAAAATCTTTGAGTCTACGTAATGAGTTGATTTAAACAGCGTCCAGTGGCACCCTCATTCACATTAGATGGGAACACATATATTGTTCATTTGCGAATTTATGATGGCAATACCATAAGCTAATGATGAAGGAAAACATCGCGAGGAATTATCATCATCACATCACATATATATTATATTATAGTATATTGTATTGTATCGTATCGTATCGTGTCGTGTAGTATTGTATTTTACATTATCACACTATGACACGTGATACATGTTGTGAGTGTTTGTGACTTCTTCACGTCTAAACGGCTGAAGCGATTTTAATAAAATTTGGTAAGGAGTCTGCTGACACCCTGGGTTAACACGTAGGCTACGTTTTACTGCGGGAAAATAATTCATTCCCACGTGAAAATCGATAAACCTTGGGTAACACCGCGGGGCACAGCTAGTAGGTATATATTAGTTTAATTTTGACCCTCTTATCGCTGTTATAGATAAGTCAAGTTTGACTTCCTGAACAGCACTGTACTGAACGAAGTAGTTGCGACAGGTCTGAAATATGAGCTGACACTCTGTGCTAACTTGCTAAGTAGTTAGTTTGATATCATGTAGCAGCCAGCCGCGGTGCTATCAATTATCGCGGGGCGCGCGGCGCCGGCGGCCGTCGGCTTTATGAAGATTGATGTACATACGCCAGCTGAGCACCGATTTCATTGGCTAATTGTTTAAAGGTGCCAAATTGAGTTCAAAGCTTCACTTTCATCGTACAAACTGAAATCACTGCGCTGTGTAGCGTTTTCATATGCCTGTTGTACAATAAAGTGACTTTTATGCTGTTACACAGGGTGCGTGGTTCATTTTGGTACGTAAACGTTAATGCATGTTACAATGAAAGGTTTATAAATATATAGTTTTAATCTTTGATAGACACGAAGCGCTAGTGGCCTAGGCGAACCGAGTGATTGGAATCAATCACTTGGTTAAGCAACAACAGGCGCGGTCAGTTACGGGATGGGTGAGCGTCCCGTGACTACCGCTAGTGGCATTTTTCCGAGCGCTTCCGTGCTTCGCAAGGCACGTTAAGCCGTTGGTACCGGCTGTCATATAATGGCAGTCGTTAAGCCATGTCAGAGGCCTAATGGGCGGCTTGATAACTCTAACAGTAAGGCCCGCCACTGTCTTACAATCCTCCACCAACCCGGACTTGGCCCCCGGTGGAGTATGGCGTAACCTTCCTGCGATGCAGGAAGAGACCCGTGCCCCAACAGTGGGGACATACAAGGGTTGATAACGAATCTTTGATATGACGCAATATGAAGCAATAAAAAGGAGGCCTATACCAAGCAGTGGGTTGATGTGGGCTGATTATAGATAGATAATATCTTTGATATTGAACATGAAAGGTGGGGTTCGTTGAAAGCATTGGTATATTTCAGCAAGAAGCAAAATTAGAGGCAGTTGTCTCAACAACTAGTCGGCGTCCTGGTTTTGAGCCGATTTAATGTCGGAGATGATGATGGCACAACCTTGCGCTATGGCGCTCATTAGGAGAGCGCTATGTCCAGCAGTGGACTAATATAGCCTGAAGAAGAACAAGAATATCGGAGAAAGGCTTCGGTTCACTTTTGTTTCGTACAAAGCTCTAGATGCTGGTGACTGTATTGTGCACACGACGTCAAATACATACAGTCTATTTATTCTTACTTGTCCAATTTGGTAAACAAGATTCTACCCGTAAACTGTAACTTTTTTGTCCAAAACTGCCATATTTTCATAAATGAAGTAACTTGGAACACTTTTTTAGATAACACGCTGCCAATTTTATAAACATAGTTCATGATAGTTCATGAATTTGCGAGAAAATGTCTAGTTTAGGCATCTAATCTCAATTTTAAGGTTAGAATCTTGTTTACTAAATTGGACAAGTAAGAATAAATAGACTACAGGAACAGTATTGTGTTTGTTTACTGCAACTGTCGCGTCTACAATAAGGCTGCGAGCGACTAGATGCCTATTTTCCGCATTTTTCATTAAACTTTCATCACTATCCACCAAAGTTCAGAACATCACTCATGCGCGCTATACTACGCCGCAGCACAGCATAGATGCAATACAAAATCTATATGTCTACACACGGGCGCTGTACTATGCGCCTTCAAGTCGTAAGCCGTGGGTCGCGCTTTATATTTGCCCCGCTCTTTAATGTAGTATTAACTGAAATTTAATCGGGTGGAGACCGCGACTTGGCAAACGTAGTGTAAACCCCCTTCCACTAGGTGGGATGACGATCTTCGAAAAACTGCCGACAGATGTGGTATGCGGCAAGCTGAAGACAGGGCGCTATGGCGCTCATTAGGGGAGGGCTATGTCCAGCAGTGGACTAATAATGCTTGAAGAAGAGGAAGAAAAAATCTTAAATGTACTAAAACCTCTATACGACGTCTTATTTATTTTCTTATTAAGTTTTTTTTTTTTATGTACACACATGTCCTACTGTAAGACACAGGCCTTCTCAGAGAGAAATAGAAGGTAGGCTTAATTATGGGTAATTTCACGCGCTAAGGTAGTAGAACACCTCAGACACTCAAGATTCCCTAGATACTCACAATGTTTTCCTTTATCGTTAGCGAGTGGTAATTGCTACTATAATTTGACAACTTAGAAAACAAAGTCATTGGTGCATGCCGGGATTTGAACCCACGACCACCCGATTCAGAAGCCGGGGTTCTACCGCTCCAGAACCAACTACCACCGTTTATTTAATTAATCTCTAAATGACGCCTTATTGGGTATTCATCTTTGGCACAGACGTTAGCACAATTCTGTTATAAATATGAATGACTCCGTCAGAAAATAACTTCGAAGTTAGAGATCGTAAATAAGATATTCCATAATCGCTTACCGCCGCAATACACGAATACTGTTATGACTAAAGCGATATTTTGCGGATAACTGTAATGGCAGCCTGTTTATGTTTTGTCATAATTCGCTAGTTGCGATTGCTTTCATGTTTGATATGGGTTGCGGTTACATAACTATAATAAATAAGCGCGGGGCGCGCACACTGAGTAGATGTGTGTGTGCGCAAAATTTATTAATAGCAGCCTCGTGGAAGTTGTGCAGTCAAAAGGATAAATGAAACATAACATTATGAAATGAAAATTAATTAATTTTCGATGACGTAATATGAAAGTTGAATTTTATCAATGATTATACTATGGAACGTTATCGTGCCATATTTAAACAAAATAGGAAACTACACCACAGATCTTCTTATTTCATTAAAAGGCGAGCTATGCAGAGGTAGGCAACTTGCGAAAGCTCGTGGAAGGTACTCGAAAATTGGTATAATTGGTAAAATTGTGTTTCTACTGCGAATCTGAATTACTGAACTTAAACTTTTGAATGCGATGTAATAAGATCTAAGCTGGCCATTCGGTAAGCCGGCTTCCTGTAGGTACAGCTGCTACGAAAGCATCGCGGCGATATTGCTACGCCGTAGCAGTCTACTATGTGCTACGGGCTACATCGACGAGTTACTACGATACGATACGATTTTCATGGCTATAATATGGCATTTACGATCAGTAAATTTGAAAGAATTAATTCTATTTAGTTGTTAAAAACCGTATTTTAATGTAGGGACTAGTTCAGTGAGGTTTTTAATTAGAGATTACCTCGGGAGGTAATAATGTGACTTATTTATTAGAAGGTTTTAAAGGAAGTGCGTAAATAAACACAGAAAACAGACAGCATTGCTAATTTAGAAAAACCTTAAAGCTACATTCAACCTAAAATATTATGGTATTGAACACCATTACTATGATAATTCGATATCAACCATTGTATGTCCTCACTGCTGTAGCACGGGTCTCTTCCTGCATCGGAGGAAAGTTAGGCCATACTCCACCAAGGGGGCCAAGTCAGGGTTTGTGCAGGATTGTAAGACAGTAGCGGGCTTGACTGACAGAAGTTTCAAGCCGCCCATAAGGCCTCTGACATAACTTAACGACTACCATTACATGACAGCCGGCACTAACGGCTTAACGTGCCTTGCAAAGCACCGAAGCGCTCGAAAAAAATGCTACGAGCGGTAGTCACGGGACGGTCACCCATCCTGCACCTGTCCGCGCCTGTTGTTGCTTTACTCAAGTGATTGATACCAATCTCTCGGTTTGACTATACCACGAGCGCGTCTACTATGATTATATTGTTTTATAAACTTATACAAGACACAACATAGTGTCGAGTGTCAGAAAACGTCTTTAAAGAATTCAGATAACTGTTTGTTTTAAGTAAATGAATACATGAATACTCGCAGTCAAGTTATTGCGCTGAAGTTAAGTGGTACCCGTGCAATGCTCTCACTCAGTGTGCGGCAATAACTCACACACACACTAGGTGTCCCTCACATGCAATCATCTTGGAGATAAACACTATATGTTAGGAATATTGCGCAAAACAAGATATGGCCTCGTCTAGTAGCACAGACTTAGAAGGGAAATAGAGAGCAAGAGCCTAGTCGAGCTTGATACTCAAGTTTTCACTTTAAGTTGTTGTTATCTTTTAAGGGTCTGAGACTAAAGTCGCATTAAAATGTCTTTAGGAATGCAAGCCTATAATCACAATAAAAATTCATCGCAATTCCCTAATGATTTATCTCGCTGTTTGTGATGTAGCAACCAGTCGCATTTCAATGTTGGCAACGCAAATTAAATTGGCACTTCACATCAAGGGGATCATATGACGCGGTATCGAATTGAGTTACACGGGTTATACTGTTGAAAAGCTATTTTTTACTAGGTCACAGGGTCTACAAAACAGTCATTGGGTTTACTAATATATCTCTATTGAATAACTACATTCAACCTTTACGTAGAGAAAAACATATTGCATACACTCACGCCTGTATCCCAGAGGCGTAGGAATAAATGAGGGTCGGCCACTTGCTATGATCCTGATAGATATTTTTTGCTTCATCAAAATAACGAAATATTGTTCATATTAAAAGTAAATAGTAAAAAAATAAAGTGAGCTTAATCTGACACTGTTATATGTTCCTTGTTTAAAAAAAATCCGGACAGAAGTGGAATTTAACTAAGAACGTTTTATTCAGCCCCGCGCCTTGACTCCGCAAATTACTACTACAGTACACATGTTGAAAGTCAATTAAAAACATTATTAAAAACGTTACGTGAGTTATCGTCAGGACTGATAAAGTTTCTATTTCGACCCGAATTCTGCGCTAACGACGTCGCACGGCTAGCGTAAAAAAACATTACATTACAGAAATAATTCAAGTATTAACAGCACACGCGGCAAACAGAGTGTGCGCCTCGGTGTACAAAAGCTCCACAAGTTCTAATGGAGGCCACTTGGAGCCATTCCCACTTAGTTGCGCAAAAACTGACCGCCGCCCCCGCACCCCTGCCACTCCTTGGATACCCTTAAGCGAAATAATGTCACGTACACACTAACCAAGTCCTTAATAGTCCTAAAATAACAGAAGGAGTAGTAATGAGGTTGTACCTAGGTAAGTGCTGTGTATATTGTAGCAAATGCATGTTCGTTGTAGATTCACGAGGATTATTAGACCTATCAAAAATCGTTATCAACCCTTGTATGTCCCCACTGCTGGGGCATGAGTCTCTTTCTGCATAGCAGGAAGGTAAAGCCATACTCTACCACGTAGGCCAAGTCCAGGTTGGTGGAGGATTGTAAGACAGTGGCGGGCCTTATTGTCAGAAGTTATAAGGCCTCCGACATGGCTTAAAGACTGCCAATTCATGACATCCGGCACCAACGTCTTAGCGTGTCTTGCAAAGCACGGAAGCGCCCGGAAAAATGCCACTAGCGGTAGTCACGGGACGATCACAAATCCTGCACCTGACCGCGCCTTTAACGTCTAAATAGGTTTTTAAAAATATTTGATTTTATTTATAGCTGATTTTTTGGTAAACATCGTGACCAAACCTTTCTGTGGTGTTCAAATACCGCAGCGCTTAAAATAACCAATCCACACGTGGTAATTAAGTCCATACTCTGTCTCTCTCTCTCTCTCTGAAAAAAAGACCCCTGCAGTGAGAGTTTATAGGCTACATAAAAGTATTTTTTTTTGCTCTTATCAAGCTGTCACTATAATTCTGTTCTTTATGTTTTCCCCAAGCCCCGAAGCCTGCTCTTCAGATAGATATGGGGCTTTTGTTACAGCCAGTATACAGTAATACTTACCTACTCCATTTATATGCCGTAATACCGCGACACTGCTATTGTTATTTAAGAAACAATGCCATTGGATAACCGTTTAAGTAGACTATTGTTTGCTCAGCTACACAACTACTGTAGGGATTCTGTACTTGTGTGTTTCTGTTACGAGTATCCACAAACTATCACTAAGGTGACCTCAAGTATCATACATTTGTAAGCGTTAAACAGGTAACCAGAAGTTCGTAGGACAACTGGAGCACCCACACCTGGAGCTAAGTGCCCGTCAACTACATTTGCCTACACTATCCTTTTACGCCTAAGTAACCTTTTCGCTACACTTGTGACTATTAGTATTTCTGGAGGGTCTATTCAGGCACACGAGCCGTACATAGAAGCGTTGCGAAGAACAGTCAACAGTAAGGACGGAACAAATTTGTAATTTTCATACTAAAGTCAGCAGTAAGGTGACGGATAAGAGTACGTGTGAAGTTGAACGTGCGCGGTCGACTGTAAGTAACTCGGCAAAGAGTTTTTGAATTTGACCTACTTCTGTCGGATAAAAAGAGCCCCCCGTATGACTTACCTAATGAACCCTGATTTTTTTTGTAAACTCTGGCATACAATCGGCGAGCTTCTGACGCTGATTGGCAATAAAAAATATCAAATACGACGACGGCAGACCAGGTAACTATGAAGATGAATAAATAATTTTCTGTTAGCACACCGATACAGAAGCATACCGTTAAAAACCATGTACACCTCTATACCCGCAATTCTTAAAATCGTGAGATAGAGTTTGTGCTTATAATTACTTTGGTCTACAAGTTCTCAGATTTATATTATTCGTTATGTCAGAGATATAATAATATCAAATAGTCACAAGCCTCAAATAAACTAGGAAGAGAGACTTATACACCAAAAAATATTAACTCAGCCATCACAGCCTTTACACAAGTGCGATGATGCGAAGTTCTTGATGTTAAACGCCAGTTTTAGAAAATTCGTACTTATCCACTAGTGGTCAACCGCTCCCGCAAATTTCGGGAACTAGGTATGTTAAAGAGCAAATTTCGGATTGCATCATACGTCCAAGCTCGGGTCTGAGATAAGTACTCAAGTACTTTCAGAGTGTCGCTGCCGACGGAATCGTTTTAGAGAATATCATGCTCATGTCATCATGAAGTCAGTACATAGCGCCATTCAAAAATATAAACTAAAGAATCAAATTTTTATATCCGCACTTGCACTTTGTCCTTTCAAGGACTTTAATCATTGTGAAAAACACATTCACTCAAATGCCGCCGTTTTAATTACAGAACGAAAAAGACCCTTGAATGCCTCACTGACTTTACGAAAACTCCTCCACGGAAATTACTACGGTACACTTTAGGGATGGTTCCACGTTGTCTCTTTAGTATCGAGCAGCTAGGAATCTGTTTTTTAGACGCGGTAATTAAGGTTCGTCGTTATCGCTGATTGTGTCTCTCAGCGTACCGTGAGTAAAAAGATCAGAGTTTCAGCAAATATTTTGAAATTCAAGTGTACTGTAAAATGTGCTTTTTAAAAGCATAATAAATGGGAGTTGAAATCAAGATACAGTTGGCGGTGAAGATAACTCTGTATTGTACCCGGTATGGTGGATTCGGGAGTCAAATGGATTCTGATTATTTTTTGTTCCAAGTATCGAATGCAAATGAGTATCTTTGGCTATAATGTTGTATATTTTGAAACCGAATTACAAATGGCATATTATTATGTTTTGTTTAGCATAGTTAGTCTATGGATGGTTCCATAACAATTCCACTGGTTAGCATTAGATTCTTTTCGAATCTGTTCTTTCAGTTGTTGTGTTCTGTCTACTCCCAAAGTCTCAATTTATTTTTTTGCTGAATTCTGTGTCACGGTTTCTCTTTCACCGTTTCTCGACAAAATAATTGAAACCAATACTCGAATCACAAACATTTTAATAAACGTAAGTGTAATAATAATTATTTTCTTAAACCTTTAGATTTTTTTCTTTATCTAAAATATTTAACGAAGTCATGTTTATCGCTGCAGTCACATTACAGGATAATTTTATAAGGAACTGAAGAATTGATGTTAGTTGCTGCACTGCACGTATACAAGCTACATAAATAGGAACTCGAAAGTTAATGTAACTGGGATCACGAACAATACCATCTTGTGTTGAAAACCTATTTAGAGGCCTTAGCGCGGGCATTAAAAAAATAATATTACCATCTTGTGTGTTGTCAAAAGAACTAACGTAATTTTATGGTCTCAGCGTAACATGGTAATCTAAAACTTAAAGTTCATTGATTTTCAAAAGCTTAATTCGTTATCAACCCTTGTATGTCCCCACTGCTGGGGCACGGGTCTCTTCCTGCATCGCAGAAAGGTTAGGCCATACTCCACCACGGGGGCCAAGTCCGGGTTGGTGGAGGATTGTAAGACAGTGGCGGGCCTTACTGTCAGAAGTCATCAAGCCGCCCATAAGGCCTCTGACATGGCTTAACGACTGCCATTATATGACAGCCGGCACCAACGGCTAAACGTGCCTTGCGAAGCACGGAAGCGCTCGAAAAAATGCCACTAGCGGTAGTCACGGGATGCTCACCCATCCTGTACCTGACCGCGCCTGTTGTTGCTTAACCAAGTGATTGATTCCAATCACTCGGTTCGCCTAGGCCACGAGCGCTTCGAAGCTAGCTTAATTGCCTTTTTACAAAGTTGGAATATTAGCTCAGAATAATTTAATTAAGACTTAGGCCGCAGATTTGCACGATATATGGAAATTATCAAAATAATGCAGTTGAGACCTTTTTGTAATTTTTTTTAACCTGAAGCCTGCA
Organism: Yponomeuta sedellus; assembly: GCA_934045075.1. Taxonomy (NCBI): domain Eukaryota; kingdom Metazoa; phylum Arthropoda; class Insecta; order Lepidoptera; family Yponomeutidae; genus Yponomeuta; species Yponomeuta sedellus. The sequence goes on from OW203733.1 coordinate 165,765, forward strand.
GGTTCAACGCCCTTCGTATTCAGTAAAACGATGTCTTCAGGGTACTGCGTGGACTGTTGCGTTTCTGGAGTGCATCAGCAATGTTTGTGGAGGCGCGCGTTGATGGCTTCCACGCCATCATACGCAGTTCCTGCTGTGTAGGATTCGCGGCGGTAGCTCTGGAGGTTATTACAGCTAAGGTTCTCAATCTCTTCTTGAGGTTGTGGGTAGTAGCTCACATATTTTCCGATATTGGTATTGATATTGTCACCTAACGAAAAATTTACTGTTACGTATTTTTGACGTTTCACTGTGTAGTTTTCATTTAGTACCGTACAAAACACAAAATATTAATTTATAATCTGATATGTCTGATTGAGTTTGAAATCTGATTGAAATAAATAAAATGAGAAATAGGCATGAACATCATTTAACCTTTAAGAGAGTGAAGGGGTTTGCAAAATTTTGTTCCTTGAACCTCTTCCAAAATTTACTTTGTTCTTCTACGATTTGTCGCAGAGGCAGATAATTGATCAGAACAAAAATCGTCTGCACCTTTTATTGAAGCATGCTGAATAACTAAAGTCCACGCGGACGGAGTCGCGGGCAAAAGCTAGTTAGTGATATTCTTAAATGTGACTTTACAATTCACAGTTGTCAGTTGCTTTTTATTTGTTATTCACTTTGGTCAAGTGACAGCTGTCAACATCAGAATAACAGATTGTTAGTGCGCCAGAAACTGGAAATAAATAATGTGTAGAAGCATTTTTTATGAGTGGCAATGCTCATACATGGTTATATATTAAACGGGTCTAGTAGCAATTAGACAACTACAACGCTGCCGAAATGTTAGGAATTTATCGTTTTACATAATTATTAAATAATCGTGATTAGCACTTGACAGATTTGATATTTGTAATTCATAATGTTATTTTGAGATTTCTATTACATAAATAAACTTTAATAACATATATTGCATGTTAGAACATACCTAACAGAATGTGAGCTCATATTTAATAACATGTCATCATAATGTACCACGTTCTAAGCAAATAAATTTCATTTCATTTCATTTCATTTCGTGATTAAACCCATTTAATGTGCACAGTAAAGGAGATTTGTTTCTTAAAAAGTATAACTGTAGACCCGTAGTGGGCTCGTGTCCCAGTGTACGGGTGTCTGGCGGTCGACTACTTACGCTATTGTGTGGCGGCGCCGCGCGGTAACCGACTTCCACTTTAAACCAGGACTTGCATTCAATTATCAACTCTACCGCACTACTTGCAGGTGCCATTCTAGTTTGACAAGTAAGGATCCATCTGTATGTAGAAATGTACACTGCTGTTGATCATGTCATCGCTGAATGCAAGCGTCCTGCAAGCTCTAGGGATGCGGTGATCGACTCGCAATAAAATATAGATAGGTAGAGATACTTCATAAAAATAAGTAATATATAAACACACCGTTTATGTTATTATAGACTTAAACATGTGTATTATATGTACCATTCATTTTTGCATGTACTAAGAGTGTATTTAATGTTTATTAAAAGAAGATCGTTGTTTAAGTTCTATTCAATGTTTTTACCTACGTCTAAAGACTACATGTTTACTGCTTCTCCAAGATATCCAATATCTCCCAAAGTCCCGACTCAGAGTTTAACAGTTGTATGCTTATGTCACGACGATTACTATCTTATCTCGACTAGCCAGTTAATTTATGAAGGGCACTATGATATCAGTAAGTTTTGCTACTGAATGTAAGCACAATTAGATCAGTCGCCATTAGAGGGTGGCGGGACCGCAGGCCCCGGGCCGCGCTGACGGGATCAAGTCCGACCGAGTTAGCGACAATTTGGCTAATAATACATTTTGCGGTCCCGGTAACGACCTCCTATAAAGTAGCATTATGAGCTAACAAAATTTAATTAAGTTGATACTTATCTCCATTGACGTTGACATTATTAAAATTTTGGGCACTATCAGCAGCAGCCGGTGTTCGTTTTACAGGACAAATCTTGATGATTAAATATCGTCAAAGGCCCAATAAAATGATAATAAATCAGGAGGGAAGAACTTCCCTAGGCAAATTATTATCGCCTAGACACAATATCTCTTCGCTTTCCATGTTATATAATTATTTTCTGTTTTTACTCATCCAAGTCATGAGACTTTCCTGAATTAGAAAGAAAGAAAGAATAAACATTTATTGTCATGCAAGTTTTACAAGGTTTATATTACCTATAGTTACATATCTAGACAGAACTTGGCTTTAATAATAAAAAAAACAGATGTTGTTTATTAGGTTCTGTCAGTAGGAATGCATGACAATCGGACATACGCTCAGCATAAGCTGTTGGATATACCTATCCTAAAAACAGCGCTGATTTTCAGCGCAGCCCGTGTTACTAAACTAATACTTAACTATAATGAACTTAAATAAACTTGTACTACCTATGTGCACGCAAGTAATATTTTAATATATGTGCACGCAAGTAATCTTCTTCTCTATAATATAAAAATGAATCGCTGAAAGTGTTGGTAAGCGCAAATCTCAAGATCAGCTGAACCAATTCTGCCAATTCTCCTTCAAGAACATTCCTTGAAGTACGAGGATGGTTCTTACGGAAAGAAAAATCAGAAAAAAAATAAAATTTAAAGAATTTAAAGAATCGATGATACGCTGTTCGCTGGGTCAGCTAGTATTTTAATATATTTTACTAGTTTATTACCTACATGGTCGTTTTATATGTTTTCAGAAGCAGATAAGTACCTACATTATATAAAAACACTGCTTCCCGGTTCCTTTCTTAGTACTTAAGGCATTGGCATTCCTTCAGTGATCATAGTTCAACTTTTTTTATTACTGTTAGTTCTGCATACTAGTGTATTCTTGTTATTATTATAATTATTACTATTATTTTATGAATTTCTACGTGTTCTTCGTGTGTATAATTTGTTTTTCTGTAAGAAGATATTTTACTCTGTGTTTAAATGTTATACTAGTTATCGTACTCTGTATGGGTGGGGGAAGGTCATTCCAGATCTTGGATGCAGCAAATTTAAAACTTCCCCTAAAGTTTGCAGTTTTATGTTTAGGGATTGCCATTTTGTTCTGCGCTTTGCTTCTGGTGCCTATGCTATGCACTTCGCCGAGCCATTTGAATTTTGTATATAGGTAGCATGGCCGCTTAGTATGGACTATCTTGTGAACCATAGCCGCTAAATGCATCGTCCTACGACCTTCCATTTTAAACACACGTTTTTCACTCAAAAACGGTGTTATGTGTGAACGCCTTGATATGCCATAACATAATCTTGCGCATGCATTTTGCATTCTTTGAATGGCGCGATTCGTCTTTTCAAAGCCTAGGGCCGTAGACTGTATCACAGTAGTTGAAAAGGGAGAGAACGAGCGCTTCAGTAAGTAATACTCTCACCTCCTCCTTCAGGAAGTCCCGTATGCCGTAGAAGACCTTAAGCCGAAAGAATGCGGTTTGCAGTTTTTGATTTATATGCTATACAAATCTTAGCTCGCTGTCCATCAGCAATCCCAAGTTTCTTATTATAGGCACTCTCTGTACCTTTTCACCGTTTATGCTAATATCGGACAGGTTTTCGGTTATTTTGTGACATTGTCGCTTAGTTCCAATGATCAAGAACTTGGATTTGGCTGGATTTAGAAGAAGAGCATTTTTTTGTGTCCATTTTTGAATGCTATTTAGATCCGTGTTTATGTTTTCTATGGCCTGTTTAGTATTTATGGGCTTAACAGACTTATATATTTGCGTGTCATCCGCGTAGAGATGGATATTACTGTATTTGATGTGTTTTACTAAGTCAGAGGTATACAGAACAAAAATAAGAGGACTTAGTATAGAGCCTTGAGGGCAACCTCTTGTAATTAATTTAGTTTGTGATTGTATGAGGTTACCCTGATCATCCTCTGTAACCACATATTGCTTTCTGTTAGTTAAGAATGACAGAAACCATTCGCATGATGATGGAGCTATTCCGTAATACACCATTTTGGCAATAAGCAGCTCGGCACTAATGCAGTCAAAAGCACGTGAAAAATCGAGTAACACCAGAACACTTCCCTCGCCCGCATCTGAGGCTGTCAGAAGGTCATCCGTTACGTGAGCTAGTGCTGTAGCTGTGCCGTGGTGACTGCGAAAGCCTGATTGTATGCTCGGAAGAATGCATTCATTTTCCAAATATTTCTTGAGTTGAGTACATACAACTTTTTCAGCAACTTTAGACAGCAAGGGAAGAATGCTGATTGCTCGCAGATCCTTGTACTCCTCTTTTCTCCTCCTCAATTAAATGTCATCATCATCTACAGCCATTTGACGCCCACTGCAGGACATAAGTTTCCTTCATGGTTTTCCAAGCTTCCCGCCGTTGTGTCGCCTGCATTAATAAATTGAATGAACTAAATGCAAATTGTCTGAATAATGTGCCGAGTGTGCCAGCCCTACGTAATGCAAGCTCTTGTGCGGTGCGTAATTGTGGAGCGACGGGCGACGGAAACCATTTTACGCGCCCCGCATGGCGCAATGCGCAGCCAGCGTACCAACACACCATGGCTACGAGTCACTGCGGGGTATGGGGAATGAACAACGATGACCGACTAATGCTGTTTATTTTAATTCAACAGCTTTAAGTGAACAGCCGTTTAGTATAAACGATCCATTTCTACAAAGAGTTAAAATTAAAATGTTGTAAGAAATCAGGCGTTAATTTGCGGAAATCCACAATAGCATTAGAAAGTGAAAATTACTTTGCTAAATTCCGCCAAAAATACCACAAGCACCATGCGGTTAGTTAATGCACCGCCCTCCCTCCCACTTTTTCAAGAAACAAGACACGCACATACTACCGCCGACACCAATACGTGTGTGTCGGTGGTAGTGTGTTCGTGTCTGAGTTTAGCAAAGTGATTTTCACATTTTAATCCTATTAAAATTAGGATGCACCTACGTACAACTTATTTAAAAAATCAACAGTTGGTATGCTTATCTTACTAACATTATATATGTGAAAGATTGTATGTAGGAGTATGTATAAAAGTTTGTTACCAAATCACACCAAAACTGCTAGACGAATTTGGATGACATTCGGCACAGACATAGATTATAGTCTGAAATAGCAAATAGACTACTTTAAAAAGTAGCCGACTTATAGTATTTTTCCGTGATAGATCCCGGAAAAAATCGAGTACATATCAAAATTTATTCGAAGTCATGCCGCTAACGACTTCGTTCTAGGCTAGTCTTGAATGTAGGAAACGAAATGTAGGAAATGAAATATTTTATAAACATTAGAACTTCTTGAAGGCTTATATTCTTTTTAATGCACTAACCCGTGCTAAGGACAATTTTAAAAACCTATTTAGAGGCTAAGTAGGTACTCGGGGCTGCAAGTGATGCAAATTACTTCAGCCAGATGTTGCTGCCTGTACGTAATACAGAGAGTATTGTAAAGAGGTTAGAAATTTCACTGATGCCGGTGAGTCGCCCATTAGCTCAGTTGGAAGAGCGCTGGCACGGTTAGCCAGAGCTCGCGGGTTCGAGTCCCGGCATGGGTGGAATTTTTAGCCTCTAAATAGGTTTTTCTTGAAGGCTTAACAAAAACATATATATGGACACTGACATATTGCAACAGAAACATACGTTTCGTAAACGAATTCGTGAACCGTGAAACGCCAACATAGTCGTATATCTCCCTGTATGGACTAGGATCAGAAACCACTTGGAATCGCCGGTGAGTGGATTTTGTAGCTTATTTATTTTCTATCCCACAATGCACCGGCAACCAGTGCTCGCAGCTTGTTTACTGCCGCAGCATTGAAACATGTCAACAATAACAAGTCCCCTTACACGGATATTGTTTCAGCAGCGCTCGTAAAACCATCGGAAATATCGACCTGCCGATGCCTGTAGAGGCGTCTTAAGAACATAGATAGATAGATAGATAGATAGATAGATAGATAGATAGATAGATAGATAGATAGATAGATAGATAGATGGATGGATGGATGGATGGATGGATGGATGGATGGATGGATGGATGGATGGATGGATGGATGGATGGATGGATGGATGGATGGATGGATGGATGGATGGATGGATGGATGGATGGATGGATGGATGGATGGATGGATGGATGGATGGATGGATGGATGGATGGATGGATGGATGGATGGATGGATGGATGGATGGATGGACGGACGGACGGACGGACGGACGGACGGACGGACGGACGGACGGACGGACGGACGGACGGACGGACGGACGGACGGACGGACGGACGGACGGACGGACGGACGGACGGACGAACGGACGGACGGATGGATGGATGGATGGATAGATAGATACAACACACAACAACACTTTATTGCACAACCAGAAAAATATTACGACCATGATTCTTAAATCTAAGTAATGATATACAATTGGCGGTCTTATCGCTAAGTGCGATCTCTTCCAGACAACCTTTGGATGGAGTGGATTGCATGAAGAATATAGTCGGTACGTGGTGCATGTACATAAATAATTAAATCGAAAATATATTGATAACAAACAGCAAAAGAGTGCGAGAATATAATTACTTATAATTACCTACGATATAACCTACAAATATTTACATAATAATATACATAAATACCAAAAAAAAAACATATTTATGTATGCATTGTCTAATTATTAGTTTCTAAAAGGTTACAGTTATAACACACCAGTGAAGCACAAACACAATGATAAGAAACATTAAAGAATTATAAACACCTATTAGTCGTATAACTTTCTTAAATAAAAAACAATGCAATTCTTTATAAATTATCTACACCAAGAAAATAACAGAACAGAGCAAATGTACCTTTTTATGATTCTAGGTCTAACCAGGTCCCCGCAAGACTGGTACCTAGTGCGGGAGTCTATGTCAATCGTCAATACATGTACAAGTAAGACAAGCAACCTGCCTGTTCACAGCTGTGCTACACTTTAACTGAAAATAAATGATTTTTACATTACTTTACTTTTTACATGTTTTACGTATTGTTTAAGCCTGCTAAATTAAAAAAAGATGCTCGCTTAATTATTCTATTTATTCGTAATTTATGAGGATTAGGTGATCCCTTTTTATTACCCCTAGATCCCTATATCCCAGAACCTAGAATCAATTTTAAGCATGGTAAAACTCTGATTTTGGTACAAATGTGTAAAAATAAATTATTCTCTGGCAACATTTTACTTTAGAGGTTCATGTATGTTTGTCTCGAGCCCGCGTCTATCTCTACCACCCAAATTGAAATGTAACTTCTTTGAGACTACAACACAATTGAATATATTTTTAATCGCCGCTGAGACTCCGTATAGTGGCCAGAGCCAACTCTACTTGCCGCGGATACAACGCAATGTAAACTCTATATCCGGCCAGCAAGGGCTATTATACCTAGCTCAGGTTGAGCGAGGAGAAAGATTAAGTTTGCAGTAACTCCCCGTATGACGGAAACATTTTACAAAAATACATTTCAGCGGATGCTTTTGTGAAATTGTTACTTTTATATTTTGCTTCGAAAATGGTTTATAAATTATGCATTTTCAATATATCCTGATATGGAACGGACTCTAGGGGCAAGCGGCTTGAAAGCTTTACCTGATAAGCGGCAAGCGGGCGGGTGTGAGGGGGGAGACACTGTAATATCCTTATATAGACTCAAGGCAACGCCTTAACATGTAACATTTTCCTGTATTGGTGCAATATTTGATTCAATAAAATACCAGCTTATTTATAGCGATGGTAGCAGAGCGGTAGAACGCCGGCTTCTCAATCGGGAGGCCGTGGGTTTGAAGCCAATGACTTTATTTTCTAAGTAATGTACACAATTTTGAAGCGCTCGTGGCCTAGGCGAACCAAGTGATTGGAATCAATCACTGGAGTTAAGCAACAACAGGCGCGGACAGGTGCAGCATGGGTGACCGTCCCGTGACTACCGCTAGTGGCATTTTTCCGAGCGCTTCCGTGCTTCACAAGGCACATTAAGCCGTTGGTGGCGGCTGTCATGTAATGGCAGTCGTTAAGCCATGTCAGAGGCCTTATAGGCGGGTTGATAACTTCTGACAGTAAGGCCCGCCACTGTCTTACAATTCTCCACCAACCCGGACTTGGCCACCGTGGTAGAGTATGGCCTAACCTTCCTACGATGCAGGAAGAGACCCGTGCCCCAACAGTGGGGACGTACAAGGGTTGTTAACGTGTTAACGTACACAATTTTCGTAAAGCAAAGTAAAGGTCTTTTGTAATGACACTGTGAAGTTATAGTAAAAATACCAATCGCTAACCGTGAAGAAAAACATCGCGAGGAAACCCTAATATCAGAAGTGTTAACATACCGTAGCGCTTGCTACATACAATGGCCTAACTATGAGGCTAAGTGCGGAAATCTAAGGTCTATTTAACAGCTTATTTGAAAATGAATCTGTTGCACTGTATGTGTTCTGTGTCAGCACACTACCAAACACGAATAATAATTATGTTATAGAGCGGTGTTCTGTATCACAGCATCGAGTTCCGTAATTGCATAGTTGGCGAGGTTAAGGCATGTGATACAATCAGTCCGCCGCCGCTGGAGCTGCTGATTGGACTACTAAATTATATTACACTGACCAAACTACTGCAAGGCATGGCTTCACTCCGGGTAAACAGACGAATTATCTACAGACGAACAATAATGTCGTAGGATAGAAAAAAAATGAAAATGAAAAACGTTTATTGAGCAGAATAAAACATAACAATGTATAAAGTAACTCTGAACCCCAAATTAAATTAAATTGTATCTCGGGGCACAGTTCTCCATTCGGGTAAAAAAAATAAACACTTGTAGGTTTCATAAGGTAGTGGCTGTTTTGTATCATAAAATATAACACTCTTATGGGCTTAAATTACTCATTCGCGGTCCACTGCGGATTGGTGATTACAAGCGCTTATTATTTGACCACCTCAGACTCTCAGGTTTCCTAACAATGATTTACTTCAGCGTTCTAACATAGCTTCACAAATGTTCTTAACCTAATCAAACTCATGCACGCACTAGGAATCAAACCTGGGTCTCTCGCATCCGAGTCCGTTGTTCTACCTACGGAGCAACAGCCGTCTTTCCCTAAACTCTCTCTGAGAGTAGGCCTGTGCCCTGCAGTGCGATGTTTGATGATGATATCAACCCTTGTACGTCCTCGCTGCTGGGGCACGGGTCTCTTCCTACCCCGCCGGGTCCAGTCCGGGTTGGTGGAGTTGGACGTTTATAGGCTACTTTAAAATATCACACTTATAACTGATGTTGTATAGAATCAGGCGTTACTTTGCGGAAATCTATAAAAGCATTAAAAAGTTCAAATTACTTTGCTAAATTCCGCCAAAAATCCCACAAGCACCAAGGAGCTTTGGGAGCCTGAGGATGCCTTGTGTTAGAGGCGAAACGCGTCGCGTGTTTTCTGACACAAGTATTGGTGTTGGTGGTGGTGTGTTCGTATTTTGCTTCTGCTTAAAAAAGTGTGTTGCTTGTGGGATTTTCGGCAGAATTTAGCAAAGTAATTTTAACTTCTTAATACACTTACGACTCTTTTTGCTAGCACGGCAAAATATAGATTTCTTTTTTCTAAGCACTAGGTACGCGCTGTGCAATACTAACCAGAACCAATTTGACTCTCTCATGTTGAGAAAACTGTCACGGGACCATGGGACCAACGTCAATAATATATTTTGTAAAAGAAAACTTTCATCAACATCGCGTGCGGACAAATCCGCAGCACAGCACGTTATGAATATGTTAGCTGAAGGATCGTTTGCATAATGCTAGCACTTACAGCAAGCATCGGATGTGTGTACCGAGCGACGAGCAGCACACATCGAGCTGCCGTCAGACAAGCCTGCAAACACCGCGGGCTGAGTGCTGTACAGACGACAACACGTCAACCTTTACGTGCGCGCACTCTGCTATGTTGCGTTGAGAGCTATTTTACAATAAAATCCGGTCAAGTGCTTGTCAGACTCGCCGACCAAGGGAATGACAACACATTCTTTATTATTCACTTTGAGACTCTTAGAGCCAGTTCAGAAACTGGCTGGAGAATTTCGCAAAGTAAATACTTAACTGTAGTCCCGTCTCTTCGGATTTCTCAGCAAAAAGCATGACAGAACGCTACTTAAGTATTTACTTAGTGATATTCTCAATTTAGAAACCAGTCCTTACTCGAATTTATATTATACAGCATATTCTTATCTTATTATTAATTTTATACTATTTTTATTTTTAATGCACTTACCCGTGCTAAGGAACAAATTTAAAAACCTATTTAGAGGCTAAAAATTTCACCCATGCCGGGATTCGAACCCGCAACCTCTTGCTATCCGTGCCAGCGCTCTACCAATTGAGCCAATGGGCGACTCACGGCATCAGTGAAATTTCGAACCTCTTTACACTATTCTCTGTATTACGTACAAGCAGCGACGTACGAACGTAGAGAAATTTTTAGCCTCTAAATAGGTTTTTAAATTTGTTCCTTAGCACGGGTTAGTGCATTAAAAATAAAAATAGTATAATCATGTGGTTACAGTGATATCTTTCCGATGTTAAACCTAACTGCAAAGTTGGGGCTGTAAGTGATGCAATTTGCTTAAGTCAGATGTCGCTGCCTGTACGTAATACAGAGAATAGTGTAAAGAGGTTCGAAATTTCACTGATGCCGTGAGTCGCCCATTGGCTCAATTGGTAGAGCGCTGGCACGGATAGCCAGAGGTTGCGGGTTCGAATCCCGGCATGGGTAAAATTTTTAGCTTCTAAATAGGTTTTTTTTAAATTATTATTAATTGTAGACTTTTAGTCCGTATCTACTTACGGGTCGACGACGCGAGCTCCAACTCTGCTCACCATGATTAAGCTCTGCAAATCGGAGCGAAACCTGGTTAGACTCTTCCAATATAACAACACCCGTAAGTAGATCCGGACGAAAAGTGTACAATGTGATGTGCTTACGAAAATTTTAGTTATTATTAATTTGCAATAGAGCGAAAAAACAAACAATTTTTGTGTACACCTCTTAATGTTTAGTCTTCCAGGAACTCAAAAGGAAATATGTACCTACTTCGATGAAACCTAGACTGGTCTGAAACTTTATTTTGTCCACACCGCTGGCGGTAGCGATGAAAATAGTTTGGAAATGTTTATTTATTCAATATTCGAAATACTCGAATACTAAAGTGCAAATTATTCAAATAGTAAGACAGGCGGATATTCGAATAAAACGAATATTTGAAGTCCAAGTCCTATTCTGCAGCCTCGTGCGGGTTCCATGCGGTTAAATGAAATAAAATAAATTGTACCACAAGTGCACGAGTACATTTTTATGATTTCATCAAACACCTTTGACTGCGTGCTAAGTAACTTTCAGCCCTATAACATCTAATTATAACTAAAATACTATCATTATTAAGTGCATTATGTTATGCTATGATAATACCTGGAACCATGATTAATGTAACATGAGATGCCATCATATTGCAAGTATAAATTACTTCACTTCACTTCATTTATTTATTTATTGCATAACCATGAACAGTTCATACTTAACTATACTACCATGGACCCTGTAAGGGTGTAGCAAATTTGGAATACATAAAAGGCATGCATGCAATATATACAAAGCTTAGATTAGGACAAATACGGCTAAAGTTCTATGGTCTTTATTTATAAATTCACGGGATTGGCATACTTAGTTTGATTATACTATTTTAATTTTTAATGCACTAACCCGTGCTAAGGACAAATTTAAAAACCTACTTAGAGGCTAAAAATTTCACCTATGCCGGGATTCGAACCCGCAACCTCTGGCTATCCGTGCCAGCGCTCTACCAATTGAGCTCAGTTGGCCTCTAATTAGGTTTTTATACTTAGTTTGAATTAAATATTTTCAGTGAAGAATTTAAGTTTCAGTTTCATTTTGTGCATTATTTTATAACATGTCACTTAATATTTTTTAAGAACAGTTTAATTAAGAGTAACCGAGATCCTTTCAAGCTAATTATTTAAATAATTAAGATCGCAATCGCACCTACCCAATTAATGTTCAAATTCACCGTTATAGGATTACTTTGTTATCCGTCCGTCTGTCTGTCTGTCAAAACCAGTATTTTGGCACGCGTGGAGGTACAGAAGTGAAATTAAAAGCATTATTTTATACTCAGGCTTAGAATCCCTTGAACTGTGAAAACATCAAACTTCTAATTTGCGTATAAAAAAGGATACGGCCGTTTATGGCCCAAAAACGTATATTCCGACACCTATGGGAATCAAAATTTGTAAGTTATTTCCATTGACATAGAACAATCCAATTTGGCAAGTACCACAAATACAAATAATAAGAAAACTATACATTTGTAATTTTATTATATCATAGAAAATAAGAATAAGAATAAAAAGAATTTTATTGCCTCATCAAAAACAACTTAAACAAGGTAAGACATAAAACTAGATATTATAAAATAAGGTAAAAGGTAGTGGCTCAGCTGGTGCTGACCCGGGTCAGCCCGGACAGCGCTGGTTTTCAGCTACTGCCTTCTCCCTTAGATGTTGTACGGGAGTGCTGTAAAGAGGGCTGTATCAATTAAGTAACTAACCCTAATAGAAAATCGATTAAAAACGAACGAAACAAAACATCTGTTAAAATGTGAGATCAAAATAAAAAAAAACAATTTTTCATCTTAAATAAAAAATAACATTTTTATAAGTTACTAAACATTATTTATTAAAAATAGTCTTTGAAGTTTGGCAAAAGCTCAGAATATAGACTTTGTGTTTGTAAGTATGTACTTACGAAATTGCACGGAACTTCACGTGTCTGGTAGTTTTATTATCAGTTGGGCAATTCGCGATTAAAACTTTCGGTTAAAATTTTAACAACCTATTAACTTAAAAACCTATTTAGAGGCTAAAAATTTCACCCATGCCGGGATTCGAACCCGCAACCTCTGGCTATCCGTACCAGCGCTCTACCAATTGAGCCAATGGGCGACTGCCTGTACGTAATACAGAGAATATTGTAAAGAGGTTCGAAATTTCACTGATACCGTGAGTCGCCCATTGGCTCAATTGGTAGAGCGCTGGTACGGATAGCCAGAGGTTGCGGGTTCGAATCCCGGCATGGGTGAAATTTTTAGCCTCTAAATAGGTTTTTAAATTTGTTCCTTAGCACGGGTTAGTGCATTAAAAATAAAAATAGTGTAACCTATTAACTACTGTTTACAAGTTAAAGCATTTTGAAGCTCAGATAGACAGTCTATAATCAGACGTTGTGTGTGCGCATGTCTTATATCTGTCTAATTTATTTATTTTGACACCCTACGGATACGGAACCCTAACCCTAAAAAGATAAAGCTTGACCTCCTGTCGACTGTAGGTATGAACCCTGCAGCGCATGTTCGCTGCAAACTGTTGACATTGACGCCTTAAGTAGCTCTTGTTTGCAATCTACAGCCTGTGTGGCGTAGCACTTAGTACAAACGCCGGATCGCCGCGGAAACACGGTTGGGTGTTTTGTGCCTTTTTAAAATACCCGGTACTAGCGTTAAGTTAGATGAGACTGTATACCTCTTTCAAAGCAAAGCAAGCTAGCCTCGTTTGCCATCAATTCGCTGAGAAGAGATAATTTTGGTTAGTTGAATTGTTATACAAATACATACACATATTATGATGTCTTCTCACGCTTGTACTTCGGAGGGTGGGCAGAAACCAATGTTTGCAAGATACAAAAAAATCTCGGCACTATAGCGCTAATTAACTACGGGAATTATCGCCTTTTACAAACCGTCGTATATAAGTAATTACATAGAAGATAAACCAAATCGGATCTAAGGCTACAAGGAAATATCCACGATGAAATTATGTTGAGTAACAGTTTATAACTAAAATAGAAAGATCTACGTGAATATTTAAATATAAAGGTATTTATCGATTAACAGTCTGTGTACCCGTTCACATCGTTTGACTGATAGTCCTTTCCTGAATCTTACTGTTATATCGGTAGCATATTTTTCCATCGCCACCGTCGCGGCCTTTTTTACGAACATTCGACAAAATTACAAGGTAATAAAAGCATACCTTTTCATGGACCGATTAGTTAACAATTAGTTGACGACCTCTGTGGCGTAGCGGTAGCGCATCTACCTACCATGCAAGGTCCCGGGTTTGAATCCCGGCTGGAAACAAAAAAAAAAACCCCAGGTCTTGGATATTTACATGTTTGTGATGTCGTTGTTTCTAGTTCCCACGACACAGGGTATCCTAGTGTGGGGCCAAAAGCAATGTATGTGCCTGTATGTAAATGTTATGATTAAATGGTAAATATATGCGCAATTTTTTGTACATCGTTTTGCTTTCAGTATTTTTAACAAATCCATTTAAAACTCGTAATGTGGATAATAAATCTATTTCTCATTGTGATACCAATATCAGATTTGATAACAATTCAACTAATTGTAATTTATCGTGTTTACAGTTCGATCAACGTAAATCTTCCTTATAGAACCTGGAGGCAATGTAGGTCAAGTGAGAAAAGGTACGTCCAAAATCAAAAGCCAGCAGTTCTTAAACGACATCGAATTAGAGGCTTACAACGCAGCGGCTGACTGTTACTTGTGAACGAATGATCAAAAGAATTCTGCTTAAGAGGCTCCACCCCATGGAAAAATTATCATTGGATCTGGAGTTTTTTATGAAAGTTTTCTTGAAAATTACCAAGATTTTTAAATAGATTAATGTTTAACGTTCATTGAGTTAGAGTTTTTGTGCTATTTTGAATGAAATACTTTGAATTTGAAGATTTCGAAGGGTTGGACCAATTTTCCAATCATATTGTTAGTGTAAAAACCTATTTAGAGGCTAAAAATTTCACCTATGCCGGGATTCGAACCCGCGACCTCTGGCTATCCGTGCCAGAGGTTGCGGGTTCGAATCCCGGCATGGGGATAAATTTTAGCCTCTAAATTGGTTTTGAAATTTGTTCCTTAGCACGGGTTAGTGCATTAAAAATAAAAATAGTATAATATTGTTAGTGATTTTCGGGACCCATGGCCGTGAACCTAAGGCAAAAAACTCAGCACTAGATAGCATTAACGCCTGGCAGTTGGCGTATTGGTAAAAAAATACCGTTTCGGCCTAAATACTTCGTGTTCGTGTCATTCCCAGGTCGTGGTCCTGCAGGTTTTCGATCGTAGGTCCTAACAACACTATTAGCGTGATTCACAATCCATTGATTGATCTGTTAGTCACAATTGTGTGCTGCCTTAATCATCTCCAAAATGGATTCTATAATATAATAATGAATCGCTGAATGTGTTTATAAGCGCAAATATCGAGAGCAGCCGAACCGATTTCTCTGATTCTTTTTTTAGAATATTCCTTGAAGTAGGTACGAGGATGTTTCTTACAGAGAAAAAAAAAATTAAAGAATCGACGGTTAGAAGGTACGAACTTACGAAGTTCGCTGGGTCATCTAGTAAACAATAACAATAATTTACATCGCAACGATATAAACAAAAAAAACACATTTAATTTTTTTTACATTATTGGCGCCAGTACTCCTCTAAGGAGCTCCTTAACCGCTCGGCACTCCGCGCCCCAACACGACACATCAAAGAGCCAGCAGGTAATCACACGACACCGACTAATTTATGCCTTTGTCGTACTGCCATCCCCATGTTACAGCCAACGTGCTGTTTGTCAAGAAAATGTCTGGTGTAGTAACAAAGGGTAAATAGAAATAAATCTTGGAAAGAATCCTATTATAATATGTAAATTATATTATAAGATAGATAATGCAATAATATTAGACACGAATCAGCTATTACTAATGAAGTTAACTGTAGGTATTTACACATTTACAAAATATGTGCTATAACATATTTTAAACTTTCGCGACTTGATAACATTGTTAGAATATTTTCGGGGCTTAATAGCGTAGTAATTTATTGCTATTGCTATGTGCTATATCAAAGTGTTTTGACCGCTGCCATTGGGGATAGTTTCCAGGACGTTGGTAGCATTCCGTAAGATAGATAAATTACTTTTAAACTAAAAATTTCGTAATCAATACATATTAACTTTACTCTGTTATGTAATCAGTAAACTTTGGCAACTCTTATTTGTATTTATTAGATAAATAGTAGTTAGAACCTGTTACGCTGTTCTTGTTCCTAGTAAAGTAAAATAAATAATAAATAATCTACGAATTCAAAATCAAGTAAGTGAATCCGGAATGAAGTTAATTAGTAAATTATTTATTTACACTTGCAGACACGCATAACACAGCTCTCTTATCTACTGTACTCTCTGCATTTACGTGTGTGTGCGTAAGGGTAAATAAATACACTCCTATATAATAATATGGAACTCATGGATCCAAGTTACGCTATCCATACGTACTTGGGCTTTTCAAAGAGGCAAAGAGTTTTTGTTTCAAAACGTAAGCTTACTAATGTAACTGTATACCAATTTTATTTGCAAAGTAGTGCGCGTTTGTACATCCGCAAACTGCTTTATCTTTTCCGCTTTAGATTTCGGATGTGATTCAGTCGTAAAGGCAAATAATTTATTCGGATTGCGGGCCGTCGTATGTACTTAGGCGGTCCTTTTATTTCCCTGATTCGTTCTGCAGATAAACTCTTTCTGGCCGAGACGCCGCACTAACGACACCGAACTAAAGCCTCTCGACCACGGCCACTGAAAAATTCGCGCAAATAGTCCTTCGAGCGGGATACAATGGCACTGTGGGTTTTTGTTCGATGCCAGAAAAGTACATTCGCTGGAAGTAATGGCTGACAATATGATTGCCAGAGTTGGCTGATATTGATGCAAAACAACTGTAGGTATATAGGTATATGTATATAGTATATAGTATATAGTATATAGTATACTGTAACTATCATATCTGGAAGAGATGTCATATAATTATACAATTAGCGGTCTTACTAATAAAGTCCTCAAGATACAGGCCTCGTCTAGTGTGTAGACTGCCGTTGAGCAGTGTATTATGCATCTACCTACCTCTTTTGTAAATTAAATATTTATGTAACACCTGCTGCTGTAACTGTTAGTTCAATACACAAACTTACATAGTTTATTGAACTAACATTTACAGCTTCTACTTACTCACGATAAGACAAACAATTGTATAACGTTGCTAGATTTAAGAAGAAGAAGAATTTTTCTCTGGTTGTGCAATAAAGTATTCCCTATATATTTATCTATCTATGAATACAAAAATATCTTACTTTCCACTCTTCTAGTATTTCATCCCATTGATATTTACATATCACATATGTTTGTCACGCGATAACGACCGTATCACGGCTGAAGGGATTTATAAGATCATACTATACTTTGCATCCGAAACTCTTAAGAACGAATCATATGACGCGGCTATGTTCATATTCTTGACATAAAAACTAATTGGGCCAAGTCGTAGTATAAGCTACAGGCAGATTTTTTTATTAACGTTGCCGCAACTGAGAAATATTGTAGGTAATTTGTTCTTATTTGTTGTAATTAGTTCTGTGTTTTTTAATTCACAAAAACGTTACACAAAATATAACCGGTTGGCGTTCTTACGTTCTAAGTTCTGCCTTTATTGTTAAAAAATCCTTTTCAAACTAAAAAAGTGGAGAATTTTCTTCATAATATCACATCGGTTTTTTTCGCATAAATACTAGCGGCGGACGCAAGACTGAAAGAAGAAATAATCTATTCGATTACAGTGAATCCATGGAATAGAACCTCGGTGCTACCGTGTCTTATTCAGTACCTGTTTATTTAATCGATGCAGGTGCCACATGCCTTTGAAAGCAAATTGCACAAGTAGAAAAGTTGAAAGGGATGCATGAAAGGAGCCTCCCCAAACGATGCACCTGCTGAGTCCTATACGTTTGTCGCTACCACCCAGCTTCTGGCGCTGGTTCGCAAATCCTTTCAATACGATAGTAAAATTTTTGTTAGTTGCTTCTCCACATAATCTATTAATTGTGAAACAACAGCGTTAAAGTTCATTATTTACGTAATGAACAGGTAAAGCTTGCTTTTAGCAATAAGGCCACCAATTGTACTATGTATATTTGCAATTGTTTTGTATTTGTAGTTTTTGCAGTGTACAATAAAGAATATTCTTATCTTCTTATCTTACAGATTTTGTTTTTTATAGCGAATAAAATGCTTTTGACTTTGACTGTAATCCGTTTGCCATAAATTCGTTTTGTTGATGCGCACCAAGTGGCGCCGCCATGACTGTATCTCACTGCTCGGTAAAGGCCTTCTTTGGATTTTGAGACTTTAGAGTTCCATTCCTCCTTGTACAGTCGTGTGCGCTAACATGTAAACACTTTAGGACCTTGTCACATTAAACTCTTCTCATCTCTTGTATGAGAAAATAATTATTTTGACTTTGACAAGATAGTAGTGCATACATGTTAGTGCTCGTGACTGTACTTGGCCAACTTTTCCCACCCAGTTAAATATTTGGTCGTCACACCATCTCCGCCACGGACTGCCGCCTTACCTTACCTTTCAGGTAAGGTAAGGCGGTTAATTAATGTTAATGTTAATTATGTCGGCCTAGGTGGCGCAGCGGTTTGGCACGCTGCTGTAAAACTGTAGGTCTCGGGTTCGATCCCCGGCCGGGTCAAACTAGGAAACGAACTTTTCTAGTTTGTCTCGGGTCTTGGATGTTGTCTATGTATTTATTGTATTAAATCTATCGTCGAGTTAGCACCTGTAACACAAGTCATTTAGTTGTACTTAGTATAGGGCTAACGAGATCTATGTAATATGTCCATAAATATTTATTATTATTATTGATGAAAAAGTTACCTGCTACAAAAAGCCCCAAGAAAATAATTGTTTTGAAACCAACATGTGGAAAATATTTTACCAAAAAGAATGGTTATGATTTTAGACGCTTATGTTATTGCTACCTTACCTACAGACGAATAGGGATAAATGGAAACCCTTGTGTCAGCTCCAGTCTCTACGGTGGAGCAATGGGATCAAAGGCGAAGATTGTCATTGTTTTGTATTTCACCCTGACGCCTAAATTACTCGACAGATTTTCAAAAATGAGGTGTCCAATTTGTAGTCTGTGAGGCATAGGCTACATTTCTGACGCTCAAAGCCAATATGAACTATTGTTGCTGGAGTGGAATGATAAACAAAAATGAATTAAGGTGGTGGCGATAGGCAGCTGCGCGTGAGAGCTCAAGTTGGATCTAATTGCGACTCATTAGCCGCGTTTTCACGGTCGAGTGCCCCATCCGAGTTAACTGATGCCTCTGATTGGACGGTTTTTCGTCACGACACTAAAATGGCCAATCAGAAGCCCAAGTTTACTCGGATGGTGCACTCGATCCGAGCATACTAAGATCGTGAAAACGCGGCTATAGTTGGGATATGCGTCCCCCCTTCCACGTACTACACTTATAGCCACCACAATGTATCTGAAACATAAAACATATGAAAATCACATCGCTGACACCTATTAAAACCGGTAGTTTACAAATGTCTAGTTTTCAGGTTGTTGCGGGCCTTTTTAATACTATAGTTTTTTACTGTCACATATGTCAACCGCATTGTCTCATACTCTCATACCATTTTCTCGCCCACATTTCTTTCAAAACATCAATTTAACATATTAATAGATAACATATTATAAGCCTTTGCCTTAGTTTTTCTTTCGTTTTCCATACAGTCAGTCCACCATAGTCATAACAGTTTTTTTACCATATTTGTAGTATAAGACGACATTACTTACAAAATTGTAGACTTTTAGTCCGGATTTACTTACGTGTTGTTATATCGGAAAAGTCCGGACGAAGTAAATCCGGACTAAAAGTCTATAATGTGTTGTGCTTACGAAAGTTTTAGTTCAAAAATACTTACAAAATTTTATAGTTCTAGGTCACCGTGACCTACGCACTCTTCTCTTGAGTATCGCAATATTCGTTTAATTGCAGCACAGACGGCCATCCCTTTTTTGCGTTACTTTAGTAGTTTGATCTTCTTACAACTTCAAATGACTGTAGATCTAATCATACACTTTTAATTTCATCTTGATACCTCCTCGCATTTGAAAGATGAAGAGTCTTGAGAGACAGACGGACAACAAAGTGATCCTATAAGCGATCCGTTTTTCGTTTTGAGCTACGAGCTAACTAGATTCGAGTCTATTGTCTAATGAAAAAAGCTAAAGTTCAGACATGATATAAAGTACAATAATAAAATATATGAAACGACGGACTAACAATACTACTAGAGCCATCCATTAGCTGTTCTGCTGTGTATAAGTCTGTGGTAAAAATAACTTTTTGCCGTAGTCGGGTTATAGATTTCAACTTTTGCTTGTTTTAAAAACCTATTTAGAGGCTAAAAATTTCACCCATGCCGGGATTCGAACCCGCAACCTCTGGCTATCCGTGCCAGCGCTCTACCAATTGAGCCAATGGGCGACTTACGGCATCAGTGAAATTTCGAACCTCTTTACATTATTCTCTGTATTACGTACAGGCAGTGACATTTGACTTAAGCA
The DNA here is from genome assembly GCA_934045075.1 of Yponomeuta sedellus. Classification (NCBI taxonomy): domain Eukaryota; kingdom Metazoa; phylum Arthropoda; class Insecta; order Lepidoptera; family Yponomeutidae; genus Yponomeuta; species Yponomeuta sedellus. The sequence continues at coordinate 186,367 of OW203733.1, forward strand.
AATTGCATTACTTACAGCCCCGACTACCTACTTTGCAGTTAGGTTTTAACATCGGAACGATATCACTGTACCCACATCATTATACGATTTTTATTTTTAATGCACTAACCCGTGCTAAGGAACAAATTTAAAAACCTATTTAGAAGCTAAAAATTTCACCCATGCCGGGATTCGAACCCGCAACCTCTGGCTATCCGTGCCAGCGCTCTACCAATTGAGCCAATGGTAGAGCGCTTTTGCTTTTTGCTTGTTTGTTTATATCACAAGCAGCGCCGAGTATTGTGAAAACTTTCAGGTTCGATTTCCAGCTTCATACGTAGCTTTCCGCTCAGTTCGTATTTCTGTACGTCTGAATTGTGTTTTTGTCAAGCCTTGTTGGTATAGGACTGAAAGGGTTTTCATTAACTTCTAGAGAAGCGGTCAGCGTAAACAAGTCGAGGATCTATTGGATAGTGATTAAAGATACCAAAGCCAGTGTCACAGACTGCGTCATACACCAGTCTTTGATAGATTACCTTATCCTAACAGATTAGAGCCTTAATCAGGTGTATAGTTAGTACGAATAAATCGTAATATCCATTTTTGTATATTACATTCAGAAGGAGGAGGGGCCGGGTAATGGGACAAAAATCGGGCTAAATAAAAATGTTTGTTTTGTTACTTGTGCTGACCGAGTTTTCTTGTAAAAATTTCAATTCTTCTGAAATGAGCTTAATCTATATGTATCTACGAAGGAATTAAGATTAAGTACAAGTACACTATTTTTATTTTTAATGCACTAACTCGTGCTAAGGAACATATTTAAAAACCTATTTAGAGGCTAAAAATTTCACCCATGCCGGGATTCGAACCCGCGACATCTGGCTATCCGTGCCAGCGCTCCTTCCAACTGAGCTAATGGGTGACTCACCGGCATCAGTGAAATTTCGAACCTCTATACACTACACTATTAAGTCTGTATATTTTTTTACTGTGTAACTGGTCTACGTTATTTAAAACTAAACCATTGGTTCATACATACGCATGTAAAGCAACTAGTCCACCATAATGCGCCGCCACCGCACCGACACTGCATAAAATGTGCGTTTGGCTTCAATCCTCTTTCAGACAGTCAGACAGCGCGCCAAACGCATAGAAAGTATAATTCAGCGGCGGAAGCTGACAGGTTCACAAAGCGAGGAGCGCGCCGGCGGCAGTGAGTGGCGTCTTCACCCCTCGTGTCGTTATCCCGGCGTTGTTGTGTGATTGTGAGCGACCGGGAGCGGGGACGAGTCATTGTGCGACTGACGATGATAAAGCAGGGCGCTGGTGCGTGCCGCTGGCTGCAGCGATTTGTCTGCATCGGCCGATTCTGAGCGCTTGTGTTACCCCTACGCCTGGTATAAGGTTCTAGTAACGAGGATCGCTGAGAAACCAAGGTTCTAGTAGCAAAAATGTCTAGGAGAAATCAATATTTGGAATTTTTGAACTTAAACTTTCGTTAGCACAACACATTGTAGACTTTTAGTCCGGATTTACTTACGGGTGAGACGAGCAACCGACGACGCGAGCTCCGTCTCTGCTCACCATGATTAACCTCTGCGAATCGAAGCGAAACCTGGTCGGACTTTTCCGATATAACAACACCCGTAAGTAAATCCGGACTAAAAGTCTACAATATTTGGAATAATTAACTGTAGATCGTTGAATTTTATACATGCTATAGTACCTATTTATTAATGTTTCGCGATACTCATATATACTCGTAGGTAAGGTAGTTATGTTGTACTTAATAAATAATCGCAATTAGACCCGTTTACTATGTAACTATATATACCGGCTATTTACTGTGTTATTATATACTTTCACTTTTGTTCCAGCCTGGGTAGTACGATGAATATATATTATATATGTCACCGGAAAATAACCAGATCCGCCAGTTTATAAATTTCCTAGGAAAATTATAAACTTTCGTAAGATTTTAAACGAAAGATATTTTGTATTATCTTACGCCCACATTTTCGCAAATTGATAAACTTACCAAACTCAAGCGTAAAATAATAAGTAAGCTATATCAAAACGATACCTGCGGTCTGATTGGTTGAATAAGTCACATATTCCTGCTCCATCTAGAAATATTGTTGATGAAGTGAAATTTACCTTAGAGCTACGAAAGTTTTATAGTGGTCATGACCAAAATAGTACAGAGAAAAAAAATAAAAAAATCGTTAAAATTATAGAAGACTATCTTGTGGTGGAATGTGGCCCATCCCATCCTCATGGATAAGACCCGCGCCCTTCGATGGCAACATAATGGGTTGATGATGATGCTACTTTTTCTGGTTGTGACATATAGTTTTATGTATCTGTCTATTTAATCAAGGGTTGTACATTAAAAAATAACCCTGTGTATCTGTAAGGTATGATCCTTCTTTTACAAATAATGTTATGCGTGTAAACGGGGCCTAGGCGAACCGAGTGATTGGAATCAATCACTTGGTTCAGCAACAACTTGGTGAGCGTCCCGTGACTACCGCTAGTGGCATTTTTCCGAGCGCTTCCGTGCTTCGCAAGGCACGTTAAGCCGTTGGTGCCGGCTGTCATATAATGGAAGTCGTTAAGCCATGTCAGAGGCCTTATGGGCGGCTTGATAACTACTGACAGTAAGGCCCGCCACTGTCTTACAATCCTCCACCAACCCGGACTTGACCTCCGTGGTGGAGTATGGCCTAACCTTCCTGCTAAGCAGGAAGAGACCCGTGCCCCAGTAGTGGGGACATACAAGGGTTGATAACGATAACGTGTAAACGGGGGCTTATGATAGGGGATTATGTGAATTACGACACGGGGTAATTCGTAAAGATAAATATTGATTGATTTCCGCTCGCTTGCTTAATATCATACCAGATGAAACCAAATAATGACTTCGCTCTTAATCGCTGCTCCTTCTCTGCCTCAAACATTCATTTATTATACAGAGTTTCCATAGTCAGAATAATTAATCCAGTAATTAGGCTTCTTTTGTAGATAGATAGAGAACACTTTATTGCACAGTCAGAAAAAAGAATACAATCATGATTTCTTAAATTTAAGTAATATTTTGTACTTACAATTGATTTTATAAATAAATACTGCCCAGTGTAAATGTTACATTTTAAAAATTAAAACCCACTTGAAAATACTACAGCACTAAAACACAGAAACAATTTAGATGATTGTAACCTTTAAATTCGAAGTAGGTTCATAAATGTAGGTATAAGTGACAAGTCTGTACTGCTAGGTTTAGAAACCCGTGTAATTTTCTTTTTTATTTACAGTGTTCTCTGTTTAGATTATATCGATATACATATAGATAGATAGTTATCTAGATAGATAACTATCTATCTATTAATTAACAAATTACACAGCATAATTTATGCATTTGGCTTAAATATTGTTGTACCTATCATAAATAGATATTTATGATAGGTACAATAATATTTAAGCCTATCAAAAATAGGCCTATTGTTGTACCTATCATAAATAGATATTTATGATAGGTACAATAATATTTAAGCCAAATGCATAAAATATGCTGTGTAATTTGTTTTGTTGTAGTCAAAAAAGTATCGACTCCTGACTGCAATACACATGTAAATATTTCAATAAAGAAATAAACTGCAGTCACTTTAACAAATCCCTAAAAACGTACAGGATGAATTCAATACGTTTCTAGGAAAGTAAAGTTTACCAACTTTTTGTTTTTAGTCTTACTTAAAAACAAAAACAGTGAATTAAAACTGTTTCTATACGGATTTATGCTCGTTTATTACATTTTTACAATTTTCCGACGTTGCGGCACTTTTACAGGTGCCGAAACGTCGGAAAATTGTAAAAATTTAATAAACGAGCATAATTCCGTATATAAACAGTTTTAATTATGTCTACTGCTCGTGTTAACCTTAGAAAATACTATAGAAACAGTGAATTAATGAAAGTTAGAAATTTATAAAAGTGTCTGAAGGCGTATGTTCAATAGTATCTTCTGCGCTATTCTGCCTCAAGTGCCGAGGCCCACGTTATTATTTCACGGCAATCTCGATATTAATTAAAAGAGGAATTTATGTTCCTAAGCCGGGTGTGGGCGCTGTGTGCTCATTGCTTTGTAATCCAGCGACCATCACGTATTAATCAACGTGTATTGTGCGTTGAAGCTCGAAAGTGTTGAGTAATCGTACGATTTGCATACAGCAAGTGTTTAGTTTCTTGCAAATATTCTGCTTTTCGAAATACTGAGAATATTTCCCACTTGGAGGAATATTCTCGCTAATGGGCAATTTTACAGTGTGAAAAAATTTGTATTTTTAAATACATTTGTATCAATAATAATAATAATAATATTGGCCTTTTTTGCATCTACTTAATGAGATGATTTATACAGCGTCCAGTGGCATCTTCACACATACTAGATGGGTGAAGGGACCACTCCGACGCTGTAGTGCCTTGGACATGGTTTTTATAGATGGTGTAGGCTTGCCCAGCACCTATTTCATCCTGACAGCTTAATCGGCCTAGCCCACAGGAAAGACTAGTCAATACGTGCGGAGCCAACCAAGCCGCGAGTTTCCTCACGATGTTTTACTTCACCGTTAGCGTGTGGTATTGCGACTACAAATTCGCAAATGTACGTAACTTTGAAATTAAACAAAGTCATTGGTACATGCCCGCACTCAGGATCGAACCTGGGGCTCTCGTATCAATATTATATCAACCAAAAATGGATCATTTATGCAAATAAACATCATAAAAATTGATTATTTTGTATGTCTAGCAATTTTATCGAAAAAGGCCAGGATTGGCCGAATCTATAATGACGTGACACGTCAGTAAATATAGCGATCCGAAAACTCTAGAGTTGATTTGAGGTTTCTTGTTTACTGACCAGTGACGTCAAAATAGTGACAGAACGTTACCTTAAGTACTTACTTAGTGAATTTCTCAATTCATAACTGGTCCTAAGTTTTTAGCAGGGCTTAGGATAGTTTTCCGAAAACGAGACCATTATATTGAGTGTACTGTGTGAATGTTATTACTTCATGTATGGATGCGCAAAAATGGATTTGCACATTTACGAGAATTGCCAAAGGCATTTGGAAGTCAATTGTGGGAAGGTTTAACTCCGACGCTGTTTGTGGAATACCCGGAAACTACCAGATTGTATTCTACGTGGAATTTCTCACAGCTACTGGCAGCCGTAATAAATTAATAATTTTAGCATAAATAGTTGTCGAAAATTCGGTACAGAAACTGAAACATAAACAAATCCCTGGACCGAGTTATATAAAACATCATAGTTTATTATGACCGTACGAGGTACATTGCGGAGCAGGGTCCACTTGTTAATCTGTGGCTTAGTGGACTTCGCAATGGACATCGAATTGTCATAGTAAACCATGAATTATAATAGTTCTATGAGACTGACCCCTATTCGCCTATTCCTTCGGGATACAGGCATGAGTCTACAGCGTTAACTTTAGAAACAGTTTTTTCCAAAAAGTAATCTACAAAAAGTAAGGTTTTAAAAGCATACATATCTGTGTTATGATATGTTTCGTTGACCAAGAATGCAGTAAAAGCTCCCAAGTAATCGATGCACCCGTTATATTTTTCGCAGGGATGCTAACTTAACGATCGGTTACGTTTGAAAAGTGACAACGGCACTTTCGATGTTATAGGTATGATGACACTAAATTAACCATAAATCAATCTCGGAAACAACATCAATGCAAAACAATGCTAGAATGATCAAATTTAAGCCCTGTTTCCAATAAAATTGTCCAAAATCATGACACGTGTTTTACTGGTATAGGTCAATAAGGTTGTTATTAAAATGCATATAGATAATCGCAATGGGTAATCACTCCACCAACCTGGAGTTGCCCCCGTGGTGATATATGGCCTAACCTTCCTGCAGTGCAGGAAGTGACCCGTGCCCCAGAAGTGGGGACATACAGGGTTGAAATCGACGAATCATAATGGTACGCGATCCACAGTGAGCATGCATTGTAGTTCAGCCCATACACTCTCTCTCTCTCTCTCTCTGTATGAGAGAAGTTCTGTGATCTACAGTGAAACCTACAGTCTATTTATTCTTCCTTGTTCAATTTAGTAAACAAGATTCTACCCGTAAACTGTAACTTTTTAGTTCAAAACTGCCATATTGCCATAAATAAAGTAACTTAGAACACTCTTTTAGATAACACGCTGCCAATTTTATAAACATAGTTCATGATAGTTCATGAATTTGTTAGAAAATGTCTATTTTAGGCATCTAACCTCAATTTTAAGGTTTAAATCTTGTTTACTAAATTGAACAAGTAAGAATAAATAGACTGTATATAAGGCCGACTTATTCCATGTTGCTCTGAGTGAATTCAAGAGAACAACACTGGTTGTTATATTATGTTATAAGGACAATTTATGTAAATAGCCATTATATGGATGTTATTAGATATAGGATTAGATAAGAGATAAATAAAGTAAATATGCTTCGCAAGGCATGTTAAGCCGTTGGTGCCGGCTGTCATATAATGGCAGTCGTTAAGCCATGTCAGAGGCCTTATGGGCGGCTTGATGATAACTTCTGACAGTAAGGCCCACCACTGTCTTACAATCCTCTACTAACCCGGACTTGGCCACCGTTGTGGAGTATGGCCTAACCTTCCTGCGATGCAGGAAGAGACCCGTGCCCCAGCAGTGGGGACATACAAGGGTTGATAACGAAGATAAATATTTTGAAGTATACCAGACGCATTAGGTGAACCCTAATGCAATGCATACCATTCGCATTAGGTGAACCCTGTAATGAAAGATATTTTATGGGGAAAAAAATAAAAAAAATAAAGCATGTATATATTGGACGAGGAGCCGATGTCACCGAATGATGATGGTGCCGTATTTTGGAGTGGGAATCGAATCAATAGCGTGACGTCGTTTGGCATCGTCCCAAGAGCGACTCGAGGAGCGACAGATCACCGCGAGCCGACTCACGTCGCTCGGCTCCGCGACAAACGAGCTCATTTGTCAGCCAACAGCGCTGCCGACACTTCCTCGGTCGCTGGCAGACATTTTCCTCTAGAAAATGTTCGAAAGTAAAGTGAATCTACTGTTCTGTTTGCTAACTTTTTTATTAATTTGTGAAACGCCCGGAATTTTTAATTTCGTGGTCATTTTCAACTCGTGTTTTTGGAAACTATCTTGTTTACAGAGAATATATAAGGGGTTGGTTCTCAAATAAGGGACCAATTGGTTACTCCTTAACTTGCGTCTCGGACAGGTGGTTGTTTTTTGTAGTGTTTTTTCTCCGCGGTGATACAGCCAGGATTATTAGAATAACATTTTTTCATCAATTCACTAAAATTATTGGATTAATCTAAAAAAAAGACTTAATCTTAAGGTTTTGTTGCGAAAAACAATTGCACCTTGATTTTTCAAAACAGATTGAATTAGACAATATCTCTTAAATGTACACACCTGAGAATAATAAAATAAGTTTTTCAATAAGCGATCTTATCAATAAAATCGATTTCTCCCAGACAACCACTCACAGCACACACTTACTCAACAGCGCACTCAAGAGATATCTCAAAAGAAAGAGCGCTTTATCAATGCGGCTCCTGTCTACTCTTTTGAAACAAACTTTGTTTCCACCGTGGAATTTCTGCACCATGCTCAATTGGTGCTGTATCTTTCAAAGAGAAGATTACAGACAGTGAAACGAGCCTCGAGAAAAGTAATTCCTCATTAGCATAATATATCACCGACCATAATAGCTACTCAACTATTAATTAATTTATGTCATATAAAATCATACAGCAATACAGCCTAAACGGAACGTAAGTAATGTTTGTAATCTAACGAAATATTGATCTATTTTGATTTCTCACATTACATACCTAGTTGAAATTTAAAATATCTATTCCCTCTTCACAAATACAAAAGTAACGGGCTATTCTGGAACGTTCCTCCCTCGCCGAGCACTTTTCTTATATTCTTTTATTCGCTGCAGTGAAACTTTTATCGCTTTACAGCTGACAGAGTTGTGTTTCACTGATGAGCTGCGCTTGTCTGGATAGTTTTACAAGAGAGATTATATTTTTCAAATAATATAACAGATTTTATTTTCCACTCGAAGGAATGTCGAATAGTGATATTCTTACAAAATATTGAGCACGTATCGAGAAATGAGAGGTCAACATAAGTTAGTCTACCCGCACTGATTGAGTTGGATTGGCGTAATCCAATAGATGGAATACCATTACGGGAATGCCACTGGCGAGTCGTTCTCAAATTAATGACTGTTTGCTCCCCGAATTCAGTTCGTGTCCACTAAAACAATTCTGCTCCTCTGCGATGGAACTATACACTATCGTTCTATCATTCTGTTGCGAGGGGAGTTGAGACATTGTAAAGAAATATATATATACTGCGATATAGTCCAATTATATGAAAAGATAAACATCCACACGATAACTGTACACGATGTCAATAACGTCCAATTTCCTGTGATATTATATTCTAGCAAATGTGATTTTATGAACATCATTTTCGAATACCCAAAGCTACTACTCAAGTCCACACATATTTTTGTTGAAATATTAATAAGCTTTTATTATACTATCTAATACGTTTACACTCAATATCATCTCGACAAATGTATGTTGGAGGTGCTGTCTACTAAGCCATGCACCAGACTGTGCAATAATCGTATTTAAAAATAAGATTTTCCACTTAATTTTTAACCTATAATTACTAGAATTTTAAAGTGATTGGTCTCGCCAAATATGTAGTTATTTCTTCGATTAAGTGGACTGTATTTTTGGTACGTAAAATTGAACAAGGGGATGAGGAATATAGGGGTGAGAAAAGGAACACGCAGCACATACCTCGCAAAGCGGCATCCAGGGGACGTGATCTCTCCAGCTAAGGCGGCAGCTGCCGCGGCGGGCCCACCGCCCACACAAACAGTGATTGAAGATGTTTCACAATCAAATCCTTCTCAATAGCACTCGCGGAGGGCGCGACACACTTCACAGGGGTGGTTAAATACCAAAAAGCGTCAATTAAGCGGTTAACAACGATTTTAGCGAATTTGCTAGAACCGCGGCGGTTGAGGTCCAAATGTGAACTAACTGCAGTCGTTCGCCGCCAGGTGGCGCTGGCAGCGCATAGCGACGACGTCATGCATGCGTGTTTAAGGTGCAGGAAAAAAGATGGAAAGGAACGTACCATTGAATATTTAATAGTTTATGATAGACTAAGTAATTTGGCGTTACCAGTGATATATATAGTCTATTTTATAATAACAGTAAATAATATAGTACAGTCATACAACAATAATACAGTCTATTTATTCTTACTTAACCAATTTAGTAAACAAGATTCTAACCTTAAAATTGAGATTAGATGCCTAAACTAGACATTTTCTCGAAAATTCATGAACTATCATGAACTATGTTTGTAAAATTGGCAGCGTGTTATCTAAAAGAGTGTTATAATAAGTTACTTCATTTATGGAAATATGGCAGTTTTGGACTAAAAAGTTACAGTTTAAGAGTAGAATCTTGTTTACTAAATTGGACAAGTAAGAATAAATAGACTGTAGTACATATCTTAGATTAGCAACATTTCCAGGCACTCGTATGCCATTGCATACGTAAATTTATAATTTGTATCGAACGTTAAGACAAAACATCCACATAACTCATTGGTAGTTAGCCAGTGTTGGCTAGGTCTACCTCACGATGGGCTGGTTGAGAGAGCGGAATGAGAGGTGAAGTGAATGGACTTACTTGGTGATGGTGGATGATGGCTCGCTTTAGCTGTTGGGCAGATGATGAGCGGTGATGGATGAGCTGATGCGTCCAGCGCACGGAGAACACTCCTGCACTGTTCACTTATAGTCTAATATTGTCAATATATTGTTCTTTGAGCTGATAAAGTTTCTTGGTCACCAAATGTCTATCACTTCACGAGAATTCGAGCACTTATCACGCGCGTATGTCACCGTGCGAATGTGTATGCAGATGGCTGGATAAATTAGTAGCGAGCGAGCGGCACGAGCGACGGCACCGGAACGACCCAGAGTAATGAATGAATGACCACAGATTCATGATTACGTCGCGCGATCGATTCTCGCGCGAACACTCATGACCAGCAACATTTGATTGTTTTAAATGCACAATTTTCCACAGAATAGCATTGTATCATACCTTTTGGGACAGCGCTGGCTCCTGAGATACAGGTTCCCGCCTAGTTCAGGAGTCTGGGCACAATCATACTGTAACAAATACAATCTTTTTCAGTTTAAATAAACAATTATCTTATCTGGCATTGATCGAGGTGACCTAGCCTTTAGGGATCCAAATGGTAACAAACTGGACCCTTATTTGTCGAACACTCCTGTCTGTCTGTCTTTTCTTCCATCTGTCGGCCTTTCCATCTCCATTCCGGCCGTCGGTATAATGTCACGTTTAAAGGTTTTTTTATCTCTTAAATTTTAATAGATATTGATTTGAAATTTTCGTAACAAATAATAAGACACTACAAATATTGTATAGAATCCGGCGTTACTTTGTGGAAATCCATAATAGCATTAATTTAAATTTTGAACTTATACAATTTTAACTCTTAATGCACTAACCCATGCTAAGGACAATTTTAAAAACCTATTTAGAGGCTAAATATTCCACCCATGAAATTTTTAGTCTCTAAATAGGTTTTTAAAATTTTGAACTTTTTTTGTTGTCAATCTATCTAAAAATGGCAATAAATACAAGCATCAAACTTTTCGTAATTATAGTATAGTGTAACAATCTATATTATAAGCCTAGCTTAAGCTGGCCTCTCATTAATAAAAGTTTCGAACTAAGGCCCACTTGCGTCAGCCCGCAAGCTCATTTAACTTGAGTTAACCGGTTGAATCGATCATTTCGCATACAAAATGATCGGTTTAACCGGATAACTCGACTTAAAGGAGCTAACCCGGGCTGACGCAAGTGGGCCTAAATAGGATAAAAAATATTTGTGTTAAAAAAAATACATTGAGTACGGGACCCTCCGTACGCTGGTCCAAATCTCACTTAGTCTCGTTTTATTGTGTAAGGTTATGCCGAGTAAGTGCGCCGGCGCCGGACAGCCGACAGCCGACACGGGTCCGCAATTATACCTCAAGCTCGGGGCTCCTAGCTTTTTACTTATTGAAGTTTTTAGTTGTGAGTGTTCAATGTAACAAATAAGCAGAAGGCGCTATCGGGTCTCAGACGTACATTTATCATGAAAACATTATTTTTTCATTTCGTTTTCGACGCTCTAGTAGCCATTGTTTTTATTCTGCCCGGGACTTCTTAGGTTACCTTTGACGAGAGCTTGTCTTTGATCTTTGTTTTCTATAATTCCGAGCATGTTTACGACTTAAATGAGACTCCACCTAAATTTTGTTTTCATTTCGTATTTAATATGGACTATTACTCATATTTGAACGAATATTTTCTTTTATCTCGTTTTAAGTCCTATTAGTACTCAGGCTATATCCCGGATCATGGCTGACATCGTCATGGGAAAGCGATACTGAAATACGAGTGCGTATCGAAACTGCCCGAGCTTCATTTATGACGTTGAGTAAAGTACTGTGCTTTCGGCAACTCTCCATCAAACTCCGCAATAAGATCCTGCATTGTTATATATGGCCTGTCGTTCTTTATGGATGCGAGTCATCGACCGTAAAGAAAGAACTCAAAAAAAAAACTCGCGGCTTTCGACATGTGGTGCTACCGACGAATGCTCCGGATCTGCTGGACCGAAAAAGTCACCAACGTTGAGGTCCTTAGACGGATGGGCACGATGGTGGATCTTGTCCGCACCATCAAGCAGCGGAAAGTAGCTTATTTATGCCATGTGCTGCGATGCAGTAAATACCAATTACTGCAGACTATTTTGATGGGCATGGTGGAAGGAAAGAGAAGGCCGGGCAGGAGAAGGATGTCATGGTTGTGCAACATCAAGGAGTGGACCGGTGTTAAAACCGCGGAGGAGCTGTTCAGAATTGCACTGAACCGAGATCGCTGTAAAGAGCTGACTGCCAACCTCCAGCAATATAGAGGCACTTTAAGAAGAAGAAGTACTCAGGCTCTTTACAATTACCTATCTTTACGTCTGGCGCACCCTGGGCGACCAAGGCTCTTAAACTGATAGCAGACCCTTTCACCACGAAGCATGGCTTGCCAACGACAGGCTAAGAAGAGGGACTGTACCATATAACAAGGTTTGCTTATCTCTTACAGAGATAAGCTCGCCTTTGTGTATGTATTTTCTTGCATTGTATTTCTTTTTTGTGTTTTTCGAGTGCAATAAACTATTATGATAATAATAATGTACTAGCAAATTCAACTACGTTTATAAACGTACGTTACAAACGCATTATTGCTTTCAAATTTATTAGCGATTGAAATCTATTGTGGCACACTAACAAGCTGTTAACCTAATGTTAACAGCTGTCAGTTTAAAAACATATTTAGAGCTTACACTATTTTTTTATTTTTAATGCACTAACCCATGCTAAGGAACAAATTTAAAAACCTATTTACGTAATACAGAGAATATTGTAAAGAGGTTCGAAATTTCACTGATGCCGTGAGTCGCCCATTGGCTCAATTGGTAGAGCGCTGGTACGGATAGCCAGAGGTTGCGGGTTCGAATCCCGGCATGGGTGAAATTTTTAGCCTCTAAATAGGTTTTTATATTTAGAGCTGTCAGTTGCCCGCAAAATTCCTAAAACGAATGTCTAAAACGCAAAATGCCGAATAAGCAAATTACATTAATCTCATATCGCCTCTGATTTAGGACATCTAAAACGCAATATGCCTGATAAGTAAATTACGTTAATCTCATATCGCCTAAGATTTAAAACATCTAAAACGCAAAATGCAGGCATTTTGCGTTTTAGATGTTTGAACATCTGGTTGATTAAGCTGTATAATGTCTAAAACGCAAAATACGTGAATGGCAATTAACTTTAAACTTAGTTTACCTAAGCTGTAAGTACACTGTCTAAAAAACAATTAGCCTTTCTAGAAAAACATCCTTGACGCATACCTACTGCCTAAACTGTACTAACTCTGCAATACAGTCAAGTGATGTATTAAATTTGTTTTGGCAAATAGGTACAGGCATACGAAAAAACACATATGGCAGCTGTAAACAGTAGATTACGGAGTGTTAGTGTTCGAGAAATTGGTCGTTAGCGTATTTTGTACAAAAAAATCCCTTGTTACGGTGTTTTTTTATCGAACTCCTCCGAAACGGCATCACCTATTTTTCTGTTTTTTTGGACATGTTTGGTAAGTCTGATGATGAATAGTTTGTAGGCTAGTTAAAATGGCCAAACAACCAAACAACGGCAACGGCGGCTATCGCTGTACTTAACGAGCAAATAGATATTTTCACGACAAAAGTTTGTTTTCGCAGAGCGCGTCCTTACGCCATTTCTAATAAAATTGCTTTAGGCTTCATTTAGTAACAGATTCGCTTGACTTGCTACGTTAAAGAACATCTGACACGAGTGGAACAGTGATAATGAAGTTACACCTTCGCATTTCCAGCAGCAGTTACCTTTCTTCGCGCATTTCAATATCTGTAGCAAGTGATTCTCGATCGAGCGATCCAGAATTCCTTTCTCAATTTGCTCCTCGGCGCGTTATGATTTGTAAGAAAATGTGCTTCTTCCTTGGAATTTGGGGTAAAGTGTAGCCGTTTAAATAAAAAGCGTAGTCGTTTGGTTTTAATTATTTTTATTAATAGTTACACCACAAAGTGCAAGTAGGACAATCCCCCATTTTTTTTTCTACGAAGGTGCGTCAAGGAATTTGAAAATTTTATTAATGGAGGTCGTGGTAACGATACGGTTATCGATTTGTAGCAAACTACCGATATATTAATAATTATTTCATGTATGATTGTGTTACATTACTATAATAATATAACATTAATTATTGTATACACTTCCTCCCTCTTTTTTATGTTCATAGGACCACCCTCGATGTGGTTCATATAACATTTGCCCTTCAATTGCTTAAAGAGATTTCTAATGAAATAAGCTCGCCATGTACACTTTATTCATGAGTGTATTTTAGTGACTTTTATGTGTACAATAAAGTATAAAGGTAGGTTAAAGTGTATATTAAATTCAAGGACGGGCGCCCTTCGCCATTCGGGAAAAATTTATTGATAGATCCTTGACAGTAGACAACAGGTGAACTGTGCGACTGTGCATATCACTTGTATGAAAATACAACTTATTTTAAATTTTCGCGACTTGTACACATAGTTAGAATATTTTCGGGGCTTAATCGCGTAGTAATTCGTCGAAACGTCGAGGTAAAATAGCAATAAATTACAAAAATTCTAACTATGAACATACAATTTTTGTAGGCTCCCGGAATCGAAAATAATTTGGTCGATATATAATGATGAAGTAAAGATTTCTGCCCCAGTTTTCGAGGATGAAATGGTGGAAAACCAATCTTAACTCTTTTCGTGTAAGCTCGGTTTTCCGAATCAGTGTGCCGGAAAATTACGACATTTTGCGACGGAGCGAGGGGCGCTTTACACTGCGATATTTGGACAGTTCATTTCTTAAAGAGCGTGAGTCCTTTTACAATGTCGTAAACTGTCATAACATTTTGACGTTGAATCTGTTGAAGTTGAACATGCCATCTGTGGAAAGCTGTGCTCTGTAGAGAAAAAATCATTTTAACATAACATAACATTATACTATTTTTATTTTTAATGCACTAACCCGTGCTAACCTCTAAATAGGTTTTTAAATTTGTTCCTTAGCACGGGTTAGTGCATTAAAAATAAAAATAGTATAATCATGTAACAGTGATATCGTTCCGATGTTAAACCTAACTGCAAAGTAGGTAGTCGGGGCTATAAGTAATGAAATTTGCTTAAGTCAGATGTCTCTGCCTGTACGTAATACAGATAATATTGTAAAGAGGTTCGAAATTTCACTGATGCCGTGAGTCGCCCATTGGCTCAATTGGTAGAGCGCTGGTACGGATAGCCAGAGGTTGCGGGTTCGAATCCCGGCATGGGTGAAATTTTTAGCCTCTAAATAGGTTTTTAAATTTGTTCCTTAGCACGGGTTAGTGCATTAAAAATAAAAATAGTATAATCATGTGAGTACAGTGATGTCGTTCCGATGTTAAACCTAACTGCAAAGTAGGTAGTCGGGGCTGTAAGTAATGCAATTTGCTTAAGTCAGATGTCGCTGCCTGTACGTAATACAGAGAATAGTGTAAAGAGGTTCGAAATTTCAGTGATGCCGTGAGACGCCCATTGGCTCAATTGGTAGAGCGCTGGCACGGATAGCCGGAGGTTGCGGGTTCGAACCCCGGCATGGGTGAAATTTTTAGCCTCTAAATAGGTTTTTAAATAACATAACATTACATTTACATACAGGCACATACATTGCTTCTGGCCCCACACTAGGATACCCTGTGTCGTGGGAACCAGAAACAACGACATCACAAACATGTAAACATCCAAGACCTGGACTTTTATTTTTTTTTTTCCAGCCGGGATTCGAACCCGGGACCTCTTGCATGGTAGGCAGACGCGCTACTGCTACGCCACAGAGGTCGTCACTCTTTCTCTTACTCTTTACTCTTTCGATATTATTTATTACTTAACAGGAAGTATTTATTATTTATTACAGTAATATTAACATGTTTGACAGATTATCTTAGTTCAATGCCTTATTTGCATTTTAGATTGCTATGATTTTTGTAAAAATGTAAGGCCGTAACCACTAGCGAACATGTTTCGTTATTCTTTTTTTTGCACGTAGCCTATTTACGTACCCTGCAGGGCACGGGCCTTCTCTCAGAGAGAGAGAGTACGGGCTTTATTACCAAGCGTGCCCACCGCGGATTGGCAGTGATTTAAACAACTCAGACACTTGGTTTCCTTCAAAGTTACCGAGTCGTATTGCCACTATAACTTTAAAAACATACATAACTTAAAAAACAAAGTCATTGGTATATGCCTGCACTGGGAATCGAACCTGGGTCTCCAGCTTGTGACTTCATTCTTCTACCCACTGGGCTACCGATGCTTATCTGTCATTCGTTATCAACCCTTGTGTGTCCCCACTGCTGGGGCACGGGTCTCTTCCTGCATCGCAGGAAGGTTAGGCCATACTCCACCACGGGGGCCAAGTCCGGGTTAGTAAGACAGTGGCGGGCCTTACTGTCAGAAGTTGTCAAGCCGCCCATAAGGCCTCTGAGATGGCTTAACGACTGCCATTATATGACAGCCGGCACCAACGGCTTAACGTGCCTTGCGAAGCACGGAAGCGCTCGGAAAAATGCCACTAGCGGTAGTCACGGGACGCTCACCCATTTTGTACCTGACCGTGCCTGTTGTTGCTTAACTAAGTGATTGATTCCAATCACTCGGTTCGCCTAGGCCACGAGCGCTTCCTATCGGTCATAGAAATTTTTTTATTATCGCATCGGGCATTAATTATCGCCTTTCTGAATTAAAAAAAACCATAACATTTATTAGGTGGGTACCAAAAACTGAAACATTAACAAAAGGCAATTAAGTTCAATTTCGCAGTCTTTTATACAATTTCGCTTCATTGTCACTTAATTGCAATCAAATTCTATTGAAACTCATAACGTATACAGTAAACGCCTCCCTCTTTTTCAGACCATCAGTGATATTTATTGCAATTCGATAACTTGCGAAATTATTATTATTATTAATACTTTATTGCATTATAAGATCGTAAAATGCGGCGAACTTAATGCTATAAGCATTTTCTACCAGTCGACCGCAGGAGGTAACGAAAAAGTTGGCAGGCGTGCAAAAAAAAGGAAAAAAAGAAAAACAATAAATGTCGAAATGTCTATTCACAGAATCTACTAGAAAGCAGAAAAAAACGAGGCAATTTAATTTTTTTAAGTGGCACATATACGTCTCACTTCAGAGCATATGCTTTCTCTCATAAAGAGACAGAGAGTTTAGGGTTAATAATCACTCTTAGCCACCACGAATTGGCAATTTCAAGCGCTGAGGTAGTTGAATACCTCTGACACTCACCGTGTTTTCCTTCACAGTTACCATTATTTTAAAAACCTATTTAGAGGCTAAAAATTCCACCAATGCCGGGATTCGAACCCGCGACCTCTGGCTATCCGTGCCAGCGCTCTTTCCAACTGAGCTAATGGGCGACTCACCGGCATCAGTGAAATTTCGAACCTCTTTACACTATTTTCTGTATTACGTACAGGAATTTTTAGCCTTTAAATAGGTTTTTAAAATTGTCCTTAGCACGGGTTAGTGTAATAAAAATATTCTAGTTATTATTAATACTCACTGCAAATATTGCTTACGTCAGCCACACTCGGGCACATCAACGAAGCCTGATGGTCCATCTACAGTCGCCGTAGCCGGATCGGCGTGGAAGACATCATCATCATTATTATTAGTTTAATTATATATTTCACTGATTATTATATATAAATGAAGAAGAGCGTGCTTAACGCAATAAGTATTCTCTTCCATCAAACCTTTGGTGTTGAAGAAACTGGTACGTACCGGTAGCGTAAGGGGAACGGAAAAACGAACGATACTTTTTAAAACACGTGATAAACTCTAACCCACAAGTTTTGAGTATTCCGTTGTTGAAATTATAGCACATTTCTGCAATTTGCAATACCCTCTTAGACACGTTTTTGCAACATATTGGTTTGTAGTCGATCTTGTTAGTTTCCCGAAACGACACGTCGTCGCCGGTTTGTGTAGCGCCGCTCAAGACAGCTCTCACTTGTTATTGATGGTCGGCGGTCGGCGGCGTCGCGACGAGAACTTACAGCCTATACAAATTACGACTCCCCGGGGACCAACGCTACATAACGACTACAATACACCTTAATATACTATTAAGGCGCTACGCGTTGCTGACTAACCAAAAATCATGTAATTATATTAACCCTTTTGATGTCCCCACTGCTGGGGCACGGTCCCTTCCTGCGTCACATGTCAACTTTTTTCGCAAGGCACATTATGGTGTTGGTGCAAGCTATCCTGTAATGACAGGTTACGTCATTTCAGAGGCCTTATGGGTGGCTTGATAACTTCTGTGAGTAAGGCCCGTCACCATGGACCCATAAAATAGACCCATGGAGGTTCGGTTTTCCAAAGACGCATTATAAAAGAAGATATCAAGAGTTTTCAAAGGCCGCAATTAACATTAAGTTCATAATTAATAGTTTGTGATTACGTTGTTATACGGATAGCCAGATGTTGCGGGTTCGAATCCCGGCATGGGTGAAATTTTTAGCCTCTAAAAAGGTTTTTAAATTACGATGTTTCTTATTGTATTGTTTCTTGAGACTTTAGACTAACTAAAACATCAGAATTGGTTGTGGTTATTCGTTGTTGCTAGTTTAACTATTGAATTAGGGACTTTCTGTGATGATAGATTTGAAGATAAATTAATAAATAAATGATAGATAGATAGACAAGTGGGCAAGGTGAAAATAGTTCCCACGTTAAATTGAACTTTATCCCCTGAAATACAGTCCAAAACCAATAAAAAATCATACTACCCATATCAAGGGTTAAAAAAATCTATTGGCAACGCTAGTGAGCACCGCCAAGCGCCTTAAGGGTCGACACTAAAATAGTGAAAAAAATCCTGGCCACGTGCGGCCGACGGGCGTCGGCTCAAAATGTTTCAGGAGCTTCGTTAGTTGCAGACATGCAGACGACGGACAGGCGCCGTTAGGAACTGAGTCCGCGGGTTGACGCGGGTAAAATTATAAGGAAAATGTATCCACTTCGTTTAAATTTTATACCGTTGAAATTGATTTTGATGTCACTGATATAAGTTTTTGAATATTACGCCAAACTTATCGCAGTTTTTTTGCATTTAAAGGTCCCACTGCTGGACACAGGCCTTCTCTCAGAGAGAGATAGAGTAACGAGAGATAGAGAGTAGAGGCAAAAAAAAGCCCAGTTCTTGGATGTTTACATGTTTGTGATGTCGTTGTTTCTGGTTCCCACGACACAGGGCATAAAAGCATACCTTTTCATGGACCGATTAATTAACAATTAGTTGACGACCTCTGTGGCGTAGCGGTAGCGCATCTACCTACCATGCTAGAGGTCGCGGGTTCGAATCCCGGCTGGGAACAAAAAAAAACCCCAGGTCTTGGATATTTACATGTTTGTGATGTCGTTGTTTCTGGTTCCCATGACACAGGTTATCCTAGTGTGGGGCCAGAAGCAATGTATGTGCCTGTATGTAAATGTTATGTTAAAATAAGATAAGATAAGAATATTCTTTATTGTACACAACAGAAAGTAATTTCAGAGACAACAGTTACAAAACAAGAAGTACAATTGGCGGCCTTATTGGTGATAACAATTTCTTCCAGGCAACCTTAAATCGGAAAGATTGCAGAAGGAGAAATTGAGACGGGTAGGTGGTGCTCATCGAATATTAAAGTACATACGTATACGTAATAAAATAAACTTACATATCATGTTTTGATTAAATCTTTTGGAATTTGCATGAACTTTGTTCTTCCAATACCTTTCTTTCTCTGATCCAGAAGCGTACTCCTTCCACCTCCACACTTAAATACTTACAAAGCTTCAAAGGTGACACTGATGAACGTTAAAGTAAACTACCTTTAGTAGTATCTTCAACTAATCTTACTTAGTGCGCTTGAAAACTGGGAACAAAACGTTGTTTGTTGAGATTATACTGGCTTAATTTTTCTGTATTACTGCAGCGCTTAAAATTTGCCATTCCGCGGTGGGCACGCAAGGTAGTTAAGCCGACACCCTATCTCTGAGAATAAGCCCTTGCACTACTGTCTATACTAACGTATAAAGGCTTCATAAAAATATAAAATCCTGTTTGCACGTAGCCATCGTGGATAGAAAGTGTAAATAATTAATAACGAAATTCGCGCGTTTTGCTTTATGAGTTCTAATCCAATAAAAAAATACAATAATAAAAGAACAAAAGCCATTGGGATCGGATCACTTGCTGCAGATTACAAAGAAGCGAACTACAATAGCCACAAATAAAATTGGCTTGGAGGGCTGTTACATAGGGTTAAAGATTAGATTAGAATACTTTATTGTACACACCAGAAAACGAAATACATAAAAAGGCTTACATATTACATAAGTATTGCCGTATACAATTGACGGTCTTATCGCTAAAAGCGATCTCTTCTAGACAACCTTGGGATGGATAGAACTGAAAGATGAAGAGAGTAGGTAGGTAGGCATGAAGTTTATTCGAAGAATGAGTACATAGACTGACTTACAACTAATTTTCATATATATTTAATATAAAATACATAAACTAAGCCTAATATTATGATGATGATGATTGGCTTTTTTTGCATCTACGTAATGAGATGATTTATACAGCGTCCAGTGGTATCCTCACTGACACTAGATGGGTGAAGGGACCACTTCGACGCTGTACTGCCTGGGACATGGTTTCATATTTATAATAATAAATATTATTAATTTATACGAATAAAGCACACCGTAGAGAGTCGAACGAAACCAAATTTTAGAATTCTTTTGGATGAAATCCTATGGAACCTTGCGCATCGAGCCGAGAAGCGTCGGGCGAAATCGGAATTAGAACATATAGAATTCTTCCAATGATTTTTGCGCTGTTCTTACGCTAGGCGCTATAGGCGCGCTGTAGACAATTCCTTCGGGTGCTGTCTCGAAGTTGTCTACAGCGTGCTCCAGGGAGGTCTTGTAGAATTTAAGGGGGGTTTCGCACTCACCAATTCTACTTATTTTTTAGCCTCACTGCTAGCACACACCTCCCTGCGACCAGGGTGACGTTGATTTTTACTTCTTTTAAGCTACTCCGGCTGTCAAATGCATACATTTTTTGACACTTAGGAGTCTTCTAAATGCTTCACTCGATAGAGTGGAGTGCTACGTAATAAGGAGGTCTGTACATGCAACAGTTACTGTTAGATTTTCACTAAGGCGATATCAATAATGCGCTTAGTTCTACGGTGTATTTTTGGTTTTGTTCCAGATATTTAGCGGTTGAATTTTTGATTTTAAAATAAATCTTATTTTTGGTTTTGTTCCAGATTATACAATTTTTATTTTTAATGCACTAACCCGTGGTAAGGAACAAATTTAAAAACATATTAAGAGGTTAAAAACCCCGGCATGGGTGAAATTTTTAGCCTCTAAATAGGTTTTTAAATTTGTTCCAGATATTTAGCGGTTGGGTTAATGTTTTTAAAATAAATCCTTATGAAGCCAATGTGTGAATTGACTGTCTGCTTGTTTTGTTCGTCACACAGTCAGTGACGGTAGTGTCTCTGGCTGAGTGACGAACAAAACAAGCAACAATAGCTTTTGTCAAACATCTCGTTTGTCATTATCGGTCAAATTGACATGAATGGCTTTTTGCTCTTTATACAGTCTATTACTTAGTTACGAGGAAAAATATTGTTATTATATAGAATTAACACTGAAAAAGAGGGGTGTTCACACATCATAAAAGTCTCGTCGGGAATCTACGTTCGCGCAGACTAGGAAGAAGTGTAACGAAAGTACCCGAAGCTATAAGTACATTCAACATGATCCTTAACTTACACGGTTAAGGTGCAGAATTGATTGCCGCATTAGCGCTACCTATTTCGCTCACGCTAATATTGCCAAACTAATAGTCACCTGCATCGATGACGTTGAATCAACCAATAGCAACTAAGGCGCGCGGCCTGCCATAAAATGAAACTATCTGATTGGTCGATCAACTTGCCACACATCCAAAATTTAGTCATCTGCGCAGGTACATCCGCGAGACTTATTTCTTGTGTAGCACTGTACGTACATTTGACGTAACTTTGTAAACTAACGTCAAATGTACCTACGTAACTAAGTTTTCAAAGTTACGTTACGTAACACCCCTCCGGGAAACAGGCATGTTATACCACGGTAGCAAAAATACTAAGTGAAAACAAAAATCACTACACTACACGGAAATCCGAGTGTATGACGTATTTATATACCTCAGCACTTGCAGAGTTTATTGGCCTAACTTTGAGGCTAAGTGTGAAAATCACAGGTCTAACTGAGCATAGAGATTTCTGCACTTTACAATGGCCCGACTGTTAGGCTAAGCGTGAAAATCACAGGTTTAACAAACAGAATTGGTTCCGCATCGGGTGAAAAATAGAGTAGCGTGATTGCTCCGTCCCCGCCCTCTCGATATCCAGAATACGGACCTTGTGGTGTAGTAATGAAGATTGATGCCGGCCGGGACGGACGCAGCGGCGGCGGCGGCGATAGTTTGCTGTTGTGTGTGACTGATTCCCTCCGCACTTTGTGACAGTAACGACGTTCATTACATTGTGCGGTAGTTGATGACAGCTGTCTTTTTTGGCTCTCGGGCATCGCCAAATGTTAAAGACAGCTAGAGCTAGAGTTGCTGTGCACACGTTTTCGCTTGCAGCTTGCACGTGACGATCTGTCGTGCATTATAGTACTATGACAGATACATGGTCAGGTCACGCGCGTTGTTTTTTCATACCAATGACGCCTAGAAGATTCGATGTACGCGCGCACCAAGATTTGAAGCTGCAACGGAATTATATCGCCATGTACATTGTCATAGTACCACAATGCTTTAACAGAATCAAGGCTCTGGTCTCGCCCCTGCGTCTTGTTAATTTTTTTGTCGACCTCCAAAAACATTTATGTGCGAACACTGTTTGGGTGCATCTGGGCGTTGCAAGGAAAATTAAACCTTTAGGCGATACACCGCAATCCTGTTGGTAGATAAAAGTGCAATATTAGTACTAGCGCTATGTAATGTATGTATATATTTAGGTATGTAGTCTATTTTTAAGCAATCAGGCACAAATAAAAGTAAAGTTCCAGTTTTAGAACCTCATCCAAGACATAAACACCGCCCGCACTGGGTTGACAAAACAAGTCGCTCTAATTGCGGCCGACATCGGAATACACTTTATTTAATTGTGTAACCACCTCCCCGCGCCCCGCGCTCTCCCCCGCGCAGATCTCTAAACGATACATGATTCAACATTGATAAGAATACAAATAGATGGGCTACTCTCATATATTTCGAAAGTGCTGTTTGTGACGCACTGCGGCCATCAATAGTATAGTCATTTTAAGACAGAAACAAAAAACGATACCCGCACACACAAACTCAGGTATCCTGAAGGGGTAGTTAGAGACTCACTACAGCCACTTGCTACGATCCTAGGAGATCTCTTTAGCTTCATCGACTTTAATTAATTCATAGTCTGCACGCACGCACGCCGTTTTAGGTACATTTTATCTTGCCCGATAAAACTGATAGTTTTTGCTATGACTTTAGCTACAACACCTCGCATCGCAAGCGGACAGTGTGCACGCGGAGCTAAAGTACATTGTATATTGAGGCGTCAAAGGACCGTGGCCTAGAACTGGCTTACAGCTCCGTGGCTTAGAGCTCCGTGGCTTAGAGCTCCGTGGCTTAGACTACCGCTCCGGGGCATACTTAGTGGCTTGGTGCTCGGTATGCAGCGCGGTAACGCAGCCAGCATTACGGTAGTCTGTTTAACTGATTTTACGCAATTGTGTTCTTATATATTTCTTTCCTTGCTAAAATATTTTTTATCCATGATTGTCTTCTCCATTTTAATAGCTATACATAATCTGCTTCAACAATTACTTCATCAATATTGATATTGTGAAACTTTTCTTTATCCTAGGATTTTTCGTACTTCTTGGTCCTTGTCTCTATAATAG
This sequence comes from Yponomeuta sedellus, assembly GCA_934045075.1. Taxonomy (NCBI): domain Eukaryota; kingdom Metazoa; phylum Arthropoda; class Insecta; order Lepidoptera; family Yponomeutidae; genus Yponomeuta; species Yponomeuta sedellus. Next base: position 210,220 of record OW203733.1, read on the forward strand.
GCTCAACTGAATACTAATACTGGTTCCTATATTGTACCTACTTTGCAAATACAAATTACAAGATTTGTTGCAAAGGATGACTTGTGAACTAACTGGGTATTGTTTATTTACTCGTATTTATTCAATTCCATTTCTTACATCTATTTTTACAGAACAAGCCTAACGTGACAGATGCACGTTGTAAGTTAGTATTTGTTTACTCTAATACATAATTATAGCTACATTTTAAATATTTTTATTTATATTAGCTGTCGCTACAGTTTATACATTTAGAACTTTTATTGACAATTGAGATACAGTTAATTTTTTAGCATACTTCGAGCATAAATATGTAATTTTTACCAAAATTACATTTGGAAAGCCGCGGTGGCACGCGCGGATATTAAGCCCGTACCCTCTTTTTCTGAGTTATTTAAAGCTACACAAAAAATAGATTTATTGTACACTGTTATGGTTCTTTTTATTTTAAACAATTTTTATTACTATTATTGAGCAAATAGACATCAAGGGGTACATAATAATTTTGTGACGTTACAATTCAAACGAGGTGTTCATTACAAAATCTAGATCAGTTTGAAGAAAAAATGGACAAACAAACTCCATCTTAGTCTTTTCAAAGTCATTAATTGACACAGTTTACATAATTATTATAAAACACAGAACTGATGCATTGTATTTACAAGTATATAGCTTATGTGGTTGAGCTTCAAAGACATTCAACTTTTCGGCACTTTAACTTCGTACTTCAGTATCGGCGCTGGCACAGAGCCAGCTCCGCAACAAGGCTCACAAATTACAAATGTGTTTTAGCGTCTGCTATATCAGCAACCTCGGCGGGGTATTGTTACATTTCAATTTATTTCCAACTAGAATTTCCTGTTGTTACGTTGTCCAGTTATTTTCTCTACTAGTTTAATTCTTTACCTTTGCCTTTCATAGCCAAGTAAACCTTTTCCTCAATGATAAATAATAATCGTGAGCTAAGAAATACCATTTTCACGATGTATTTTCTTTGAGTGTCATCCGGTAAGATCCCCTTGAAGCAATAAGTAATAAGCTATTATATTGAATAAGAAAATAATATTGTTACATTCCATAATAATTACTGACCCGTTTAAGTTCTCACAAAAATTAAACCTACATATAGAAAACCATATACAGAAAATTTATTTATTGAATAAGTACTACAACATTTATTCAACCACAGATTCTATAAATATAAAACACAAACGTTCTGGACTTAATGACCAAGCCTCTGGAAAGTAAATTAGTCACTAGTTGGTGCTTCTGGTCACATATTTTTTTAGGGAATAAATTTTAGTGAAAACCACTAAAAGCATTAAACGAATTTGCATTAAGTTAAGGTAGACCTTTAAATTACTTTTCACGAGCTCTACCTAATTGAGACTTTGTTGATCGGCGCGCCACGCTGACGGCATTCCTGACCGCGGCCACCGCATGGTTAAAAAGTGCGTCAAAGAGACCCCCGCCATAAGTGGTATATTTTATCAGGACTCGTGCAGATCTCGGGCCGTGGTCTCGGGTAGACCACGAGTCTGCCACGGCCGAAACAACTGTAACTGTAACGCTGCCGAAACGTCGGGAAATAAGGTAATTACGTTTTACCTTATACATAATCGCGACTAGACCCGTTTAATATATAACTATGTATGAGTATCGCGAATCATTAAGAAATATTATGAGGAGTAATTTCCCGAGAGTTCAAGTTAAAATATAAATTGTACTTCATTAATTAGAAAACTCTTTATTGCACGCTAGTAATTAGAGTTTGTTGCACAGTACTTGACTCGAAACAGAGAGTTGTAGTCCTGCTACTATTATGTTGCATCTAGGTTTCGGGAAAGCAGAAGAAACGCGCAGCAGTAGAAGAAACATACAGAAACAGTAGTAGAAAATATATTGGTAAATCTACAGATAGGTAGTATATTGATGGTTCCCCGATCTAGTACAGTATACGATAGACAAACTTAATAATATTACCTAACAATGTCAACTTAACTATTATTAAATATTAAGGTAAGTAAAAGTAAGTTAAACGCGTAAGCAAAATGTGCGACGTTAGATCGTACATTTAGTCAGATCCAATGGTTAGTTTATTGCGGGATACACAGATTTGAAATTTCATGCTAATGAAGTTCAATTGACGATGTATTGGTATAAATCATCAGGCATTTAACATGTGGAAAGCAGCAACTAAGTCAGTTATAAGGAATGAATAAGAAAATAAAGAAATATTTATTTGACGACAAAATACTCAAGAGCAAAATCATACAACAAAATACGACAGTTAAAACACAATATCAAAAAATTACTATAAAATTATTTATTTCTAACAGTTGTAACAATGATAGGGTCGAATCCTCCTTTTAAGTTTACTCCTGTATTAGGAAGAATTCGCTCTCCCAGCCGTTAGGTTTTACTAATTATAAACAAATTTATACAAATTTAAAAACCTATTTATTTATTTATTTGAATTCGACGGCCTCGGTGGCGCAGCGGTTTTGCACGCTGCTGTAAAACCGAAAGTCTCGGGTTCGATCCCCGGCCGGGTCTAACTAGGAAACGAACTTTTCTAGTTTGTCTCGGGTCTTGGATTTTATCTATGTATTTATTGTAATAATCTATCGTCGAGTTAGCACCTATAACACAAGTCATTTAGTTGTACTTAGTATAGGGCTAACGAGATCTGTATAATATGTCCATGAATATTTATTTATTTAGCACGGGTTAGTGCATTAAAAATAAAAATAGTATAAATTTTTACAAAGTCGACAGTTACACATAAGAACTAATTTCTATTTATTTTAAATAGTGAGTATACAAAAAGTATACAAATACCACCCGAGATGCGGGTAACAGCAAAAATACAATATAGCGCCTTACAGTAGCAACGACTGGCATGTGCATGATGAGCCATGAGGCGCTAGACAATATCCTTACAGTGATACCAACGGGTTGATGAAAATAGCAAAAAAACGAAGATTTACACGCCTATCATTTCATTGAAAGTAACTGTAGAATACCTTCTAATCTCCACGTTCAGCATTGATAGCGTCAACTTATAATAAGTAGGTCTTAAAAGACTTCCTGCGCATTTGCGGACGTTTAAATTTTACGAGCTAAGTTCGAAACTTCTAACTCTTTCGTGAATTCTGCGCATAATTACAGACATAATCGACTGGTCACGTGGACCGGGAGAAGAGAATTACTTTTGTAGGCCAAAGATATTTCATACTTTATTGTATTGTGAAAGTTTGCGGGACGACTCCTTTTGTAATGGGCATTGTCTTAATGGCTTAAATATTGATCGATTTCAACCCTATATGTCCCCACTGAAGATTAGGCCATACTTCACCATGGAGGCCAAGTCCGGGTTGGTGGAGGATTGTAAGACAGTGGCGGGCCTTACTGTCAGAAGTTATCAAGCCGCATATAAGGCCTCCGACATGGCTTAACGACTGCCACTACATGACAGCCGGCACCCACGGCTTAGCGTGCCTTGCGAAGCACGGAAGCGCTCGGAAAAATGCCACTAGCGGTAGTAACGGTACGGTCACCCATCCCGCACCTCAGCGCGTCTGTTTTTGCTTAACTCGAGAGATTGATTCCAATCACTTGGTTTGACTAGGCCACGAGCGCTTCTAAATATTGATAATAGTTACAAATTGCATACATTTTAAAAGTATAAGGTCAGCATTTCTATAAGGTGAGTATTTCTGTCACTTTCATACGACCTTCTAGCATTCGTGTTACACGTGCATATATTTAACGTGCTTGCGTGAAATCATAGATTACATATAATTGACTTAAAAGAAACACTGACACGGCCTAAGTAGGCTTTACAAGTTTAAGAGTAACAAATTTTAAAGGATAACGTCGTCCAAACTGTATTGAAAATTTGATAAATTTTTTGAAGTAAAACTTTCGTAAGCACAACACATTGTAGACTTTTAGTCGGGATCTACTTACGGGTGTTGTTATATCGGAAGAGTCCGACCAGGTTTCGCTCCGATTCGCAGAGGTTAATCATGGTAAGCAGGGGCAAGCAAAATTGTTAGTTCTATAAAGTAACTCCTACGGAACAATACACTGCGCGGGATCCGGAACCCACTTTTAGGCACCCGGCCGTTTTCAGATTGTCAAGAATATATAATTGTGTGTTGGTACTCACATTTATATCTAATTCGACATTCACTAAGCGGTGAATGGAAGAGGTGAGCTGAAGATCGGGTTCAGTGGCGTGTCTTGGGTGAGACCTTTCTCCAGCAGTGGACTGCACCGGCTGATTATGACGATGATCACAATGTTGTAACGGTGCAAACCTCTTTACACCATTTTTTTATATTGCTATAATTCCGTCTATCATTTTTCAAGAATTTAAAATAATGTCACACATTTAAAAACCTATTTAGAGGCTAAAAATTTCACCCATGCCGGGATTCGAACCCGCAACCACTGACTATCCGTGCCAGCGCTCTACCAATTGAGCCAATGGGCGACTCACGGCATCAGTGAAATTTCGAACCTCTTTACACTATTCTCTGTATTACGTACAGGCAGCGACATCTGACTTAAGCAAATTGCATCACTTACAGCCCCGAGTACCTACTTTGCAGTTAGGTTTTACATCGGAACGATATCGCTGTACCCACATGATTATACTATTTTTATTTTTAATGCACTAACCCGTGCTAAGGACAAATTTTAAAATTTTACCATTGGCTCAGTTGGTAGAACGCTGGCATGGATAGCCAGAGGTTGTGGGTAGCCAGAGGTTGCGGGTTCGAATCCCGGCATGGGTGAAATTTTTAGCCTCTAAATAGGTTTTTAAATCTGTCCTTAGCACGGGTTAGTGCATTAAAAATAAAAATAGTATAATAATATCACACATTTTTGAGATTTCCCTCATTTTTAGCACTACTACTTCACATCTTGACTAGACCTGACTATTTTTACCGGCTTATTCCATTTTTATCCAGTTTTCTGCTTTTATTATGAATAAAACAATAAAGCACAAAATTAAAGTCGTTCCAGTTTATTATTTATAAAAGTTCTACAACACTACAATGTCACTATATGTCATCTAGTTTCAGTCACTGACGACCGGAGTGCTTAGTGCGAGTTTGACAGATCCAATCGAATAACTTTACTACCGCGTTAATCGAGCATTGAGTAGTGAGTATGACGACCTCTGTGGCGTAGCGGTAGCGCGTCTGCCTACCATGCAAGAGGTCCCGGGTTCGAATCCCGGCTGGAAACAAAAAAAGAAAAGTCCAGGTCTTGGATGTTTACATGTTTGTGATGTCGTTGTTTCTGGTTCCCACGACACAGGGTATCCTAGTGTGGGGCCAGAAGCAATGTATGTGCCTGTATGTGAATGTTATGTTATGTTATGTTAAGTTAACTGTTCAAACTGGCAATACGCGCCGAAGTACAACTCGCACTCGCGTTTATTCATGTTTTGGCTGGTAAACGTGTTTACTTCTCAACGTAAACCATTACAACTCGCACTCAGCAATTTTAATTTCCATGTTTGTCGCTAGGTGGCGCTTCCTCGATGCCATAGAAATTACAAGCCATATTAATTAGTTTACGTTAACGCGATCGAGTAGTTAAAAAACTCGCACTAAACACTCAGACAATCTTTACAATTCACAGATTTTTTTAACTCATCATAACTTACAGAACGCAGTTTAGTTCACTTTTAATCTCGGCGGTGATTGATAGTTTACTTAGATCCACGTTGATAGATTCGTTGACTGTGCATTTCATTATACTATTTTTGTTTTTAATGCACTAACCCGTGCTAAGGACAATTTTAAAAACCTATTTAGAGGCTAAAAATTCCACCCATGCCGGGATTCGAACCCGCGACCTCTGGCTATCCGTGCCAGTTATATATGCAGTTAATATGTGCAGTTCATATTAGCCAGAGCTAATTCAATTTTGCTTGTGAAAGTTTCAAATATGGAGGTTATCCTATGTTCATTTTCCTGCTGCTTACGCTTTCGTAAGTTGACATTCGTGGAAAGCCTATCATCATCTCGCAGATGGGTGAGATCCGTGTAGTGATTTTCGTCTTTCGTCTTCGTTGGAGTGACTTTCAATACTTTATCTGCCATTATTGCCGGCAAAGGAAACGGCTGTTAACACGAATTAAAGGAGTTATCTCAGGTTTTCCATTATATCAATTACACGCGCGTGCAAGCGCGCGCGGTCGCCCGCTAATGTAGCGTCTGCGGCAGCCGGGTGGCTGCGGGCGGAGTGGCAGTAATGTGTGGGAATGAATTTACAGCGTTCATAACTTTTTTACGAGCGGCATCGTGTCTGCCACCAGCGAGCAACAAAGGCAATAAAGAATTCACAGGAAAAACGCGAATACCGTTCTCACCTGCGGTTACCACTATAGACAGTACAGAAGAACCCTTGAGGATAAGCATCAGACGTTATTCGTACTGGGCCTCGATTCTGTTAGTGTTGGTGTGACTTCCTCGTCGGCCTAGCCGTTAAGGCGCTTGGCTACCAAGGTCGTAACTTCGATTACCCCTGGGGGATGTGTAAGTGGCCTCAGTTTGGGTGTTTTCATGTTTGTGACGACCTTGCCTGGTAACCATAGAACAGGGTAACCTAGTTTGGGACCAGGTCAAGTGATTGTGTTGTGTGAAAGTTATTATTATTATTGAAGTACCATGAGAGATACATGGTCGGGTCACGTGGGGTGCTTTTTCATACCATTGACGCTTACAAGGCTCGATGTTTGTGCGCGCGAAGACTTGAAGCAGCAACGAAATTAAATCACCACATATATGCAATTGTCATTGTACCACAATGCATTAGCAGATTCTAGGCCGTGGGTCAGATGTGTACTGAACGTATAGTCACCGATAGTAATAATTATGGTACTCCGTGCTATGCATGTGACACCGCCACCACATTTTCTTCTGCTTGGTCGGTACATACTTGACAGAGCTGTCATGGTCTTCATGAAGACGGTTTTTGCGAGCTGATATTTAGTTCATTCACCATTCTCCTGGGTTTTATGTTATTTTGGTAAATTCGTTGGCACAGTTTACTTAAATTGGTCGGTCCATCGCACTGGTGCTCTACTAGGAGCTCTGAACCCCTCTACTTTTCCCTGTACTGTGATATTATCACAACTAGATTCAAGTCCAAAGAATCATAGGTGTTCGAACTTTTACTAAAGTTAATAGACACTGCTCGATGCCAAGTTCTTTAAGGACGTCAGAATCATAGAATAAAACAAACTTACATGGGTTTCGTTGACACTTCAGGCGTTCCATTTCTCTTCAATCTCGGTCCAGTGTCATTCTATGATCGCGCCATGTGCGTTAACGTCTCTCGCGGGTTGCACGCCGCGTTATCGCCCGCCAAAGCGCCGGGGCCGCCGCTGGTCGCGCGGGTGCCGTTTAGTTGTGTGCGTGACCAATCCAACATACCTCGCCTTCCGTGATAATACCATATTATTATCATTAATTCTTTATACCACAAAACATAATCCACATTATTATATTATGTTTCAATGCACTAACCCGTGCTAAGGACAATTTCAATAAAGGAGTCGCCCATTAGCTCAGTCGGAAAGAGCGTTGGCACGGATAGCCAGAGGTCGCGACTTCGAATCCCGGCATGGGTGGAATTTTTAGCCTCTAAATAGGTTTTGAAATAATGCAAATTGTTATTTTATATACAGACAATACGTAGTGGAAATAAATATACAACTTAGTCTATGGTTTGTATTTAATAATTAAAATAAACGTTGTTTTTCAGAGCTTTAGTTTTTAAATTGACAACACTGTCTCTATATCAATTTTACTTTTGGCGGTATATTTATGGTCAGTACGTTTAGCCATTTATTTTTAGCCAACGCTTGCTAATTGTGTCAATTTGTATACCTTTAAAAACACCCTTTACAAATTTAAAAACCTATTTAGAGGCTAAAAATTTCACCCATGCCGGGATTCGAACCCGCAACCTCTGGCTAACACCCTTTACATATCAGAGTGCTATTGTCTCTTCCTCATGATGCTGGCTTTGCAAAAGCCTTCCTCATGAAATAACGCTACATCGAATTGTCCGAGTTCGAGATAGCTATAAACTTTAAATTTACTACTTAGTAGGAAGGGACTAAGTAGTAAATTAAGTATCCAATTCATATCACCTGCATCATCATCATCAACCCATCACGTCCTCTTCCCTGAGGAAGGTATAGGCCATACTCCACCATGGGAGCCAAGTCCGGATTGGTGGAGGCTTGTAAGACTAGCGGCTGGTCTTACTGTCAGACGATGCATCTGTAGACTGACTGAAAATGAGGCTATACTACTGACTGTACAATTTACCGTCATCAGTTTTATCTTTTCATACCTTTCGAAATGGACCCAAACAGAAGATTTGCAAATAATCCTTGTCACTAACACTCGAACACTGTCACGCTTCATTACATCCACTTTGTTTTGTGCTAATGCAAGTAGTTCATTAATCACTACAAAAGAGTTAGCGCCCTCGACTGTGGACGACATTGTTAAACGTTTTATTGACCTCCGTTTAACATGATAGTTACGAGTGCCTGTCGAGCGCGCTAGTACGGAGTTTTTTAATACTTTGTTTTTACTTATTTATTTAGTACCTTACTAAAATAATTAAACAAAGTCATTAGTACATTTGCGAATTTGTAGTCGCAATACCACACGCTAACGGTGAAGGAAAACATCGTGAGGAAACCCGCGACTTGGTTGGCTCCGCACGTATTGACTGGTCTTTCCTGTGGGCTAGGCCGACTAAGCTGTCAGGGTGGTATAGGTGCTGGGCAAGCCTACACCATCTATAAAACCATGTCCCAGGCACTACAGCGTCGGAGTGGTCCCTTCACCCATCTAGTGTGAGTAAAGATACCACTGGACGCTGTATAAATCATCTCATCATCTCTCATATAGTAAAATAATATAATATGACTGGACTTGGCACAATACGGAAATTTAATTGTTAGTTAATTGTTCCTGAATTATTTTGAAGGAAACATGGTAACAACACTGAAAGGAAATATGGTAGGTTGAGAGAACGCTTTAAGCATCATCTCGAAGTTAAGTTCTGTAGAACAACAGCTTACAGTAAAAGTACTAGTCATGTAGCAATTTGCGTTTATAATAAACTACCAACAGATATCAAGCTGCTCCCTGGTGATCGATTCCTCAAAGCTTTGAAACAATATTTACTTATTATGTGTCCATACAGTCTAAATGAATATTATGAAAATTGTAAATAGATTTTTTATATGTAACTTGGCTATTCTTGTGTCGAAATATTAGTTGACTTCATATTTAATTGATTGATTTACAAATGTTACGAATGTTAATTTCTGAATTTATGAAATATTAGTGTACTTATTTAAGCATTCTAAATATTAATTTAAAATTTCAATAATTTTTAAATTGCTATGCCAATATCGGTAAAATTACATTAGCACTACAATTTTATCCATGTAACATCATAATGTACTGTAATTTATGGCAATAAATGGTTGAATTGAATTGTACAATAATTCTTTTACCTACACGTTACCACAACTAGACTGATCTAAGATTCAATGATTTGTATCTATAGCAATATTCACAAAAAGACTAGCGCTGCTCGCAAGACCTAAAGTTTTCTTGGAATTCTATTTTCAGTTACCGTGAATCTTTTATAAATGTAACTCCCAGCGACTCAAGACAAGTTAATTAGTTAGACCCAAGATTTTCCTACTTAGCCTTATAGTTGGGCCATTTACTTAGCAGGCGCTGATGTATTTTAATACTTCAGACACGTTTTCTCACGATGTTTTTCTTCACGGTTAGCGAGTGGTATTGCTACGATAATTTCGCTAATGCACTTAACTTAGAAAATAAAGTCAGTAATTGGTTCATGCCGGGAAACGAACACACTATCTCCCGTATAACAAGCCAGCGTTTTACCAAACTGCTACTACCGCTGATTCAAGACAAATCAGCTTTGTACCGGTACCGCGTAAGAGCCGGGCAGTGGTCAGCAAGATCCAATGTTCCGCAGTAGGATTCGCAAATGCCATTCCATTGTTCTGAATCCTTTGGGAATAGGATCCAATAGTTCAGGCTTCAGGTCGTATATTTCAGGCCACGTTCTGGCGCTCAGAATCAATTCCCGGCGGTGTAGCCGGCGCGTGGAGGCTGTAAGTAATTAATCCGCGAACAAATGGCCTGTGCGTACGGAGCACGTAGCGCGGCCGGCTAGCGCTCCGGCACTCCTGTTCTGTGGGCGTCCTACGCTGCGTTTACCAGTTCGTGGTCTAAACTCGAGCATCTACGAGTTGTTGATAGATAATAAAATGGCGGACGTTCTAGACATCGATTTTAGTATCCTGTACCTAGGTTTTGATTGAGAACAATTGATTCCAACATTAATAATTTGGAAACCACTTTGTCTGCCAAACCAGATCACATTTATCGAAAACATACTCATTTTGCGAAGCACCGATCGATCGATACTCATTTAATTACAGTCACTAAAAATGACAGATTGTGCGAGCGAGAGCATAGTGTAAGAAACAAGCAAATAAAGAGTATGCTCCACGCAAGAGCAGCCTTAAGGTAGAGCTAGTTGGTGCATACGACTTGTATCTCCCTCAACCCCATACTGTCTCTCTCTCTCTCTCTGAGAGACGGCCTGTGGCCAGCAGTGGGACGTTTATACGATACAAAAAGGAAAACTGTGCCTAGAAAAGCAAAGCTGTCGGCCATCACACGAGTGTCCCGCCGCGCGCCGCCGAGATTTATATGCGACAATAAAACCGCCGCCGCGTCATTACATTAGTGCGCCCGCAGAATGGGGAAATACCGGCTCGCGACTCGGCCGGGACCATAAGCGGCAAATCTCACATAACAGGAACACTTGTGGAAATAAAACTGTAACTGTGTAACTTACATATTTAAGCTTTTCATGTACTTTCAAGGCTCGTTAATCCGTTGGTGCCGGCTGGCATGTATTGACATTGTTTAAGCCACGTCAGAGGCTATAATTAGACTCTTGTCTAATTTTAAGGTTTCACTGTATATTTCAAATAACCTTTCCATGAGCAATATACAATATAAATGCACTCGTGGCCTAGTGGAACAGAGTGATTGGAATCAATGATTTAAGCAACAACAGGCGCGGTGGGTGAACATCCTGTGACTATCGAGTGGCTTTTTTCCGAGCGCTTCCATGCTTTGCAAGGGCCCAGCAGTGGGGACTTACAAGTAGGATGTTATTGGGCATTCTGGACCAGCTTCCATTCGTTTGAGCTCACGACGCACCGCGCCGGTTGGCGCGGCTTGTCGTTCACTCAAACTCATTACATCTGTTCCAGAATACCCAATAATATTGATTGATTCTGAATTTTACTTGCGGCAGGAAATGAAATGATGTTAGTAACACAGATAAATACTGAAGTTTAATCGTGATGATCGCATTTCAGTAATGAGGACATCACTGGTAACATATTTCTCCAAAAATGAAATTTGTTAAACAACCTACATCACTAAATCTTGAGAATATTGATGTAGGATCTGAAAAAAATACATATCGTCACGGAAAGCTTTTACCAAACACCATCCGTTGTATAGTTTGCGGACCGTCTAACTGCGGAAAAACAAACTTAGTCCTTGGGTTACTTTTACATCCTAATGGTTTACATTTCCGTAACGTGTACGTTTATTCGAAAACGTTGTATCAACCAAAATACATATTTTTAGAGAAGGTAATGAATCTCGTTCCAGGAATACGTTATTATAAATATCGCGATAACAAAGAAGTCTTAAATCCAAGCTTAGCGTCTCAAAATTCTGTCATTATTTTCGACGATGTTGCCTGTGAAAATCAAAATAACATTCGTGATTACTTTGCCATGGGTAGACATAAAAATATAGACTGTTTTTATTTGAACCAAACTTATAGCAAAGTCCCAAAACAACTGGTTCGCGACAATGCAAATCTACTCATCATATTCAAACAGGATGATATTAACTTACGTCATATTTATGATGAACATGTGAACACTGATATGCCTTGGCATCAATTTCGCGAACTTTGTTCACAAGTTTGGAAAGATACATTTAGCTATTTAGTGATTAATAAAGACTGTCAAAGAAATAACGGATGCTACAGAATGAAATTCGACACCTTTATTACTTTCGACGAGTGAGATACATAAATGCCGTTTTTTTTAAATCAGAAGCCACTTTCTTATCTTCTTTATATGCGAGTAGTTGTAAAATAAGAAAAAATGTGTGATGAAAAATCAATTAAACAACAAATAATTAAGTCTGCTGAGGCTGTTAAAAAGAAGGTTCAAAACATGAAAAATACTAAAATGGATTCTGAGTTGGCATTAGAAACTATGTTCAAACCAGTAACAGATCCACTTAAACAGCTAACGAGAACCCCGTATCAAGAACAGTTAAGTAATGAAGATGTTGATTCGCTTGAACATTTAGCACGACAGTCTACACCTACGAAGAAACGAAAATTTTCTGAAATTAGCTCTTCAAGGGAATCACTCCAAGAGGTATCGAATGCTAGTAACAGCGATGATAACATAAGTGACTCTGAACTGAATCAAAGTCTTAGAAATAACATGAGTGACATATTTTTTGAAACAAATTCGGATGGTGCTTCAACACCAAATGCAAAGTCTTTATCGTCATGGTCTTTATCATCAGAAGTATTCAAAGATGTACCTTATGGAATTAGATTGGAAAATGGAAAACCTATGATAGGATCAGCACCGCTCTCCATAACTAATGATGCATTTGAAATAGCAGGTCATTCGTATGTCAAAACTAATGGACTCAGTGAATTACTTTACAAAAAAAATCCTGATCTAAACATTATCACTGAAGATGATAAAAGGAATTATAAATTTATACTAATAAGCACAAACGCTCATCGACGTAAATATGATCCCAATCAACCAATCAATAGCAACAGAGGATTTAAGTATTTACAAATTGTAAAACCCTTATTATGTTCCGCCAATGTTTCCAAAGGAAAGGGTTTATCATTGCTTAAAAAAGTTGATAACAAAGTAGATTACATTTTTTGGAATGATCCAAACGAATTAGTTGAAACATTGAAATTATTAATAGCTTCGAAAGATGCCGGTAATACTGGCTTAGATGATGAAATTGTATCAGTTTTAACAGAACTGAAAAAACGTGGTGTGATATAAAATGAATAAATACTTATGTAATCTATATTTTATTTTATTTCTACTCTAACCTTCACACTATTTACAAGATGAATATAGATAAATTTGGACATCATGTTCATAAAAGACTGCGTGTGTCAGATCCATTAAATTTGGTTCCTATAAACACAGGGCTAAGTAAAAATGAGTCAGGAGTTTACGACTTAAAACAATGTATATTGAGAGGATTACCGTTAGCTGTAGCAGCAGATGAAGCTGTTAGCAAGGAGTATGTAGAAAAAAACAATAAATTATATTGTAAAAAACAAGATTTCATTAATGAACTTAAAAGTATAAAAACTCAAATACAACTGCTACAGAAACAGTTAGATGAGAAGTGTTCAAAGGTAGAAGCGAGTAATATTATTAAAGATCATATAGTAGCACTCAGAGACTCATCGAAACCAGCATGAGCAAACAATCTGTTGTAAATGAAATCCATAAAGCAGCTAGAAGAAATTTCCCACGTCGTTCTGTTATTTTAAAAGGGATTGATGATTTATGGCAAGCCGATTTGATTGATATGCAAAACTATCAGAAGGTTAACAAAGGATTCAAATTTATTTTAGTAGTCATCGATGCTTTTTCTAAATACGCATGGATCGCTCCATTAAAGAATAAAACAAAAACTGAGGTGTCTCTAGCGTTTGATAAGGTTTTACAAGAAGGCCGATCACCTGCTAATTTACAAACCGACAAGGGTACCGAATTTCACAATGACGTTTTTCAGAAGCTTACGAACCGATGGAAAATAAATCATTATTCAACTTATTCAACAAAAAAAGCGTCTATAGTAGAAAGATTAATAAGAACTTTGAAGAGCAAGTTGTTTAAACATTTTAGCTTGTTTGGAAATTATAAGTGGATTGGAGAACCTTTATGTGATATAGTTAAGAGCTATAATAATACTATGCATCGCACTACAAAACATATGCCGTCTGAAATAAACAAGTTAAATGAATCACTCGTTGCATGTAATATAAACAAATCACAACCTTCCTTACCTGCAAAGAAAATTAAATTTCGTGTTGGAGACTTTGTCCGTATCAGCAAGCACAAAGGAGATTTTCAAAAAGGATATACACCAAACTGGTCTACCGAATTATTCACTGTTGTAAAAGTAATAAAATCTATACCCACAACATATTACATACGAGATCAACATTGTATACCAATAAAAGGTTGTTTTTACGAACACGAACTGCAAAAAACTAGCTGTCCCAATATTTATTTAGTTGAGAAGGTAATTAAAAAAAAGGGAAACAAATATCTTGTTAAATGGCTCGGCTTAGGTCAAGAGGAAAATAGTTGGATTAATAAAAGTGCTATAATAAAGCATTGAAGTATATTACTACAGATTAGTTAACTTATTTTTCATTACATCGTTAGTTATGAAAGGGAAAGGACTTCTCAATACTTTAATCAATAATTTACCAATAGAGTTACACTTACCAGGCTACAACTACTGCGGTCCAGGTACTCGATTACAAGAACGTTTGCAAAGAGGCGATAAAGGCATAAACCCTTTGGACAGCGCTTGTATGCTGCACGACATAGCTTATTCAAAGTATTCAAGTTTAGAAGATCGGCATAAGGCTGACTTAGAGCTAAGAAAGATGGCAAAGCAACGATTAAAATCAGAAGATGCTAGCAGAGGTGAAAAAGTTGCATCATGGTTGGTGAATAAAGTAATGAAAGCAAAAATTAAATCGGGTGCTGGAATTAAATCATTCAAAACTTCTATGGCTAAATTAAAATCGCATCTGAAAAAAAAGAAACCTAAAAATATTCAAGATGCTATTCAGTTTGCATACTTAGCAGCAAAAAAAATATTTCATAAGAAAAATAATATGAAGCTGCCAAGAATTATTCCCATCCCTAAAACTGGAGGAATACTTCCACTCATTCCTATTTTTGCTGGTCTATCAGCATTGGGTTCTTTAGCTGGAGGTATTGGTGGAATAGCAAAAGCAGTTAATGATTACAAGTCAGCCCAAAAAAATCTTTCTGAATCCGTGCGTCACAATAAAATGATGGAATCGATCTCCTTAGGCAAAGGTTTATACATCAAACCATACAAGACAGGTAAGGGATTGTGCGTACATTCTTCAAAAAACTAGTTAAAAGGTTACCCAGACGAGCACTGAGTAATATAGATTTAATATATTATACTCGGGACATCCCATACTTTCGAGGTGTCTATATGAGAGACACTTTACCAAGCAAATCAAATAACATCGAGTGCGCTATCCTGAATCTAGATAATTCAATAAATCCGGGAACTCACTGGGTAGCCTACATTAAGATAAATAATTACAGCGTGTACTTTGATAGTTATGGTTTAAAACCACCTGTAGAATTAATCAAGTACTTAACAAAAAACACTAACGTTTATTATAGTTATATGAACTATCAACAAAACAACACCTATAATTGCGGTCATTTATGCATAAAATTTTTAAAAACATTCTGGTTGAAACATTTATATTAAGAAATCATAAACTATTCTCACCATTATTACGATGTCATTCACGCTATCAATAACCGGTTGTAAACCAGCTTTGTCAACATTTTATTCGCCGGCTCTGCAGCTTGATGGTGAATATGAATGTGGGCTGATCTTTTTTTCGACGTTTAATTCGATTCCTAACATAGAATGCTACAACAACAAATTTCATTATGGCGACAACGAAATGATTGAAATACCCGAAGGATCATACGAGCTATTAGATATAAATGACTTTTTAAAAACAAATTTAGTAGACTGTACGTTTAATTTGATATGTAACAATAACACTTTGAGCACAAAAATAATTTGTTCAAAAGATATTCATTTTGAGAAATCCGGTTCAATCGGAAGGATATTGGGTTTTGGAAATCAGACTCTTAAAGCTAATATATTACATGAGTCTCTCTTCCCTGTAAACATTCTACCAACAACCATCGTTCGAATAGAATGTGATATCGTGAGCGGATCGTACATAAATGGGAAGCCTAGCCATATAATTTACGAATTTGCACCTAATGTACCGCCAGGGTACAGGATTATAGAAATCCCAAAAAATTTGATATATTTCCCAGTAAATCAAAATACAGTTAGCGAGATTAATATAAGGATTTTGGATGCAAATAACAACCTTATAAATCTACGACAAGAAGAACTACAGTTATATTTACACCTAAGACGAAAATGATAGATTTCATAAATAAAACATTGGTACCCGAAACCAAAGATCTCAGTACAACACATCCACCGCAACAGAAACCACCTGCTAAAAAGAAAAAACTGACTAAGGAAAATAAACAATTTCTCAGATACTTAAAAGTCATAAAATGAATATCTTAAATATCTTGGATTCTTTCGCCTACGACAACAGCATTGAAAGCTACCAAATCCATTCGTATAAGCCCTACATTAATAGTTTTAACAAAAACGATGAAATACGCATTCCCATCAATCAACAAGACTTATACGTCTTACCGTCACAGAGTACACTATACATCGAAGGTTCTATCACAGTGCACCGTCCAAATGGCGATAAAAAAGAGAGAGTGAGTAATATTGAGTTGGTGAATAATGCAGCGCTTTTTCTTTTCCAAGACATTCGATATGAACTAAATGGCGTAGAAATTGATAGGATAAAAAATGCTGGGATCACAACTACTATTAAATCATTGCTCTCGATGAATGAAAATGAATCAAAAATGTCACGGCTATGGGGGTGGGACATTGATGGAATAAAAAATACTACTGGTAATTTTTCCGCCTGTATCCCATTGAATAAAGTTTTAGGTTTCGCTGAAGATTATAATAAAATAATAATGAACTGTAAACATGAGCTGGTTCTTTTGCGTAGTAATACAAACCTTAATTCTATTAAATTAACCACTAATGAAGTGTTAGATGACATAACCATTAACAAAATTGTATGGAGAGTACCGCATATAAAAGTATCTGATCGTGAAAGAGTTAACTTGCTGAGATGTTTGGAGAAAGATAGACCTATCAGTTTAGCATTTAGGAATTGGGATCTCTATGAATACCCTCTTTTACCACAGACTACAAAACATACTTGGTCTATAAAAACCACATCTCAATTAGAGAAACCACGTTATGTGATTATTGGTTTACAAACTAATCGGAAAAGTTTAGGTATGAAAGACATGTCTCACTTTGATCATTGTTATGTACGTGATGTCAAGGTTTTTTTAAATTCAACTTACTTTCCATATGAAAGTCTCAATATTAAGTTTACTGAAGAAAGGTATATGATATTATATGAGCAGTACGCTAGATTCCAACAGTCTTACTATGGACGTCGGTGTGAGCCGTTGTTAAATCTGAAGGATTTCAAAGATAAAGCACCATTATTTGTAATAGATTGCTGCAGGCAAAATGAGACCCTGAAGACAGGTCCCATTGATGTTAGAGTAGAAATAGAGAGTGATTTAGAAATACCAGATCAAACTTCTGCTTACTGCCTCATACTAAACGATTGTGTAATCGAATATAAACCACTTTCTAACATCGTTAAAAAAATAACATGAATTCTGAACATATTTTTGTAGATTTACAAGGATTTAGAGATTATAAAAATAATTTTATTATTAAAGAGTTTGCTCTCGCTACTAAAGAATTTACTATGGTCTACTTGGTAAAACCTCCTTATCCATTTTCTACTTTATCAGATAGCGAAAAAAAGCAAGTTGTTTGGTTGGAAAAGAATAGAGGAATTTATTGGCGTGAAGGTTTTATTGACTACCGCGAATTTCATAGGTTAATTTATAGTTTATTGAGGAATAAGAAAATTTTTGTAAAAGGTTTAGAAAAAATCATGTGGGTAAATAAACTTTGTGGTGATTGTTGTGTTATTAATATCGAGGAAAATCAATGTCCTAATATAAAATACCTGCATGATAAATATAGTGTATGCAATTTTACGTGTTTTTCTCACCACAAACAATGTGCGTTGAAAAATGTACTATGTGTCAAGAAATGGTTTTATGAAAATAATGTTATAGAATTTATTTAGAATAAGCAAGTATTTATGTAACTTTTTTATTGAAAGTAAGAAATAAATGTAAATGTATTTAAAAAAGAAAACATGTTTTATTTAATTAATTTTTAATTTAAAACGAAATTAATAACTATTGCACATATTTTTAGAAATGTTCTTAACTACGTTTTCCACCATGTCCATTATTTCGTCTACAGGATCTATCACAACATATTGGGCACTTAACACCGCACTTTCACTGTTTGTGTCCTTACACTCATTTAAGTCGAATACTTCTATTTTTATCAACCGATTTCCTCTTCTTGCCGCCTTGCTAACCACATATGATGTAGACGTGGAGTCCTTTGCAACCCGTTTCCTTGAAGTCTTACTTTTCCGCTTCCCCACGTCTGATGGAGCCGGGTTTCGTATTTCTTCGACATCACTATCGAACCCACTCAAAATATTTTGCGCGTAGTAGTAAGGGTCAGTCGGATCAGTCTCGCCTAAAATCTGAAAAAAACAAAAAAAAAAATTATTAAAAATATTCAAACCTATTTCAAACTGTGTAATATAAATTGGATGGAAAAAAATAATGCTTACCGAAATCGACATGTTTTCACGTCTGCTGATCTTCTAGTTGGCTCGAACGATGCAGTAACAATAAATTACTGAACCACCAAATATAAAATGGATTTGTAGATGAGTGTAACTTACCTATTCATACGTTTCGATCGCTCTAGAAAATTAATCCTGTCTCTTTTAATACATATAAGAGTGAGCGAGCTCGAATTCGTAGTCAGCATTATCAATATCGAATGTGTTTGAATCAAGTATGTCATTGCTGACTAAGTAAATAGTAGTCATTGAACCCTTGCGCGCTATGCAACATCGATGCGCCTCCCTTGCTGTTTGCAACATCGCTAACACCTTGACTTGACCTACTTTTGACTGTCTCGTCGGTCTAGTGATGATAGCGTTTGATTACTATTGCAGAGGTCGTGGGCTCGATTCCCACAGGGAGCTGTCATACTTTCAGTAGACACGAAATCAAAACTTCATTGAATATAGTTTAGCTCTCCTCATCCCACCGCGCTCAAGACTATGTCTATAGCAAAAATTTCTGAGATATGTAGGAACTAACAATACTTACATATTCTTTTGTTTTTGTAACATTAGGTAACAATGTTAGGTCATGGAAATAAAAGAAGCTGGTAGTATAACCCAATTTATTCACCCAAAACTATACTTATTAGCTTATAGTACATAACACTTTTATAACTAAGTACCTATCTATTTTAATTCATTACATTATTAGTTCACTTAAATAAATACGCTATTCTTAACATACCTAAAGAGCTTTAGCTTTAACTTGAAGAGCATAAGAACGAAAACATAATATTAAGCTTATTCCACACTAGCTCTATCGCGGCGGTTACCGCAGCCGCAATCCATACACATAGCATCTAAGACTGAAACAGATCTATGAAATACATCATATCACGATATTTTGATTACATATTTTTAAATTTTATCCCATGGTCAATTTTACTATCTTATTTTCATAATATTGAGGTATGGCCCCACGCTTTAGTTGAGATTTGATCCCGATGAATCAAACGTTTATCATCATTTCTCGATAGAGCTATTTTGTTGACACTTTGCGTAAATATTTCATGTTTTATCGATTTAAACAAGATATTTCTCTTGCGCAGCACATTACCTTCAAACAAGGTCTGCTCATAATTACTAAAGTTAAGACCGCGAATAACGCTCATTTTTACTCCTTTGGCCTTTTTGACAGTTTTTTCTAAAGTTTTGAAACAGTACAGTTTTGATCGTAATCCTACAAATTCTGTAATAATTTCACCACCCATTTCATCCTTAAATAGCCCAGGAATCTTTTTGTTTTTTAATGGAATTTGATGTATATTATTACTATCGTAATTACTCGTATCAAAGTAAGGTAGTAAACGGTATTTCAAATCTAGGAAGAAGTCCTCTGTGGACAAATGATAGATGAAGCTATCCGTATCAGTATAGCACATCTCAACATATTTCCCATACATAGGTTTAATAATTGAATAATGAAAGTCATACATGTGGCTTTTGGATAACTCAAGAACAGTAAACCCAATGTAGATAGGTTTATCTAAAACCACACGTTCTGGTTTCATTTGGATGGCAACCAAATTTTCGGAAAAAACTGAAGCACTGTGAAAGTTTGGACGGGCTATCAATTTTTCTGCCGATGTGCATTTTTTCGTTTTGTTTTGACTATCGCTCCATTGATTTACCAAATAGACGTTTACTCTGTGTTCAGTATTTTCTATAGTCTTTCCAAATATGCTGTTGTTCAAGAGTTTGAAAAAGTCTTGTTCGAAAGTTGATTGGGCTTGTTGCCTCAGTTTTGTATTAAGTTCAATGTATTGTTTGAGATAAGCACTTTGACGAAAAGTAATGACTCTATGGATTTTTCTTAGTATTAATCCATGTTTCAAGCATGTTTTAAGATGCACATAATGAATAACATATCGATATTTATCGTATAGGTTAGGGATTAATTTCGAACTCTTTCCACCGGGTGGTATGCATCGCTCAGGACAAAATGGGAAATCATTGTGATAGTCGTGTAGGTGTGTGGGATAAATAATATCCACTTCAAGAATATAACCAAAAGATGCATTATCAGGAACTGATGTGATATCAATGGTATTCACTTCAGACTGTTCCAAAAATCTGAAATCTGACAAAGGTAATACTTGAGACATGCTGAAGCCGTATAAATTGTTAGCATCAATATACGTTATGAAGGACTCGGGACGTGATGGGTCGTACTCAGACATGTATTTATTGTTTGCTTTCGCATGTCGCTTGGAACACATACATACACCACCCCGTATTCCATCCTGAATCATCCGAATAATCGCTAAGTCGCTAAGCAATTCTAATCTGACCTTAGTTTTCAAAAGCATCGCATCAAATGATAAGCTGGGTGCTGTGAGGTAGAATGCCGGGTCTAATTGATAATATCGTTTACATGTTTTGCGGAAATGTTCAAAAATATCGGCTAGTAGCAAGACATCTGTTTTAACGTATAGATCAGTGTATTCACCTAAGTTACGAATGGAGAAAGTTGACCATACTGACTTGGCATGTTCATAATCTTGATCAGAAATTTCTTCACCACTGATAGTATTATAAAAAGCAGATTTGGGTGGGAGGGAATTTTCTTCGTAGCATTTCCAATGTGACATATAGTCATATGGATAAACACCTTTGCGAGTGAGTAATTTGAGTTCAGTGTCATTTGCAAAAAATGATTTCAACAACGAGAATTCCTCCACCTTCATTGTTTTCGTGAGTTTTTCTAAACTGGTACCTAAAAATTTAAATGAATCGATAAATCGAAGTTGGATACCTTCATCTTTCGATAATGGTATATACTTCGTGAAAGAAATATAGTTTTCTTTTGTTTTAGGTATTATTCTAATCGGACCAGGCGCCTCGCCTAGTTCTTTGATAAATAAATGGCAATCGTAGCCTGACAAATTGTGGAAAACAACTGGAACAAAATTTGGTAGTTTAAATTGTAAATTACAATGCTTGTGAGCTGCCCCCCGATAGTGACCAGTGATGTGACAGTGGTCTCGAACCTTGTCAAATATTAAAAGATTATCACAAATATGACAGCGGACAGCATTTTCAAAATTTTGTGAATCATTATCCGTGAATATAATTTTAATATTAGCTTTTAAAATAGTGTGTATTTGCTTCATGTCTCGATACAACCATTCTACAAATTTTGATACACAGTCTGATCCCCGATAGCTGACGTAGCGATTATACTTGGCATCCACTGTACAAACAATATAGTAACCAAACGCTGAGGGCACATGTTGTTGTAGCAGGCTAGTGCTCGCAATGTTAGGGTCTGCTTCACACCCCAGATGACGTTGAAGCATAGTCTCAAAATCAGCATAAATGATAAAGGGTATGTTTTGTTTTCGTTCGTAATTCTTAAATTGAAGAACCGACCCTTGGTTAGGAAGAGCTGTAGCAATACCACCACATGCATGAATGACTAGTTCATTAGATGTTTTAAAAAATAACAGACATGATGAGCAAAAATGCAGTTGCTGATGGTGTTTAGATATTTGGCTTCTAACCAGACGGGGAAGGTTTTTGATCAAACAAAAGTGAGAGCCCTCATCATTCTCGAGAAATAGCAGATGAACGATATTTTTCGCAGTGGAAGACTCTGATCTGTATAGTGGACCTACAACAGTTTTTTTGCCTTGTAAGCCATACACAAAAATAGCGATATCTGGATTATTTTTTTCAAACACCGGGATGTCAGAAAAAGTTACTGGATATGATAAGCCTTGAGTGTTAAAAATATCGCGAAAATCGGGATAAGACGAGACACGATCGGGGTGGCTCTTTGAAGGGAATAGAGCAGCTGTAACACACCAAAGAAAACAATAAGGATCATCATTTTTTATATTCAAACATGCTTTTTTGTTTTTTATAAATTTTGGTAAATCTATAAACGATGACCCACTCAATGGTTGATATTTATTTACATTGATTTCCAAATGAGAGTTACTCAAAAATGTCCAACCGCTATCTCGCTCTTGAAACTCTTCAAGCTTTTTTTTCAATGTATTTATGATTTCTGAAAAAATGGAATTGAAGTTGTGGTTCATGTGTATGGTAATGTTTTTCGTGCCAAACGATTTTAGTTCTTGCAAATCGTTTTTGTACATAAGGAAAAATGAAAAAAGCTCAACATTGACTTTTATGCAAACGTGTTTTTTCAATGAAATATCAATCAGAGATTTTAATTTATTATGGATAGACTCGAAAAAGGTTTCAATTGAGTGCTGACCATCACCGTTAGCCTGTATCTTATAAGTTGCAATACGATTACGGAATGCAGAGGTCAGAACCTCAACATCTTCTGACAAATGATGAGTTGCGACTTTGCTTTTGTGGTCAGTGCTGCGCATATGACCCACCCAACTTTTTGGGTTGACAAGAGTTTTGCAAGTAATGCAATAAGGCATTGTAAATAAAAAGTAGTAAGATTGACCAGGAAACAGATAATTAAAATTTAGGTTTTAGACACAAAAATAAATAGGTAAGTAGCAAAATAATATGTTTATTATAAATTAAAGGAATTTTATTTTATATTTATCTTATCACTAAAAAAACTCGCCTCACTATTATCATACAGTGAATAAACTTGTTTAATAAATTTCTGTAATACGTCCCAGTGCGGTGTGTCCGTATCAGTCTGCAATTTTATTACCATCAACGCTTTTTTCCACCTCTCTTGAACGTTGGTACTTGCAGCATCGGTAGTGTTGTAGACCTTCAATTCTATATAGAATTCTCCTTCCGTCGTTGCTGTCCGACGAACGTGACCATTGGCGACCCGCGTCACTAGACTCGACCCCAGTTGGTGCTGCTCGGGAGTCGCTTTAGCGACCTTCTCTGCGTCTCGCAAAATCCCGAAAAGATCTCCCACCGTCTTTTTCTTTAAGGTGCTTGCAGACCTGTAAAAGTGAACAATATATTTTAAAACATAAGTACCTTCATAAACTTATACCTATATTCCGATTGGGTAGGCTATCTATAGGAGATACACATACATTGAACGAGTATGAAGTGGATGATAGTTTAATATGAAGGGTACATATCTACTTTTGATCTATCCCATATATGTCATTCTTAATAAGCAAATATCCCAAGTGATTCTTAATAAGCATATCTTACATGGAAAACAAAAATACTACGCGAAGCGGGTATCGAACCC
Organism: Yponomeuta sedellus; assembly: GCA_934045075.1. NCBI lineage: Eukaryota > Metazoa > Arthropoda > Insecta > Lepidoptera > Yponomeutidae > Yponomeuta > Yponomeuta sedellus. The sequence goes on from OW203733.1 coordinate 234,317, forward strand.
ACGACTAGTAAGATGCAAAGTAAACAGTCGACAGCATGTTAACCTTTACGAGTACATGCCTGCAATGTAATCAACGATTCAATGACTCAGCGGTGTGCTAGAGTCAAATGACGCGACAACGTAACAACGAATAATATAACGAGACTAATTCTATTCCAGTAAACTTTTCCCTGGATGTAAACATTTACCGTAACGATCAATGTTAAGCCGGGTCCGCTGCGCCATGTTACGCGTGTTACAAAAAATGTAACACGTTATTAAAACAAAAATGGGGAGTGGTATTAACACTTTACGTGTTACGTAACGTAACGTTATATAACAAGTACCTAACGTGTTATACCATGTCCCACTTTTATTATATTTAAGTGTTACGTTTTTTGTAACACGCGTAACATGGTGCAGCGGCCCCGGCTTTAGGCTATAGAAAATAAGGTTTAAGGGTCAAACCTATGGTTTGAATTATTAAGACGAATAAACAACTTTTAGTTATGAAACAAACAAATAAACAGTTGTTATCTCTTTCAATGTTCCAAGATTTTCATCAACAGCTTGATTACATCGAGGGAATCGTCATTTGAAACGATGTGTAAAGTGTACAATCATTTATAATAAACTATAGATGTATTGTATTCTTACCTAACTGTCTCCTCAACGTAGCTCGATGCTTTGCGTTTGGAGCTGGTTGGAGTCTTTTGCTTCTTACTCGACTGCACAGCAATAGGTACACCAGAGAATTCAAACTCGGAGTCAGACCTGAAATAATAATAACATAGTTTTATACCAGTCTTATACATTTAACCTAAACGATTTATACACCGTATTGTAATTACTATACTAGATAAATGTAGTGACTGGAACATATTTTTTAGACATAGTTCGGGACATAGTTTTCATATAGGGACTAATACGGTTTAGTCAGTGGAACACGTAAAAAAAAAAATTAGGATGTAAATAAATATACTTACTAACATTTTGATACCGATGGAGTGACTGGTAGCGAGGAAGTCGTAGATAATTACACCACACGGAGACTGTACTGAACAGCGTTATCACGTTATCGGAAGTGATGAGAATTTTAGATAAATCAGGGTGTTATAGGTTTATATCCTAAATGTGTATGTTGTTTTTTTATTACAAGTACTGTAATGAAGTAAATGCGAAAATCGCCTTTATTTATAGGTGTATGAATATAGGTGATTGTTGATAAAAGTAATACATATTACTTTTTAGTATCGAACACCCAAAATTTTTGCTTTGCCTTCAAAAGTAGGTACTTAACCAAATCATCTTGACCGGTAGCAAGGTCAAGCCTATATGTTATTCTCATAATGTCAGCACTATTTAATAGCTCAAGTTAATGTGGCTGGTTGCCATTGCAACATAATGTGACCAATATATCGATTATTGTAGGTAAGATGTTTCGCAATCAGAAGCTTGCAACGGATCCAATAACGTTAACGTAGCAAATTCGTAGGTTTCATACCTAGGTAGGAGTAAATAGTCCTAGATACACATGTTGCAATTTACTTTAGATTTTCTTGATCTTAATCAGATAATGTTCGAATTGGGTGAATATTTCACTATAGCAGAAGAAAATAAACTGTTATTTCCAGTTACCAGAAATCGGATGATGAGCTAAATAGGAAATTATAATTAATTCCTCTAGCTTATCCATAGAAAACATCGTATGATATCGATGAAATTACTATATAAATGTATTTCAGGATAAATAATACTTATCTAGGTATTCTTTATAAAGCATTTGGTAGACTCCACAATATTATGTGAAAGTCAAACATTAGGTATTAATGATACCTACAGCTAAATATTTTGATGCAACGAGTTTTTTCCGTGTGGATCTTAGACTAGAGTATAGCTAGTATAGTCAACCTTTGGTTATCTCTTATGTAGGTGATATATTAAAATATTATGACCCCTCTAAATTCTTTATTTATGGGTTATGTAAAATTTACTGTATTTATTTTACTGTATGTTACAGATAAATTTAGATAGAAAATGAACGAGAACTGATGTTAGAAAACTGTTGAAAAAATATAAAACTATCTGCATAGGTTCAGTTACGTATAATGGGATGAGAATAATATCTTCAAGTTTCAATTAAAAAAAGACAAAATGCTGTCGGTCGTATTTACAAAATCATGATTTCTTAAAATACTTTAACATCAAGTCTTAAAAAAATAATAACATGGAAAATGCTTTATTACCGGAATACCTTTAAGGAATGTTCAAAGGAACCAACTTTTATAAATAAAACTGTACTTTTTGACAACATATTTTTTCTTACACCGTGTATACTTCGTATCAAATTTATAACTCCTGCGTCAACAGCTAAAGGTTGACAATCCCTGCCAGCCACCTATCATATTCGCATTCGCGTTAACTAAAGTGACACGTTAGTAGGAAATAGATTTCCATTAATGAAAGTATACTTTTATGTGTCAGTGATATTATCATTAATTCACGATTTTACTTAAGTATACCCAAGGATTCAAGTAACTGTAGAAGTACATTTTTCCTACTGTGCAATGTTTTGTGTTTTCCGTAGTGAACGATAAACAGGAGACTTCAATCTGATCACTAACATTTTTGTGGGAAAAGTAAGGTATTCTTTGTGCCGACCATAAAATATGCCTAAAATACAAGTATTTCCTGGTTCTGCCAATCACCCAGTATTTGTGTCACATGAAAAGGATCACAAAATTTTGTTGTGTTGGAATCACCTTTTTTACAATGGGAGACGTCAATCTGACCATAAAATACAGTTAAGACGAAAATGTTTTGTGTCACTGTTGCGCAAGAAGGTTCATCACATGAAGTCAATCTGATCACAAAGTAATTTGTGGTGCTGAATCTTTCTAACAGTGGGAGCCGTCAATCTGACCACAAAATATGATTAAGTTGAAATTGTACTTTTATGTTATTGTATGAAGGGCCATCACGGGAAGTCAATCTGGTAACAAAATTTGTGGTGTTGTACCTTGTTCATGTGGGAGACGTCAATCTGACTACAAAACAAACTGGGTTGAAAAAGCAAAGTTTTGTGTCACTGTTATGAAAAGTAGACACCAGTGGTGTTAAACTCATTCAGTGGGAGAAGCCAATCTGGTCACAAAACTATGACTGGGTAAATACAAGTATCACTTGGAATATTTCATGTCATTGTCTTAATGAGGAAACCTAACCGATACCGCAAATAATGTGTGCTGTTTTATCTAGTATATTACGAAACTGCACAAAACATAGCTAGTGGGTAAATACAATTCAGTTGAGCTTGGGGATCCTTTATTTAATTCAACTCAGTGACTATGCGGACCTATCTCCACCAAGATGATGGTGAGTTGCATTCACTCAAGCTTCCTAGTGTCATTCGTTTTCATTGATGGAATTTATCATAAACTGTGTAGGTTGCTCGTAAAATTATTGAAACTATAAATTAGAATCACTCGATGTTATTGGGTATTCTGGAATAGCTGTAATGAGTTTGAGAGAGCGACAAGCCGCGCCAACCGGCGCGGTGCGTCGTGAGCTCAAACGAATGGAAGCTGGTCCAGAATGCCCAATAACATCCTACTCTTACATGGTTAGATAATGACCTGTCTCTGACTGCCTGACTCTTAAAATGTATGGTGTGCAATAAAAAATATTAATCTAGTATAATCTAATCTAAAAGTGACTTGACACCACCTACCTTTACTACAACAATCGACTGTTCTCGCCACTTCAGTCTACCCGTGACCACGGCAACTGTAACGCTGCCGAAACGTCGGGAATTAAGGCACTTACGTTTTTTCCTAATAAAATTTATTAGGAGAAAACGTAATAATAATAATCGCGATTATTAGTTTAATACATAACTAAACACTTGCTATGCAATCTGATTAATAGTAGTTTAATGGCTCGCGATGCGAGAAATACAATACGTACTTGTGCATTTTACGGGTCTAATAAAGATTATTCATTGGCTTATTATAAATGAGAGACGGGCATTCGGGACAACGGTTTCTATTACACTGACTCTCACTGTCACAAGCAGAATCCCAACAGGGGTAAACTTAATTACCTTAATTCCCGACATTTCAGCAACGATGTGATACCAACTGGGAAATTCATAATTATTTATTTTTGTATACATCTTTAAACTCACATGATAATTTTAACAACCAGTTGACCAGACATTCCCACTAGTTTCTATTAGATATTTATTAGGTATTTCACAAAATGCTACAAAACGTTACTTTATATTTTTTCACGAAGTAACTGTAGAACATCGCAGATACAGCCTTCCTCACGATATTTTCCTTCACCGTTAGCGAATGGTACTGCTACTATAATAATAGTTCGTAATAATTAATAATTCATTTATTGATTTATATATAACTTCACAAATGTCCATAATTATACTATTTTTATTTTTAATGCACTAACCCGTGCTAAGGACAAATTTAAAAACCTATTTAGAGGCTAAATAGTAAGTGATGCAATTTGCTTAAGCTAGATGTCGCTGCCTGTACGTAATACAGAGAATATTGTAAAGAGGTTCGAAATTTCACTGATGCCGGTGAGTCGCCCATTGGCTCAATTGGTAGAGCGCTGGCATGGATAGCCAGAGGTTGCGGGTTCGAATCCCGGCATGGGTGAAATTTTTAGCCTCTATATAGGTTTTTAAATATGTCCATAAGTTCTGAAACAAATCATTAGTACATGCCCGCGCTGGGAATCAAACCTGGGTAGCTCGTTTAAGAGTCAGCGTTTGAAATTGCCAATGCGCGGTGGGCACGCGTAGTAATTAAGCCTATACTCTCTCATTGAGAGAAGGCCTGTGCCCTGTGGTGGGGCATTTATAGGCTACACAAAAAAAGCAAGTGAGAAATCCAGAAAGCTGTGTTCATTTGAGCCGAGCACCGTGCCTCTGGCTACCCCCTGTGCGCCGGCAGGGCGTCTCCAGTATGATGCTCACAGTAAAGAAACACCGAGTGTTTTTATTTGTCCACAATCTAATTTCGCTGGGTTTTGTTTCGTAAGTCGAGTGCTCGGAGAAACGATGCGAAATGTAGAGAAGAAGCAATCTGATTCTGTTACATCATCGAAACGAAGCATCGTTTTTCGTGTAGCTGATTTCAAAGTAATCCTGTCAAATCTTCGCTGATGTCAATGTAGTTTGAAAGTAACATAATTGCACGTCGCTTACGTTCCTGGAGGCGGACGGCACAAGCATAGAATAGAATAGAAAATTCTACTCTATATGGTATGCTGTGTTGTGTCGGCCTAAAGAATAGCACCAACCCAAATTCTTCCCGCGGGTGTCGTAAAAGGCGACTAAGGGACACAAACCGGGGGGTGGGCAGCAGCGTTCCCTGCAGTACCATTCTGCCAAACTGCGATTTCCAACCCGCATACCCAGCGTGGGGATTATGGGCATTACCCCCGATTGATGGCACCTTGCGCTATGGCGTTCGATAGGGGAGGGCTATGTCAAGCAGTGGACTAATATAGCCTGAAGAAGAAGAAGATGGTATTGCCCATGATTGTATCGCACCGCAGTCTGTGACGCTCGTGGGGTAGCACGGTAGCATGTGGCACTGACTGAAAATCAACGCTGAAGGCTTCTCCATCAGCATATTGCCGAGTCAGTTGCCGTATATATTTAACAGCATATAAATTACAAATGAACACATTCACATTTAAAAGTGTGTGCCTCAGCTTGTAACTAAAGTACAGTACACCAGTGTACAGCTAGTTGCCGATTTTCAGACAAGACCTTTTTTTAAACTAAATTATACCAGAATTATACTAATATTATGAGGATAAAGAACACACGCGCAAGATGACAGATGCAAAACTGTCGTCAAACCGTCAATCTTGAAAACCATGAAGGAGGCATATGTCCTGCAGTGGGAGTCAACAGGCGGATGAGGATGGTGAATATTATTACATGACGCGCCGTAACTCCGCCGCACTGAGTACTACAGCTGGATTTAAAAATCTATTATATTTTTTCTATTATGTTAAAGTGTTTTATTTATTTCTTTCTAAACACTTATCATTACAGAGTGGCCTATTGCGATAGTGAAGTACAAAATATATATTGTATAAACTAAAGTATAACTTATTACAAATACAAAGTTTATTATAAATTTAAAACAATAAAAATATACACATGTCAATAAAAATGGAACCAGAAATGGTAAAGCACAATTGTAAGTTCCAACTTTTGGTTCTGTGTTGTGAGTATTTCTTAAAGAGTCGCGATGCTCATACATAGTTATATTAAACGAATCCAATCGCGAATTAAATTATTTACGTGTTACCTAATAAATAATCGCGGGCAGACTCGTTCAGACGGTAACGTTGAAAAATATTTTCTATTATATTAAATGTTTCAATATATCTAATATACTCGTAGTCTGATGCGTTAATATTTACCGTCCTATTTGTCAACAATCGCTTCTACTAAAACATTCTTATGTGAGAATTTCCTCTTATGAACCGGCTTTTACTGTGTGTTGTAAAATATATCACTGTTAATTTCTTAAATTGGAACCGAACTCCGTTTGTACGGTTATGGAACCCAATTAATACCTGTATACTTGTGATACTTACGTCGGCAGCCTAGTTTGACGTTCAACTTTTACGGGGAAGAGAAGAAGTGTTTGTCCAATAATCATCTGCGTCTGAAGGCACCTGACAATCTGCAATAACTTATAATAACATTCACACAACACAATCACTTGACCTGGTCCCAAACTAGGATACCCTGTGCTAAGATAACCAGGCAAACACATCACACATAAAAAAATACACCCAGACTGAGGTCACTTGTACCTATGTTCGGCGGCCCCCAGTAGGAATCGGACCCACTAACTCTGTCTTGTTAGCAAAACGCCTTAATGTTAAGACTAACGAGGCAGTCATACCTTACATGTATTGCAGAGGGTTATTGTTTTAGTTGTGTTAATTCTTCCATTTTTCAGCTAGAGCTAACAGATCTCTCAAGATAAATCGCGTAAGTATAACTTCTGTCCCCTTTTTTCTACGACCTAGAGACCCAATCCCGAGCGACACTACAGAATCAATCTACATTTGCAAACGTATCACAATTTGTTTACACGACAATGTTACCGTCGTCTTTTTGTTGTTTTTTGTTGTATGAGTTCGTTTTTTCTTTGCCAGCAACCCGATAAGCGCGGATAAAGCAATTTGATCTTACAAAAAAGTCGTCCGTTAGTGCCGTCTTATTTTGAAGCTCCCAGGTACTGAATAACACAGTGATTCTGCAGTTTCTATCAAGAAATTAAGAACGAATTAATTATTACCTCTTATTTGAGCTAACTTAATTAATAAAACTGGTCAAGTGCGTGTCCGGCCACGCGCAGTATGGGGTTCCGTCCAAGAAGGGATTTTCTACCTGCTTGACAAAACTAACAACTTGATCAAAGTAATTTTGTGTATAATCTGTACTATAAAAAATATGTATGTATTATTAATGGTATGTATAACTACAAAGAGGTACAGTTTTACTTATATGTTGATCCCACAGAACATAAAAAAGAGTAGAAGTCGTATCGTGCCTCGCATTAGCAATGTATTGCCTGTGCGTATTTTCTGACAGTTCTTGCCTCAGTTGTCGTTTGTTTCTAACAATCGTAAAAACTTTACTAAAATGCCTTTTTATGCTGTGTTAGAGTGTAAAAATAAGAGTTGGGGACTAAAATTTACCTATCGTGCCGAAACAGTTCATCGGTGTGTAGTATTTCATTGTATTTTTAAATTTATTGGTAATGACATTAAACAAGGAAACCAATCCGGCTGAGTAGCAACATATTGGGGACTTGTTTTTCAATTATCGACTTTATGGCCTAACACATAAAACTTCTTGAAGATCAGACGCAGTGGTAGTTTCATCGAGTGTAAAGTAGCGGTACTACAAAAGAAAGAGTTACTGTGAAAATTAATTTCATTGTTGTCCGTTGATTTTGATCCTTGTTTACATAAATAAAAGGTTCATATTTAACTGGTTTTATGATATAGACCTTTTTTTGGCGTTGTCTTTATTTACCAATGGCAGGTTGGCATTCATAGTGTGCCTTTGATTTCTAAGTGGACCTTTGGTCACACTGGTTTTTATACTAATGGGTCATGTCACTACTTCTACTCTTTTTTTATGTTCTGTAGCTGACCGCCACACTAGGCAAGGCCTGTAACGTGGGGAATGAAAGAGTACGGTAAGTACACTAAATCATTATTTTTCTTTAGATTATATTCTTCCGTTTTCACGCCGTAAAAACTGCAATATATACATAAACAGACAGACATGAAGACAAGCGGACGCACGTGGTGAAACTATAGGGGCTCTTAGTTAATGAGGGAACGGAACCCTAAAATGAGCAAAAGTTTTTTCTGTCATTAGCAACTCCGTTCAAGGACAACCGTTCTATAAATTCATAAACATAACATGAGCTCACGCCTTTATCCCAGAGGGCTTAGCAGGGATCAGGGCCTAGATTCTGCTAATGCATTGTGGTACAATGACAATTGCATGAATGTGGTGATTTAATTTCGTTGCTACTTTGAGTCCAGGCACGCACATACATCGACCCTTCTAGGCGTCAATAGTGTGAAAAAACACATCGCATTACCCGACTGTTGAAGATACCTTGGATACATTTTATAATTTTGTAAGTTTTTCATTTAATTGAGTTTTCTCTCTCATGTCACTCATTCTCTAATATTCTTGTTGCCTCTATCTCATCTAACTGTCCATTTCTTCTGATATTTTTCTATTATTCTTCGTTTAACCAGTGTTTCATGAGTTTTCTTGTTAGGAAAAGCATCGTATTTGTACCTTTAATACAAAAAGTTGTCGTGGTATATTTGAGTAAATATGAACTACCTATCTGCGGATGTCTGATATTATCCCTGTGAATTGCACCTTTATTATTGTGATCAAATAATTGGTTTTCACTGTTGATGTCCTTAATAAAATAAAAATATACAGTCCATACCGTAACACCAACCATGTATCTGTCACGGTACTATAATTCACTAAAAGAATCGAAGACTGCCACTTTATAAGATCCTGACACATCACCTTCGCTTCGTGAACGTTCATTAGTCGTTGCAGGCACCCCGGTTTCAGCATTTCAGTTGAGAAAATTCTTGCATAATTTATAACTTTGTGACAGATTTCGGTGCTGGCACAATTATGAAAGTGGGGCCGGGAGCTGTCATGTAGATGGTAACCCGCGCTCGCCACACGGGGCATTCCGCCGCCTTTGAACCCGGTTTGGGTTATTTACTACGAACGACACAAATTACTACGCACAAAATACCAAGGTATAAAGAACATATACGTCAGCAGCCTATAAAAGATCTACTACTGGGCATAGGTCTTCTTTCAGTGAGTTAGTTGGTTGGACCTAAGAAGCACTCGTGGCCAAGGCGAACCGAGTAATGGGAATCAATCACTTGAGTTGAGCAACAACAGGCGCGGTCAGGTGCAGGATCGGTTGACCGTCCCTCCCTCCCGAGCCACGTTAGTGCCGGCTGTCATGTAATGGCAGTCGTTAAGCCATGTCTGAGGCCTTATAGGTGGCTTTATAACTTCTGACTGTAAGGCTCACTGTCGTCACTGTCGTACAATCCTTCACCAACTCGAACTTGACCCCCATGGTGGAGTATGGCCTAACCTTCCTGCGATGCAGGAGGACACCCGTGCCCTAGCAGTGGGGACATACAAGGGTTGACAACGACGATAACGACATGAGATCCGCACTTAGCCTCAAAATTCGGCCATTGTGCGTAACAAATGCGGTAATGTTGGTAAATGTGGGTACAGTGATATCGTTCCGATATTAAACCTAACTGCAAAGTAGGTAGTCGGGGCTGTAAGTAATGCAATTTGCTTAAGTCAGATGTCGCTGCCTGTACGTAATACAGAGAATATTGTAAAGAGGTTCGAAGTTTCACTGATGCCGTGAGTCGCCCATTGGCTCAATTGGTAGAGCGCTGGCACGGATAGCCAGAGGTTACGGGTTCGAATCCCGGCATGGGTGAAATTTTTAGCCTCTAAATAGGTTTTTAAATTTGTTCCTTAGCACGGGTTAGTGCATTAAAATAAAAATAGTATAAATGCGGTAAGTTAACAGTTTATTTATTTAATTTTCTTTACGGACAACATGCAATGGTACAGTGATTTGTTAGTAGCAATAAGTATTGAACTTTAGACACTAAGGTTTCCTTACGATGTTTTTCCTCTCCATTAGCGAGTGGTATAGCTTCTACAGTATCACAAATGTACATAACTTAGAAGACAAAGTCACTGGCTCATGCTGGGATTCGAACCCACGACCTCTCGATTGAGAAGCCACCGCTTCCTCTCAGAAAGGGCGTCGCGTGAGCCCGCCGCGGCTTGGTTATTTCAGTCGCTAAGTTATGTGAACACAAACGCTAAGGTTTCTTTTTTATGTTTTACTTCAGAAGATGTTTTTTTAAATAATTCACAGTAATTTACTATATTGTTTGTTTGCCTAATAATAATGATATTTAATAATGACCTATAGCATCATATCCGGGTAATCAAAACCGCATGAGATATTCAGGTTCTAAGTCGCATTTGTAGAGTCGTATTTGTATTTGTGTCTACTTTCGTGTACCACACATTTCCCCGGGATTTATTAAGCTTTTTATTTAGAATATATTTTTAACATTATCGCGGTCCTTTCTCGAACCATCTAGAATTGAGCTTTTGGAAGGCTACTGAGTAGTCGCCGCATGCTTCGTTTTAGTAATGCTGTGAGCAATAATGACTCCTACGTCTACTAGCATAAGGCTGACAACTCTATGACATGAAACTGTTCTAGAGTCGTTACCATGAGCACCGAAGGAAAGTACATACAAGAATATTCGGAAATCCTTGCCGGCGGATATCAATAGCGACCGCCGCGCCGTGCAGTTCAGTTCAGTTTGGACTTCCGAAGAGTAAACTTCGAGCGAACCTACCTGCAAAACGAGAGATAACCTACGACCCTAGCGATTCGACTGGACTTCCACTGGCCTGCTATTTGGAGTCTTCGAGTGGACTTCGTGTTGTGAAGACCTGCAGACCAGACCCTAGGTGAAAAAATACTAAGAAATTGTCATTGGTCTTTTACCTCCAAATCTAGAACCCTAGCTCGTAACAATATTTTGCAGCGCAAAGGTTCTCAGCTTATTGGAATTCGTTTGAGAGTAAGTTTTTTCTTAGTAAAAAAGGGAAGGTTCACGGTTCAATGTCGTATTAGATATTTTTTATGTATTAATGGAACGCTGATGGATTAATAGAAAGTCTCCAACACTGCGACGCACAATACGACTCAATCAGTGAAGCAAAAAGTAACGTTTATAAATGGCTTTAAGGCTACAATGGCTGGACTACAATGAACCTGGTACCCAATTCTCACTTTATCAAATAAGTCGTATACGTCGCTAAGGCGTACGACTTGAATTCTACATACAAAGTCGAGCGACAGTCAAAATCTGTGTGCTGAAAGATTGAATTCGAATGAGAAAATAAAAGTTTAATGACGCAGTCGTGTTATCTTATCTTATTTTTTCGCGACTTATGTCTAAACCTACGAATATTTTGCATCTACGCTTTCAATTCGCAGGGCGAGATTCGGGTCCCTGGAGCTTTTCTCGAAATAACATGACGAGCGCGTCCCTATTATTATTTTTACTATAAATATCTATACTAAACACAATGCTCACAAATTTTACTCGTACCACAATTCTATTTTTATTTTTCATACAAATACTGAACAGATACAGACAGATTTTTCGTATTTTTATGTTATATTTATATTTGTTTTGTTGCACTAACCCGTGCTAAGGACTATTTTAAAAACCTATTTAGAGGCTAAAAATTGGTGCCGGGATGTCCAGGATGGATGTGCCGGGACTCGAACCCGCGACCTCTGGCTAACCGTGGCAGCGCTCTCCCAACTGAGCTAATGGGCCGGCACCAGTTAAATTTCGAACCTCTTTACAATACTCTCTGTATTACTTACATATAAACATAATAATATACGTAACATATATTATATATTACGTATATTATGATTTTTCTACATTTTATTAGTCGTGGCATATCTAATGAAAACTTTGCTATCTCTAGTTCAATAATGTAGCATATATACTTCCTACTGTAGAGCACAGGCCTTCTCTCAGAGAGAGAGAGAAAGATTCGAGATTTAATCCCCCCGGGTGCCCACCGCGGATTGGCAATTTCAAGCGCTGAGGTATGTTTAGAATAGAAGTTTGATTTTGGAACGCAGACTACTTGACGCGTTCCAAAATCAAAGTTAAAGTCAAAATTCTGGGGAAAGAGCTCTTGGGGGTATACGGGGAAGTCTAGGGATTCCCAAACCTCAGTGCACCCACCCCGGGCGGCGCCGGCTGCCGGGTTGAGAGGCGTCGACGCGGACAGAGTTGTTTATAGCATTAGTTTTTAGTATTAGTTTTTAATTGGGTCCTTTACCCAACAAGGTATGTGAACACCTCAGACCTCAGGTTTCCTCACGACGTTTTTCTTCACCTTCTACTGCAGGGATAGAGCTTATTTTTAACCAGGTTGTTGTTTAATCATTAATAATGTATTTACTTTGTTAATGCAAAAAATGGTGCTGCATTATAGGAATGTTATCATTACAAAGCACTCAAAAATACGCCAATTCAATTTGACTTATACACATACCTCCCATCCCCCAGAACACAAAGTTTTGTGAAGTCCATTTGAGTACGCGTTTGACATAACATCCTTAAGTTACAAAGTAAAAAGGTCTAACGAAGTTGTATAAAACTAGATGTACATAAGTCCTTCACCCTTAGCGTGTGGTATTGCGACTGCAAATTCGCGAATGTACGTAACTTTAAAATTAAACAAAGTCATTGGTACATGCTCGCACTCAGGATCGAACCTGGGGCTCTCGCTTGCCAGTCCTTGGTTCTACCTAGTGAGCTAACGGTGAAGGAAAACATCGTGAGGAAACCCGCGGCTTGGTTGGCACCGCACGTACTGACTAGTCTTTCCTGTGGGCTAGGCCGACTAAAAGTGCTGGGCAAGCCTACACCATCTATAAAACCATGTCCCAGGCACTACAGTGTCGGAGTGGTCCCTTCACCCATCTAGTGTGAGTGAAGATACCACTGGACACTGTATAAAACATCTCATTAAGTAGATGCAAAAAGGCCACTATTATTATTACATAAGTCCTATGTAGAAATAAATTCAGCACACGGTTGTGTGTAGAATATTAAGCTTACACTAAAAAAACAGAGTAGGGATAATGGAAACATGCTCAGGGTTTTCGTAACAAAAATCGCCCTCAAAACATAGATTTGCAAGCTGTGTTTGGATGGATCGGTTGATTCAAAAACACTAAATTATTTAAAAGAAACAATAATATTGCTTTAGTACAAATTTTAATTCATATCTCTGCAAATTTTGCAGATGCCTCTATTTACGAATACGCTGAAACTCTCCCTTTTTTATTGCATAGTGTTTAATCCAGCAACTCCTTCCTATCTAAAAATCTTTGAAAATTATATTGCTAAATGACAGTGGAATTTTGAGCCTCTAAATAGGTTTTTAAATTATACTAATTTCCTGGAGCTAATACAACAGAGATTAAGTTTAAAGGAGATCATAGTGAGTATATGGCTTGTAGATGGCTTTTCGGCATTTACTTCTAAATGATGTCAGGCTATCATTACTATACCCAGATCTTGACAACTTATGGAAACATAATTAAAGAGACGAGACGCACCACCGGATTGTAAAAGGAAGTATTATTTTTAAATGCTTGAAAGCTATATTGTTTTAAGTGGAGCGCTCGTGGTCTAGGCGAACCAAGTGACACTCAATTACTTGAGTTTAGCAACAACAGGCTCAGTCAGGTGCAGGATGGGTGATCGCCCCGTGACTACCGCTAGTGGCATTTTTCCGAGCGTCTCCGTGCTTCGCAAGGCACGTTAAGCCATTGGTGCCTGTCAGAGGCCTTATGGGCGGCTTGATAACTTCTGACAGTAAGGCCTGCCACTGTATTATAATTTATAATCCTCCACCAACCCGACTTGGCCCCCGTGGTGGAGCCTAACCTTCCTGCAATGCAAGAAGAGACCCGTGCCCCAGGAGTGGGGACATACAAGGGTTAATAACGTGATATATTGTTTTAACTATTACACTGCCCAACTTTAGGTCCGCAGTAAGCAGGTAACATAATATTATGTGCAGTAGGAGCAAAGTTAGGTAAGAAAGTACCAACTTCGGTACTTTGCTTTTATCTAAAACCGATCGCAATAGCAAACGGAGCTAGTTGGGAATTCCTACTTAAAATAGACGAGGTTAACAACAATGGATCCAACCCGCATAAAATAGCCATTAAGGTATTTGAAGCTTTAATATGAGTGTCACCAAAACCAAAATAATAATAACAAAAATCCGGATAATGTGCAAGGTTTCGCTAGGCAAATATTTAGATTTCTATGCTCTTTATAAATAAATATCTATAAAAATGAAACGCTGAATGTGTTGGTAAGCGCAAATCTCGAGAGCAGCTGGATCGATTTCGCTAATTATTTTTTTTAGAATATTCCTTGAAGTACGAGGATGGTTCTTACGGAGAGCAAAATAAAAAAAAAATTAAGAATCGACTGTTAGGCGGTACGAAGTTAGCTAGGTCACCTAGTGTTATATATACCTAACACTTTAATTTGTTAGAACTTTGTGCGCGAAGACATTAAAGTAAATATAGCTTTTTCTGAATAATACTTTTAATTACACTGGGTAACTTGTTTTGCAATAAGGTACTAGTCTATTGAGATACATGAGTATATTTATATAAACTCACGCCTGTGTCCCGGAGGGGTAGGCTGGAACTAGCTTTTTGCCACTATATGGTGATAATTGAAATCAATCGCTCTTTTGCCAGATATTTGTGTTCCTAAAATAATAATGTAATAACTTAACTGTCTAATTAATTTTCCTATGCTGTTACAACAGTAAAATTACGCTGTGCAATATTTTCATATCATACCATATACTAATGAATTTAATTTTATTAAAATAAATTGGCGACTCCAACAGTTGAGATTATTTTAGCTTTTCATGTAGCCTTTAAACATTCCACTGCAGAGCATAGGCCTTCTCTCAGACAGAAATCTCTGAGTAATTAATTTTAGAGCAGCTTTTGTACTGACTTCTACAGAGTCTCACTTTTTGGACCTAAACGTCTGCCGTTATACAAGTAAGTTGCAGACCTCGGTAAGTATTAAGAAACTCATAAACGTATATTACAGCAGTTGCACCTGCTCTGAAACACTTGGCTCTTGTTTTGGGAATATCAAATTACAGCGGGAGCCAGCTTGTGTGCTTGTGATAATAAATCAAACATGGCCGACAAGACAATGTACACCTATATTGTCGTCAAATATGTACATGAACAATGAACACACAGTTTAATCTTGATGAGTTGATATTAACCCTTTGTAGGTCCCCACTGCTGGGGCACGGGTATCTTCCTGCATCACAGGAAGGTTAATCATACTCCACCACGGGAGCCAAGTACGGGTTGGTTTTGATGCCATAAACATTAATTATTGTTTTATATGGAAAATTGTGATCGAAGCTATGACTTGACTGCCATGTTGGTCCAGTGACACGTTTGATTACCATGCCAGAGGTCGTGAGTTTGATGAGCCCCAGCAGTGGGGACATACAAGGTTGATATCGTAGTATGCATAAAAAAACCCTCCATCTAAGTTCGCATACAGTATTTCTTTCTTAGATACTTACATATAATAATAATAAACATTTCGGAAAAAAAACAGTGATCCATATGGATGTTAGTAGCCTTAAAAAGGTCATCCGAGACCACGGTACCTGAAAAAGTGCCGAAACGTTGGAAAATTGTAAAAATGTAATAAACGAGCATAAATCAGTATTAAAACAATTTTAATTTGTAATAAAATAAGTTATGCTATTTTCTTAACATGCAAGCCATCCAAATGGCTTGCATGTTAAGAACATACAAAAACAGGTTCCATATCGCCAATACCTGTAGGAAGCCGTTGGCACTGTCTCGGACGTGGCCTAGCAGGGACGCCGCACATTAAACGCGTCTAACCGCGATTATTTATTAGGTAAGACGCATTTACCTTACTCCCCGACGTTTCGGCAACGTTGCAGTTGCCGAAACGTCGGTACATAATATGTAATTGACTTCGCATATTTTGACGAGCAACTTGTGGCGAGCACATGTCAACTCTGCGCGCGCACTACAAACTCCAACATTCCTGCATCGCGCAATCAAAGTGTTTCAATGACATACCATAAATACAATGTCTAACTAACAATAGTTGGACCGGCCGTCCCCAGGCATACGATCTGCCTGGCGGGAAATTTCCCTTTATAGTGGAAGAGCACGATCACCCGCTCTTCCCTATAATCAGATGGAACCCTAATTTATAAATAAATAAATATTCGTGGACATATTACACAGATCTCGTTAGCCCTATTCTAAGTACAACTAAATGGCTTGTGTTATAGGTGCTAACTCGACGATAGATTTAATACAATAAATACATAGATAAAATCCAAGACCCGAGACCAACAAGAAAAGTTCGTTTCCTAGTTTGACCAGACCGGGGATCGAACCCGGGACCTTCGGTTTTACAGTCAGCGTGCCAAACCGCTGCACCACCGAGGCCGTCAATCTCCTCCCGACCCGCCACGCACTTCACCGGTTATTTGTATGTATTTGAGTGGGTCTCTTGATGGTTAAAGGCCGGTTTCTGAATAAGGGATTTTACTTAGTAAATGCTTAAGTAATGTTCTGTCACGCTCTTTGCTGAGAAACTCGAAGAGACAGCACCACAGTTAAGTATTTACTTAGCGAAATTCTCAATTCAGACACTGGGCCTAAGACACACCATAGGACTCCAATAGGTAGATAAATATATATAATATGCCTATTGTTATATTATGGAGACAAAACTGCAATGCGTTGCTCTGAAAAGAGAAAAGAGAATAATACAAGAATTCTAAAAATAATTACACAGAACTAAACTTAATAACTTACCTGAAAAGTGAAACAACATTTTCAGCTAATATTTTGTCAATTAAATCAATATTTCTTCACTTTTAAAATAACATATTTCCGCAATCTGCTTTTATATTTTCAAAGTCAATAAATCAAGACATTGACAAACATGACACCCATAGATAATAAAAGTAGTTTAAATAAAGTACGAACCTCTTTATTTACATAAATAGATAGATGGATAGATAAGCCATTTATTTACATTTTCACACACACTTAAAACGTAGGTCCACAAAAACAAAAGGAAAATGACAAAAGTAATAAAACAGACTCAGAAAACGAGAATATACAATTTTGCCATACAAAGTACGGCAAGTGCCAAAAAAGCCATACGGTAATTACGTGGGTGTAGCAAATGCAAATAGGCTCCGGCTCAGCGTGTGCTGGAGGTTAGGATGTCTATAATAGGTGACACTTCTATCGGTTATCAAGATTTTTTTATCCAACACTCGGGTAGGACACCGGCTGTCGGGTTCGCTAGTCTATGATGAGAATCATCATTGGGCCACCAGTTTATAGGCTTAAGCGGCGACCAAAGCGTAACCGAGGGGAACGATACCAATGAGCCTCGCGATGATTCGCGGCTTTACCGCGCGTGCCGTTTAATCCGCCCCAAATGGCTCTTTGCTGTATTGAATGGTTTTGGTCTTCTTAAAACTTTTTTACGTAGCCTCTATTACTTTATGAGGCTTTATTCGTAAAATATAGGCACTCTAGGGTCGCCAACAACATCTCAAGTCAATTGACCTCTCTCTACAATCCATTTGGCGTAACTCAATGTGATAAGGAAAAACAAATTGAGTTGATGTTACAAACATGCACAATAAATAATTTTAATTGCAATCTGTTACATACAGACAAATGCTATAAAAAATTACAAAAAATTACAAATCAAGCCATTTTAAAAACCTATTTAGAGGCTAAAAATTCCTCCCATGCCGGGATTCGAACCCACGACCTCTAGTTATCCGTGTCAGCGCTCTTTTCAACTGAGCTAATGGGCGACTCACTGGCATCAGTGCAATTTCGAACCTCTTTACAATATTCTCTGTATTAGGTACATAATTTTTTGCCTCTAAATAGGTTTTCAAAATTGTCCTTAGCACGGGTTAGTGCATTAAAAATAATGTAAAATTAAGCCATGTCACAAAAAGTTGCTTTAAAAGTTTCTAAGTTTGTGACAAAAGTCAATAAGGCAACGCTGGTATTCAAATCACTTGACACGTATAAACTAGGCATAAGCTCATGTGGGTGACACGCGGAAGGTGACGTCACGTGCAGCGCTGCCGGCAAATTAAATGCCTCCGCAAAATTCGCCTTAAAGCCGCAAAGAAAAATGAAAGTCAAGTACCGTCGAGTTTTAATATGAAAATTAAACGGCTTTGACACTAAAGAGGGTCTTACAAAATAGGTTAAATTTAAAAACGAGTCGTTTACCTCGTTTGGGGTCTAGATCGTTATGCAAAACTGTGAATGACAATACATACTTGAGTAACAAACACGCAACAGAGCACAATATTTTAGTGAATCATACATTATATTTTTGTTGCAAATGCAATAAAGATATCAAGAAGATAAAACTTTAAAATGTTATGCTAATTTCACCTTCATTAATTTATTCTTATTCAAACGCAATGTCAAAGTGTTATCAAACTGTCTTTATTTCGGTCACCGCTTTATAGATTTCACGCTGTGTGGAGACCACTGGTGACGCTCGTATGCATTTTCCTATTCTTGATAAACGCGTATTAGAGAGAGAGAGTGAAATGCAAAGAGTATATAAAAAAAGCTTTATTACTTTAGGGAGTGACTATCTCGGTGAATGAAAGTCCGAATTCAGCTAAACAAGTATAATAGGAAAACGCGGAAAGTTCAATCGAGGTATATGCACATACAGTAGTGTTACCGGGTGAGACCCACACGAGCGACTGGCGGGCAATCGCTAGGCCGCTCAACTATGTTTACATTACGTCAGCAGTCTCAGCCCCTACATTACCAACAAAAACATTACAGCAGCTGAACAGTACAAGAATACACAAAACATTAAAAGCTTTAGAATTATTTGTACATGTACATGACTTCAAATGGTTAGAAATCATAAACGTACAGGGTGTCTCATTCAAATAGGTCAGTATGGGAAAGTCTGAAACTATAAGACATACGCAGATCTGTTCTGAGGAACCATGTCATCGATTTTAATAACAAGAAAAACTGCATTCATACATTTTATGAAACATCTGTACTCCGTTCGGGAATCGAACCCTGTGGTTTTGAAAAAAAAACCTACACTATTTCTTTTTAGATGTCTAAAATGAATAAAATGCATTGTTTTCACATACATTAATTTATTTTAGTAGGTGCTCTAAGTGACCACCGCCTTTTTCAATACCTACAACATTCACCACATTTAGGTAACGATCTTAATCTTTAAATAAGTATCAACATACTTATTTTAAGTGGGCTTTTCAATTGATTGTTAGTGTTTGATTAATAGAAGTTTTTTTTTTAATTCCCGAATGGACTACAGTTGTTTTTTTTAAATGTCTAAATGCAGTTTTTCTTGTTACTAAATTCGATGACATGGTTCCTCAGAACAGATCTGCGTATGTCTTATAGTTTCAGACTTTTCCAAACTGACCGATTTGAATGAGGCACCCTGTATAACCGTGAAATGTTTAACAGCCTAGTGCTTATCAAATCGAATACCCAATAGTTCACTGTTAAAATAGTTGGGAGCTAATAACCTTTTGTTTGTAACCGTTTTATAATAAAGTTTCTTCATTTGATTTCAAAGAGCACCACTGACTGCGAGGTCTGAGAAAATTATATTGGCAGTCATTGAAACTATTGGCCACTGTGAATGCTTACTATTCTGATGGTTCAGAAAGTACCGACTAAGCATTTTTCAAGTATTTTTCGTCCCACTGCCGGGCACGGGCATTCTCACAAAATAATTATGGGCGCGCAACGCGGATTTGATTTCAAGCATTGAGACATTTGAACACCTCAGACACTCAGGTTCCTCACGATCTTTTTCTTTAAAAAACGATTTAAGAAACTAAAGGCTTTGGTACAGCCCGCACTAGGAATCGAACCTGGGTCTCTTACTTCCGAGTCCATTGTTCTACCTATTGGGCTACCGCTTAGAATATAAAATAAAAAATATACTCTATTTTTCGATTAAAGATAAGTAAACTTACATTCCACAAGACTCCAAAGACAAATATTTTTACTAAAATAACAGTGGTCAGTGCCACTAGCGGTGTCCTCTACCAAACAATTTATAATGAGTACCCTATATAATCACAGTTGTCCGACTCGTAGTGTAATCAGTAATCACATTTGTTCGACTCGTCATCCTGTGTCATCACAGTTTTTCGACTAGTCATCCTGTGTCATCACAGTTGCTCGACTCGGCATCCTGTGTCATCACAGTTGCTCGACTCGTCATCCTGTGTGTCATCACAGTTACTCGACTCGTCATCCTGTGTCATCACAGTTGTCCGACTCGTCCAACTGTGCAATCACAGTGGTCGACTTGTCCAACTGTGTAATTACAGTTTTCCCACTTCTCCAACTGTGTAAAAACAGTCGTCCGTTTCAGAGATCTAAATTATTTGACTTGTCGGTAAATAATTTGACCAAAAACTATTTAGTGATCTACCGCTCTCTCTGCCGTAAATATGAGAAGCGGCAGCGCAATCATTTATGTAACGAAATTGAGTAGTCTCCGATCCCAATTAACCCGGCACCAAGCGGGGCACTAATTTATGGCCGCTGCCGACCGCGTGCTGGCAAGGCGTGATGAATGGACCGCGCCGCTGATGATAAATCGCTTATGTCGTTTTTTAGGAAGCTACAGGTTCGGTGAAAGGACCACGTCGCCTTTGTTCCACTTCAAAATACACAAAAGATGGTTACATTCGTTGGATATCCTTACTTACTATTTTCACTCGGTATGGCACAATTCGTCATATATTTGGATTTTTTAGCGACTTTATTCTACAAATGGTTACATGAACTTGGATGAGTTTTGACCAACAGATAGTCCATTGTAGTAAAAGAGAATTCTTAATTGTGAGTGCATACAAAAATGTACAGTGGAACGATAGTTTGTTCATATATTAGAAGTCGGGGTGCGGACAGTGAAAAATAATGAGTTTTCGAAAGTCAAGAACTATCAAACACTTAAAATGGCTGCGTGCGTGGCTGATGCAATGTAATCACGTTTTCTCATTAGTTTCATCTTTAACTAATATGTGCTTATGTTTAGAACTACAAACGAACAATCAAGTAGACATTCAATGACTGGTCCGTTGGCTTTGAACGTGACAGATAATTAGGGTGTATGTAAACATTAAAATATACTTTAAGAGACAGGTTTCAGCTTGAATTAAAGTCGAGAGGTTTAAAATAAATGGTTTTTAGTAAAAAAAACAATTCAAACGATATTTCATAATTGCTCTACAATTTTAATATAGAACTATAAATAAGTCAATTCGTGACGATACGATTGTGGATTTGATAAGTTTAATTAAATGTTATATGTGACATTTTTCTTTATTAATGAATTAATGAAGTGAGTCATTCCTAGAATTGATACTTCTCCTGAAAAAAATCTTCTCATAACTTTATATTATATTTGAGTATCGAACCTGGATTTTCCGTTTCAGGTTTTTGACAAAATACTACTGAGTCATCAGGTCATAAGACATCGGCGACGCTAAGTCATACAATTAAGACCACTGTCTCTTGTCAAGATTTACAAATGTTAAAGTTTGCAATTAGGCGTTGAACTTTTATTTTTTAATAAGATACTGAAGTGAAATGAATGAATCGAATATATTAATGCTGATACTAATATTATTAATTTATTTACAGCGACGGAAATCTGTTGTTATCGGAATTTATTATTATAAGGGGTTTTCGTTTGTCAAGTGTCGAGTTCCATTTCTGTTTTAACTAATTTGTGTTCGTTCGGTGTTTTTGCTCCGAATTTCACAATTAATGTGTTAGTCTGAAATTACATATCTCGCCGGGGACATAATGATTATGTTCCCTAATGCATACTATCAAAGACTCGTGTATGACCAATAGCACGAATCGGAGGGTCGAGGTAGGTAGACAGGATACACAATACTTAATAATAAAATAATAACTTACACACAACACAATCACTTGACCTGGTTCCAAACTAGGATACGCTGTACTATGGTAACCGGGCGAGGACGTCACAAAGATAAAAATACACCCAGACTTATACCAATGTACGGCGGCACTCAGTATAAATCGAATCCACGACCTCTGACCTGGTACCCAAACGCCTTAACAGCTCGACCAACGAGGCAATCTAACTTTGACGAGAATATTGACTTTGGCCAGATAGTCTACTTCGAAAACAGGCAGAATAAAGAAATTAATTGTCGTATCGGTATATGAAAGAGCTAACGAAATGCATGTTACCAATATTATAGTCTGTAAAACATAGCTTGAGCTCCGCAACAGCTGTCATCGGAATTGCGTCCATGAAGTTTGGAATTTTTTCACAGACTATTTGTACTGCAAAAACTCCGTACTTACTGCACAGAATGATGTCTAACCAGTATAGTAACTGCAAATTACAAACTATGGATGATCTAAACTGCAGGTTTACTATTCGAATTAAAGTTTATTAGGAAAAGCATTATCGAAATTTCTTACAATTTAAATAATCTTAATTGTTAGCGAACAAACTTCTTTCCATCCACGTTATCATCACGCTTTAAGTGACATATGATGTCGACATCGTCTCATTCCTAGCTCTGTGAGTGTGACGGCTGTCGTGGAGCTCAAGCTATGTTTTAGAGACTATAGTGGAGTTGTGGCAAAGCACTCGCTAACCGTGAAGGGAATCATCGCGAGAAAACCTGAGTGGCTGAGGTATTCAAATACCTCTTCTTCTTCTTTAGGCTATATTAGTCCACTGGTTGACATAGCCTTCCCCTATATGAGCGACATAGCACAAGGTTGTGCCATCATTGGGGGGTAATGCCCATAATCTCCACGCCGAGCATGTGTACGGCAGGAGTCGCTGCTGCCCACCCCCCGGTTTGTGTCCCTTAGTCGCCTTTTACGACACCCGCGGGAAGAATTCTGGTTGGTGCTAGTCTCTAGGCTTACACCACACAGCAAATACCTAAGCCCTCGAAAATTCCATTCTGCAGTGGGCCCGCGTAGTAATTTAGCCCACCCTCTCCCTCTGAGAGAAGCCTGTGGCCTGCAGTGGGAAGTTTATAGGTTACTAAAAATACAAAGTGAAAATTCTTCACGTTAAAATAAATTTATTTATTTTGTAGTAGTAATAGTTACTATATTAAATTCTTTTTAATACACTAACCCGTTTAAAAACCTATTTAGAGGCTAAAAAATTCACCCATGCCGGGATTCGAACCCGCAACCTCTGGCTAGCCGTGCCAGCGCTCTACCAATTGAGCCAATGGGCGACTCACGGCATCAGTGAAATTTCGAACCTCTTTACACTATTCTCTGTATTAAGTACAGGCAGCGACATCTGGCTTAAGCAAATTGCATCACTTACAGCCCCGACTACCTACTTTGCAGTTAGGTTTAACATCGGAACGATATCACTGTACCCACATGATTATACTATTTTTATTTTTAATGCACTAACCCGTGCTAAGGACAATTTTTAAAACCTACTTAGAGGCTAAAAATTCTACCCATGCTGGGACTCGAACCCACGACATCTGGCACGGTTGCGGGTTCGAGTCCTGGCATGGGTGGAATTTTTAGCCTCTAAATAGGTTTTTAAAATAGTTACTACGAGTATATACAATAAGAGCCATATTTGCAAAAGGTGCTCTAAAGCGGTACGTAATTAATTAGAGCGATATTTGTTTGCGCGAGCAAAATAACGATGTGTTTGTAAACAAACTCAATGGAATAGAGCCTCGAAGCTGTGTTGAAACGATTCTAGGAAAACAACGATACGGGTATAATATGACGATGTTGGCAGTCTAAGACCTATTTTACATGAACTTGGTTATGTATGATCCGTTTTATTACACCCACCGCCAGACAGAGAAACGCTGCCAAGTGATTTAAGGTACATCTACACGAGAAGAAGATAAGCGAGCGCAACGATACAACCTAAATTAAGCCTTATACCCTACACGTTATCAACCCTGTAGGTCCCCACTGCTGGGACACGGGTCTCTTCCTTGCATTGCAGGAAGGTTAGGCCGTACTCCACCACGAGGGCCTAGTCAGGGTTGGTGGAGGATTGTAAGGCAGTGGCGGGCCTTACTGTCAGAAGTTATCAAGCCGCCCATAAGGCCTCTGACATGGCTTAACGATTGTCATTACATGACAGCCGGCACCAACCGGCTTAACGTGCTTTGCGAAGCACAGAAGCGCTCGGAAAAATGCCACTAGCGGTAGTTACGGGACAGGGTTACTCATCCTGCACCTGACCGCGCCTGTTGTTGCTTAACTCAAGTGATTGATTCCAATCACTATTTTCGCCTAGGCCACGAGCGCTTACAAACATTACATTTACATTACTTACATTTAAATATACCCTACACACAGGGCTATATTTGAATGCGCTATTCCTACAAAATTCTCTACCATTTTTGAAAATATTTAAAAAAAAAATTTTACACAATTTTTATTTTTAATGCACTAACCCGTGCTAAGGAACAAATTCAAAAACCCATTTAGAGGCTAAAAATTTCACCCATGCCGGGATTCGTACGTAATACAGAGAATATTGTAAAGAGGTAAGAAATTTCACTGATGCCGTGAGTCGCCCATTGGCTCAATTGGTAGAGCGCTGGTACGGATAGCCAGAGGTTGCGGGTTCGAATCCCGGCATGGGTGAAATTTTTAGCCTCTAAATGGGTTTTTGAAAAAAATTTTTTTTAAATCTTTTGCGGTTTTTATGCGTCGACATTTTCTATAAGGGATAATAATTTGCTGAAGAAATCAAAAACGTATGTAAACAATCGGAACACAAGTCTGCGAAAATCCGTAAACTAGAACTAAATGTGTCCCTTGAATTTCAATCTTCTCCTTGCTAACCTTGAAAGTAACGATGGGTTTCCATTGTAATTTTTTGAGGTCAAGACTGAGGGGGTTATAATTTAGCGGTAAAAACCCTTAGTTCAATTTCATTTGTTCCGTTTGGTTCAATTTCAGATTTAAAATTCAACTGAAACAGTAAGGCCCAATTTACGGCTTTTAGCAAACATAAATTTCGATTATTGTTAAAGGGTTTTTATTTGAAGTTTTAGTCAGTCCACCGTTTTACTGCCAATGGCACCCGCGTCGTCAATTTATTTCACACATAATGTATCACAATTGGTCCAATCAAGCTCTGACTGCTTACAAAAACATAAACCTAACTGCAAAGTAGGTAGTCGGGGCTGTAAGTGATGCAATTTGCTTAAGCCAGTATGGCTGCCTGTACGTAATACAGAGAATAGTGTAAAGAGGTTCGAAATTTCACTGATGCCGGTGAGTCGCCCATTGGCTCAATTGGTAGAGCGCTGGCACGGATAGCCAGACGTTGCGGGTTCGAATCCCGGCATAGGTGAATTTTTAGCCTCTAAATAGGTTTCAAAATTTGTCCTTAGCACGGGTTAGTGCATTAAAAATAAAATAGTATAAAAACATAAACACAAAACATCCTTGAAAATATAACCCTACATTTCCTTCGTAGTTAGAGCGGTGGTAGCGGAGCGGTGTGGAACGCCGGCTTCTTAATCGGGAGGTCGTGGGTTCGAACCCCGGCATGTACCAATGACTTTGTTTTCTAAGTTATGTACATTTGTGAAATTATAGTAGCAATACTACTCACTGACGGTGAAGGAAAACATCGTAAGGAAACCCTAGTGTCTGAGGTGTTAGCGTACCTCAGCGCTTGCTACGTACAATGGCCCAACTATGAGGCTAAGTGCGGAAATCTCAGGTCTAACTAACTTCCTTCGCAGTTAGGTACGAGTGTAAAATCAGACTTGCACTTGAGCAAGTTTTGTTCTTTCACTAGATGTATAAAGACTAATAAGTTATTCGAAAACAGAGACTGCACTATAATAATAAGAGTTTAAACATAAAAAAGCACAAAAAACAAAGTTTCTTGTACACTTCTTTATTTTTTTATCAGTAGTTTGACCTCTATTCTAACATTATTATAACATTGGGTACACTTTAAGAGGAAAACCCTAAATTTCGAAATCAAAAAACTTTGTATACTTTTCCGCCGTTGTAATTTGTATTAATTTTATTATGTTTATTTATTACCTTAATTATGTCATTACATTGCTAGGGCAACAGCACTCCCTTGATTAATTAATCGCAGTTTTAATTAAACTACTGTTAACCGACTCTGGCTTTCCAGACCTCCAATAAATCCAATTACCTACAATTGAACGGTATGACATTTTCGATAAAACGTTTGAGTGGAAAGCGCTTTGTGCAAACAAACGCTTTGAAAGCTTCGTTTGTTGTCGCGCTTAGCGCTCTGATTGATTACAAATGTCTGCTCAAATAAATAGCAAACGCCGCGCTGGAAATCCATGTGCTTTGCCCTAGAAGTATGAACCTGCCTAACTAGTTACACCGATTTACGTACATACGAGCACAAATCAGCTTCTTTCAACAAACAAATGTTTGAAAACAAAAGCTTCTTACAATATTACGAGTATTATACAAAAGTTGTTTTTTACATACAGTATAGTGGTAGTGGGACGTTTATAGGTAATATAAAAAATATATATAATTAGGACGATCAACAAATACGTCACTGGTACATTCGTTAAAATAGTTAAGAAAAGAGTTAAATTCTAGGTGATGATTCACTTCTTCTTCTTCTTCAGGGTTATGATTCATGATATCTATCTATCATATATCTTGTCCTTATATATCTTGTATCTTGTCCTCCAACGTAACATGTAATTTGTCACAATTATTTCGCCTTTTGTGTGTATAAATCAATTATAAGGAATTTGTAAGCTCACTTTAGTTCAAACTAAGTTGTAGAGGAAAGCATCTTTTGCTAGATAGCACTAATTTACAGTATCTATTGTTTTAGCGTCACTTTTTTATTATTAATATAACATTACTTCTCAGTGTGAAGGTCTAAGGATGCAGTACCTACTTTATGTCTATTTATATCCGTTTGTTTTAAATACAAAATAAAATAAAATAATTCACGTATTGCACTAAAACCAAATTTATAGAAAGGGGGCCGCGGTAAACGAGTGGGTAGAACAATGGACTCTGAAGCGAGAGACCCAGATTCGATTCCGAGTCCGGGCTTGCGCAATACTTAACTGTGAAGAAAAACTTAGTGAGGAAACCTGAGTGTCTGTGGTATTCACCGCTTCATATTTTTCAATTCACGGTGGGCACGCATGGTAATTAAGCCCGAACTCTCTCCTTCTCTCTGAGGGAATGCCTGTGCCCTGCAGTAGGGCTACAATAAATAATTATAAAGGTAACCAACAATCCGACTGCTGAGGTTTCAGTTCGGAGCCGGGTAAAAATATCCGCTTCAAGTGAGACTGTGTTAAAAATGCAAAGTAGTGGACCTCTGGAGTCCCCGTTATTCTGTACTAGGTATTATGTAAAAAACTTCAAGTGCCGTCGTTAAAAAATAACCCGCTGTCCACGCAGGAAATTATGTAAAACACGCCGGTTTTGCGACGCAACCCTGAAATGTGTAAATTATTACAACTGACCCGGAATTTTGCCGCATTTTTGGTTAGATAAAGCATATTTTCACAGCGACAGATGGGATACCTCGCCTCCCGGACAGCCAAAAGGGCTTTGTACAGAAGTTCTGACGCAAACTAGAAATACTGCGTAGCCTTTGACCAGTTGTGATTTTTTTTTTATATCTTTATTTATTTAGAAGCTTTGTTCACATAGGTAAGCATGTCAGCTCCATCTAAATCAAGTAACGAAATTCTACCATATAGTTACACTAAGTTCTTACAGCTGATACAGTTCTTATTATTATTCAATTCAATTCAATTCATTTATTTCAAATATAAAAATTCATATAGATTTGTTAGTAATCTTATTCTAGTGTTAGTACATATTGTTCTTTTAACCATAACTATAGGGCACTGTCATTGCTTGCCACTTGAAGACGGCAACAATGGTTTATGTAGGCACAATCTACCTTATCGGCGAGCATAGCCAGGATGGTGTTGCGACTGGCCCGCACCCTGCGCACGAGTGACGCGCCGCGCTTGCGCATTATCGCGTAAAAGTCGTCAGTGCGCGCGTCAGCGAACATGCCCGATGCGCTGCAATAGCGGGGCAGCCGCAACAACGCCCGGAGTGCATTGTTGTATTGCACGCGGAGAGCCCCAATCGATTTTCGATTATTGAGGCGGTGCCTTCAAGGAAAAACTTTGTATGACAAAATGATATATATACAATGCAGCCGTGATATATTTACAATGCAGCCGTGATATATTTACAATACAGCCGAACACCATGGTTCTGATAAAATTGTTTGGATAATTGTGAATGATGCGCTGATTAATTTCCGATCGATTTTTCACATATATTTTTTACTGAACATATATGTGACTATTGAAAAAAAATTTTTTCACCCTTTTATATATTTTTCAAATTATGAACAAAGCAAATACTAATACTATCATTTCTATTACCTCTTATTTTTTTGTATTATTTCATATAATACTTTTGATGTTAATACCTACCCCCAAACCGCTTGATCTTGAAAAAAAAACATTTATAAGTTTTTTTTAACATTATGAAAGCATAATTATGAAATTTTTTAAGCATAAAATTTTTAATACACTTTTAAGCATCCTAAAGTGTATCTATACCTACTTATGCTTCAGATATGATTTTTTTTTAATATTTAAATATTACACAAATGAAAAGGTTTTGCGGCATAATGAACGTTACAAGTCAAACTACGGGTCCATTTCAAAATCTAGATCATTTTGGAGAAAAACTCAATCTCGACAAAAAAACTCCAAACATTGTCTTTTCAAAGTTCCTAATTAACAGAGTTTACATAATTATTACAAAATTTATGCATTGTACTAGATTTAATTGCAGACATCACTGCCCTCTAAATAATTTTTAATATTAATGTAGCCCTTTTGGCACAAAGTGTATGCTACTACGTAATAATGAGAGATGATTTATTTGGCGTCCAGTGGCACCACCTTTACTCACACAAGATGGGTGAAGCGACCACTTGGATACTGCAGTGCCTGGGATATGTTAAGGGACACGCTAGTAAGTTTCAACCAAAGTGGGTACTATCTAGTATTTCTTAATGATTCGCGATGCTCACACATAGCTTTATCTAAAGCAGGTCTATTCAAGATTACCTATTTATTCATTAAGGTAAATACGTTTCACCTAATAAATAATCGCGATTATTCCCATTTAGTACATAATTAAAGTATTAACTGCTGCGCAACTCTAAAACCATGTAGGCTCTTCCAATCTTCTGTCCCTTTCCTCCCTTCACTAGGCATAATCCTCTTAGCCGCGAGGAAACGAGAAGCAAACAAATTGTCATCGAAAACGGATTTGGGAGCAAACAATAATACACGAGCTTGCCGTTCGTTTTGATAACCTTTGGGTCTGTTTGTATAGGTACAGATAGGATAATGCTCTATTTAAAGGAATCTGCTGACTTGTTTGTGTATTTTAAATTTAAATTTAGAAGAAAGTGTGAATTATTTATCTAAAAAACCCTGGAATCTCAGCAGTATGTACCAGTGTTTAGGTTTCGTGCATTCTCCTTTTCATTTTGTCATTTCCATATGTCTACATATAGGTACACAATATTGGATTTATTTCCTAATCACTTAGATAGATAGATAGAGAACACTTTATTGCACAACCAGAAAAATATTACAACCATGATCCTTAAATCTAAGTAATGTTATACAATTGGCGGTCTTATCGCTAAGAGCGATCTCTTCCAGACAACCTTTGGATGGAGTGGATATATATATATATATATATAATATATATAAAGTAAGACTCAAAGTCATTAAGTAACTAATATACCTTCACAAATACAATTTGTGAAGTTATATTAGCTCGTATATTAGCAATATCACTCGTTAACAGTGAAGAAAAGAGAAGGCCGGGCAGGTGTGACGGTAGTGCAACATCAAAGAGTGGACCGGTGTTAAAACCGCGGAGGAGCAGTTCAGAATTGCACTGAACAGAGACCGCTGTAAAAAGCTAACTGCCAACCTTCGGTAATGGAGAGGCACTTTCAGAACTATGAAGGAAAACATCGCAATGAAACTTCCCGCAAGTTTCTTCACGCAAGAAACTTACGTGTCTGAAGTGTGAACACTTTAGACACGTAAGTTTCATCACGATTACTTCAGCGTTTGAAATTGCCAATCTGCGGTGGGTACACGTGACAATTAACATAACATAACATTTTTACATACTGGCACATACATTGCTTCAGGCCCTACACTAGGATACCCTGTGTCGTGGGAACCAGAAACAACGACATCACAAACATGTAAACATCCAAGACCTGGACTTTTTTTTTTGTTTCCAGCCGGGATTCGAACCCGGGACCTCATGCATGGTAGGCAGACGCGCTACCGCTACGCCATAGAGGTCAACAATTAAGCCCGTACTCTAATGATTTATAAGTACGACGGATAATTTTTAAACATTTAGAAACGTCTTGGGAAACGAATACGTCGCCCATTGGCTCAGTTGGGAGAGAGCTGGCACGGTTAGCCAGAGGTCGCGGGTTCGAGTCCCGGTGTGGGTAGAATTTTTAACCTCTAAATAGGTTTTTGAAAAAAATTACCTTAGCACGGATTAGTGCATTAAAAAGAATATAATAATGTGGGTACAGCGATATAATTCCGATGTAAAACCTAACTGCAAAGTAAGGTGCCCGGGGCTGCAATTGATGCAAATTACTTCAGCCAGATGTTGCTGCCTGTACGTAATACAGTACGTAATTGAGTATTGTAAAGAGGTTCGAAATTTCACTGATGCCGGTGAATCACCCATTAGCTCAGTCGGGAAAGTGCGGGCACGTTTAGCCAGAGGTCGCGGGTTCAAGTCCCGGCATGGTTGGAATTGTTAGCCTCTAAATAGGTTTTAAAAAAAAACTAGTAAGTAAGTAAGTAAGTAAGTAAGTAAGTAAGTAAGTAAGTAAGTAAGTAAGTAAGTAAGTAAGTAAGTAAGTAAGTAAGTAAGTAAGTAAGTAAGTAAGTAAGTAAGTAAGTAAGTAAGTAAGTAAGTAAGTAAGTAAGTAAGTAAGTAAGTAAGTAAGTAAGTAAGTAAGTAAGTAAGTAAGTAAGTAAGTAAGTAAGTAAGTAAGTAAGTAAGTAGGTAGGTAGGTAGGTGGGTAGGTAGGTAGGTAGGTAGGTAGGTTGTAGGTAGGTAGGTAGGTAGGTAGGTAGGTAGGTAGGTAGGTAGGTAAGTACGTACGTTTATTGTAATAAAAGTTACAGCAGCAGGTGTTACATAATTAATTAACTTACAGAAGAGGTAGGTAGGCGCATAATACACGGTTCAACGGCAGTCCACAAACTAGGCGAGGCCTGTATCTTGGGGATTTTCTTAGTGTGCACAGGATACGTTTATACGGCAAGTTTTATACGCATTCCCCTACATTAGGACATTACAACCTGTCACTTCTGACTACGATACCGGATCGATTGCCAAAATTATCTTTCCAATCATCATCTAATTGGAGCACTATTCAGTTTGCACTATCTAATTCAAAAGTTAAGGCGTTTCGGGGCGCTAACTAGCGACACCCATGGAAATTAAAGTCCTTGGATGTTGATTCTAGGATCTAGACTGTAGGTTCGAAAAATAATGTCACATTTTTTAAGATTTCTCGTGTTCATTGTTCAATAAAAACGTATTATTTGTTATTTAGGCATGTATCTATATCTACCTCTGAAATTATCGTTTTCTATGTTTTTTTGTCCATCTACTTCCTTCTCTAATGTATTAGTCCAGTTCATCAAAAGGTTGTCTGGAAGAGATCACTTATGTCACTTAATTAACATAACATAACATTTACATACAGGCACATACATTGCTTCTGACCCCACACTAGGATACCCTGTGTCGTGGCAACCAGAAACAACGACATCACACACATGTAAACATCCAAGAACTGGGGTTTTTTTTTGTCCCCAGCCGGGGTTCGAACCCGGGACCTGTAACATGGTAGGCAGATGCCCTACCGCTGCGCCACAGAGGCCGTCAAACAGACTATTAGTGATAAGGCTGCCATCTGTACTCTTAGGTTAAGAAATATCTGCGTAATTTTCATTTTTATGTAAAATAATGTGTTCTCTATCTATCTATCTAAAATACAAGTTATGATGGTTTTTCATTGGTAGCGCTAGTCAGCACTACGAAGCACCTTAAGTAATTATCGTTCACAAGAAAAACACAACAACAACGCTGTCTGGAAAATCGACCAAAGTTTAGATACAAAAGTTGCCGAGCTGGTCTCAGCAGCTCAAAGGAACTGGCCTCAGAAGAAAGAGATGTCATCAATAATCGCCCTGAAGAGACGGTATTGTGGAGGCACGCGCACAACAACAGAGGCTTGTAGCGATTTATCGCGTCCGCTCCTTTGTTTCATTGTTTCCAGCACTAATTAGAAACAGAAGGGAGCGGGCGGAGGGCCACAGCAGAAATGCAGACGGACCACCAATGAGATGGCGCGAACTAGGCAAAATGAGGAGATTAGATTAGAACTGTTTCTGTTGAACTGTCTGGAACTGACAAAGGTTCGAAATTTTACTGATGCCGGTGAGTCGCCCATTAGCTCAGTTGGAAAGAGCGCTGGCACGGATAGCCAGTGGTCACGGGTTCGATTCCCGGCATGGGTGAAATTTTTAGCCTCTAAATAGGTTTTTATATTCTTTTTGTTGCACTAACCCGTGCTAAGGACAATTTTAAGCCTCTAAATAGGTTTTTAAAGAAGATTAACTATTGCTTTAGTGTAGTTTAAAGAGTGTTAATACTTAGGATAAATATGACATGAAAAGATTTTATTCAAAGTAGAGAACTGCGCTCTAGTGAACGTAACAATTCAAAGTGTCCATTCCAAAATCTAGATCATTTTGGAAAAAAAATGGGCAAAAATACAGGTTATGAGATGCAGCAGTTAAAGTTATAGTTTGTTTTAAAAATAAATAAAGTCCCCAAGATACAAGCCTAAGGACGGCCTCGGTGGCGCAGCGGTTTGGCACGCTGACTGTAAAACCGAAGGTCTCGGGTTCGATCCCCGGCCGGGTCAAACTAGGAAACGAACTTTTCTAGTTTGTCTCGGGTCTTGGATGTTATCTATCTATTTATTGTATTAAATATATTGTCGAGTTAGCACCTATAACACAAGTCATTTAGTTGTACTTAGTATAGGGCTAACGAGATCTGTTATGTCCATAAATATTAAAAAAAAAATTAATTTAGTTAAAAAAATTTAAAATTTAAGCCTAGTTTGGGGACTGCCAGAAAACATAAAAAAAAATATACCCTCCACTGTCTATGTATAAATTATTTCAATGTTTTTTATGTTCTTGGAAATAAACTATTTACTCACTCACTCACTCACTCACTCACTCACTCACTCACTCACTCACTCAATCAATCAATAAATCAATCAATCAACCAATCAATCAATCAATCAATCAATCAATCAATCAATCAATCAATCAATCAATCAATCAATCAATCAATCAATCACTCACTCACTCACTCACTCACTCACTCACTTACTTATTTACTTACTTTTAGTACTGATGTTTTGGTGCCATTACATCATTTACTAATAGATGCCGCAATAATGAAAGGGTATACTTTTGTATATTTTTTCGGTTTATGCAGGGCTTATGTCCGAAAAATAATACTTTAATGGTTTTTATGTGAGTGGAACGGCTGGCAAGAGATATCTCAGGTGAAATGAAACGAAACGAAATGAAATGAAAAGGTTTTATTCAAAGAAGCGCAGAAGCTGCGGCTTAATGAACGTTACAATTCAAACTAGGTGTCAATTTCAAAATCTAGATCATTTTGGAGAAAAAAAGGACAAAAAAACTCCAAACTTAGTATTTTCAAAGTCCTTAATTAACATAGTTTACATAATTATTATAAAACATAGAACTCATACATTTTACTGTCTTTAATTCCAGACCTAATTGTCATCTAGATAATCCTATATGTTATAGTAGCCCTTTTGGCACAAAGAGTGCTTAACATATTTTTTGAACCGCGATTCAGGCAAGCTTAATATATGTTCAGGGATTTTATTATAGATGCATATACAAATACCCCAAGAAGGATGTATTAACCTTTGCCAGCCTAAATAGTGGGAACGAAAGTTTATGTTTATTTCTAGTATTTACATTGTGTTGGCTACCCAAAGTTTTAAAGTTACTGATATTTTTCCTGACGTACATAATTTTTTCATAGATATACTGACTGGCAACTGTCAGGATGTTAGTTTCTTTAAAGAAATCTCTTAACGAATCTCTACTGCCTAGCTTGTAAATGAATCTGAATGCTCTCTTCTGCAAGACAAAGATGGTCTCAATATCTGCAGCCCGTCCTCACAGTAGTATGCCATAGGACCTAACACTATGGAAGTAACGACCCCATTGAAGCTTTGCATCAATTGTGATACCTAGAAATACAGTTTCATTTACAAGGTCTAATTTGTCATTCCCCAACATAACATTGCTGTCAACCGCTTTGACATTTAGTAGATAGAACTTTATACATTTTGTCTTCTTTGAATTTAATAATAAGTTATTGGTAGTAAACCAATTATGAACCCGAGAGAGAGCATTATTTGTACTGTCACGGTCATTCTCTTGTCTCTTAATTTTAAAAATAAGTGACGTGTCATCTGCGAATAATACTATCTCTGACATATTTTGAACTATGAAGGCAAATCATTTACATATACGAGGAAGAGGAACGGCCCCAAAATAGATCCCTGTGGCACTCCCATCTTGACCTCTGACCCTGAAGATTTAGTTCGATTTATTTCAGCTCTTTAAATTGGATATAAATCGACAAAATAGGGGATGTATTAGCAAAGAGAAAGATAAAAAGTACCCGGAACCGGCGTGCGTGCATGCAACGACTTAAGAACGTTGATGAAGCGAAGGTGATCTGTCAGGGTCGTGGCAAGTGGCAGTCACTGGTCTCTGCCTAACCCTCTGGGATACAGGCGTGAGGTTATGTATGTATGTATGTAACGGTTTTTATTGTCTAGTTTTAATTGGTATCAATCAAATGCTTCTTGAATAAGGCGCGTGTGTATGTCTTTTTCTATAACGTAAGAATAAGATCAGAGTAAGATCGATGGTATTACTTTTGAGCTGAACTTCTTGTGCTCCCTACGGTGGTTAAACACTTTTGTTCCATTATTTCAGGTTCAATAGCGCGCGAACAAATGAGAAAAATGCCCTGATTAATCTTCGCAAACAGCTGTCTCGTACAAGCTCGTCTTTGTGTTCGAAGGGGCTCCTTCTAATTGGCAATGCGAATTGTGAAGTTTATCAATCTACTTTGACGACGACGATTTTGTCTCGATATCGATATCAACCCTTGTATGTCCCCTCTGCTGGGGCACGGGTCTCTTCCTGCATCGAAGAAAGGTCAGGCCATACTCCACCACGGGGGCCCAGTCCGGGTTGGTGGAGGATCGTAAGACAGTGGCGGGCCTTACTGTCAGAAGTTATCAAGCCGCCCATAAGGCCTCTGACATGGCTTAACGACTGCCATTACATGGCAGCCGGCACCAACGGCTTGTATTATAAACGAATTTTGTTACATTTTTAACGAATTTTGTTACATATTTGAAACGAACGGTAACAAGAAATAATCCGGGAAAAGAGAACAAGCTGGCATGTGACATTTTTCTTGCTTTACCCGTGGGACGGCGGCTAATTCACAGACGAACGAATGAGACACTTGTCATAGATGAATCGACTGTCGGCTCCAGCCGTAAGGTTTTGACTGCGGGACTTCGTTTGTGACAAGTATGCTGTCAGATCAAGGAGAACATATTATTGTCTGATGACGTGCGATGTACACGATTTAATCACACGAATATTATAAAGACGAAAGTTTGTGACTGTGTATGTTTGTTACTTTTTCACGTCTGGCTGGAGCGATTTTTATAAAATTTGGTATGAAGTTAGCTAACACCCTGGATTAACACGTAGGTTACGTTTTACTGCGGGAAAATATCTTATTTCCATGGAAAAATCAATAAACCGCGGGTAACTCCGTGGAGCATTGGTAATATATTATATATACATAACAAGAATTATTTCATATTGTTTAGCATGGGTCCATTTATGTTTTAATATTCTTTATGCCACACCTGGCAATAAAGTGGCTTTTTCTGGCCAAGTGTAGACATAAAAATATGTACACAACACGGGAGGTAATAAAGAAAGCTTTCGATCGCATATTTACGTCCCTCGCTTGCAGCTCGGGCCGCAAACTTCTGCGATCTCGGCCTTTCTTTGTATTACCACCCTAGTTGTGTAACGTACTATTTATTACATAACATTTTTAACAATGTATAAATAATTCTTACAATTATGTACTAGTCTTGTGTAATGTTTACTTTGCGTTTCACAAAAATGCAGTTCACTTTCACATTACTTTTCATTTTCATTACTCGCTTCTATCGTTTAAGCACACTAGGCAAAACTTGTCTCGTGGGAGAGAAAAATCGTTTAAAAGGTTATCAGATCGAAAGAAAGAAAACATTTATTTAAATTGCGATCGCGATTGCTATTGGAGACGCTAAATGTATATTTTGGACAACAATGCACGTGACCTGCTCGTGAATAGATATTGCTTTTGATTTTACATGTTAATATAAAACTACTTTTTTACACGATAAAAGATTATACTATTTTTATTTTTAATGCACTAACCCGTGCTAAGGAACAAATTTAAAAACCTATTTAGAGGCTAAAAATTTCACCCGTGCCGGGATTCGAACCCGCAACCTCTGGCTATCCGTGCCAGCGCTCAATTGGTAGAGCGCTGGCACGGATAGCCAGAGGTTGCGGGTTCGAATCCCATGGCATGGGTGAAATTTTTAGCCTCTAAATAGGTTTTTAAACGAAAAAAGATACTTTAAAGAAACATACATACATACATAACCTCACGCCTGTATCCTAGAGGGGTAGGCAGTAACCAGGGACTGCCACTTGCCACGATCCTGACAGTAGTATGTCTTCGCTTCATGAACGTTCATAAGTCGTTGCATGCACGCACGCCGGTTCCGGGTACTTTATATCTTTCTCTTTGCTAATACACCCCCAATTGAACGATGTATGTCCGCCTGGGACGTCTCTTACCAGCCTTTTCACTGACCAAAGAAACACGCCCTAAAAAGAAAAGTTAGATTCTCTGTACATAATACAGAGAATAGTGTAAAAAGTGAGTCGCCCATTAGCTCAGTTGGAAAGAGCGTTGGCACGGATAGCCTGAGGTCGCGGGTTCGAAACCCGGCATGGGTGGAATTTTTAGCCTCTAAATAGGTTTTTAAAAGTTAGATGTATTTCTCACGGATCTCATAAGCAGATCTGCACCAACTTAAATATAACTATCGTAAAGGGGGTAGGGTAACTCTTTGTAACAAAAATGATGATAGCGACATAGAATTATCGCCGAATATAAATAAAATATAACTACTAACGAATTGAGAACCTCCGCATTTTTATGAAGTCGGTACAAATAAACGTAATTGTTTGTTTAATGTATAGTAATTTTATAAAGGCGAAAGTTTGTGAGTGTGTATGTTTGTTGCCTCTTCACGTCTAAACGGCTGGAGCGATTTTAATAAAATTTGGTATGGAGTTAGCTGGTACCCTGGATTAACACATAGGCTACGTTTTCTTACGGGAAAATATCTTATTCCCATGGGATGATCGGTAAACCGCGGGTAACACCGCGGGGCACAGCTAGTTATAAATAGTTTTGAAAACAATGATTGCTTCCTCTTGCGACATAAACGGCCGTAACTCTTTTTTTGCGCTAACTGAGACATTTGATTTTTTTACAACTCCCTGGGACTATAGTATTAAGTGTATAGGCAATAAGGTTAGGAGCTGAATAGAAACCACTAAGATAGTTTAAAGGAAACGAAAAATTATATATACTTTGCGACACTAGGTAGCCATATCGACTGATTCCTAGCACTGATAGAATTCGAGTGAACGGAACAAGATGGCGTTAAAATCACGTTGTTAAACTTGATTAAAACTTAGTAAACGAGACTTAGTAAAAAGTAGACTTAGTAAAAAGAAAATTTTAGGGCTTAGGCTAAACAGTAATCGATTTAAGATTAATTTTTGTAAATAAAATTAAATAAAATCAACAATGTGCAGACAGACAGAATAAATGACGAACGGACAACAAAGTTCTTCCTTTTCAGTTACGCAGCCCTAAAAAAGAAGAGTCTCCTGATTGCTGCACAGTCGAGAACTTTCTTTTTTTAAGAAGGCCTTAAAGCGTAGTTCTTGATTTCTCTAGTCTGTCCCGTGCCCGCCCGAGCCTGACAAGTGGACAAGTTGTTTCCCGCGACACGTCACGTGCGGGCTAGACCGGCCGCGCTGCCCGCGTGTGCTAGTCCTGCTAATGAACTTCACCAGTGGCTCTCAAACTCAGCCATAGTCATCTGCATCTCATTCCCGTGAAACAGTTTGACAGCCTCGGTGGTGCAGCGGTTCGGCACGCTGACTGTAAAACCGAACGTCTCGGGTTCGATCCCTGGCCGGGTAAAACAAGAAAACGAACTTTTCTGCTGCTACTGAATTAAATCTATCGTCCAGTTAGCAGTCATTTAGTTGTATTTAGTATAGGGCTTACGAGATCTGCGTAATATGCCCAAGAGAATTTATTTATGTATTATTATTACTACTACAAACCGGGAGTTATTTTATACTAAATACTTAATATCTGAGAAATTAATTCTTGGTAAATTTTGTAGTTGAAAATTTGCGTTTTGATTACAAGATTCAAGTTCTAGCTAAAAAACCGTTTGTACAAAATACAGCAGTGTATTAGACTGAGTTTTCTTCTGGATCCGCTTCTTTTAATTTTATTGGGATCTTAAACTTATTGTCTCAACCATTTAAGTAACACGTTTATTAAATGACCGACTAGGCAACACTTGTCTTATTTTCTTTTTAATGCACTAACACGTGCTAAGGACAATTTTAAAAACCTATTTAGTGGCTAAAATTGCTTCAGCCAGATGTTGCTGCCTGTACGTAATACTGAGAGTATTGCAAAGAGGTTCGAAAGAGGCAGTTGGCAGTTGGGAGAGCACGGGCACGGTTAGCCAGAGGTCGCGGGTTCGATTCCCGGCATTGGTCAAATTTTTAGCCTCTAAATAGGTTTTTAGAACACTTGTCTTTAGGAATTTATATTCCTTTACTTACATTTTAAATTATCCCTACTATCACACTAATATTATAAAGGTGAAGGTTTGTGAGTGTGTATGTTGGTTACTTTTTGACGTCTAAACGGCTATAGCGATTTAAACAAAATTTGGTAGGGAGTTAGCTAACACTCTGGACTAACATGTGTTATCTAACTCTGTTAGATAACACATGGGCTACGTTTTACAGCGGGAAAGTATCTTACTCTCTAATAAACTGCGGGTAATACCGCGGGGCACAGATAGTACTTAATAAATAGATATTTGCTGGTAGTCTCATTAAACTCTCATAAAAAATTATAAAATCATTATATAAGAGCAGATAGATTAAAAAAATGACAATAAAATAACTGATTCTAAAAACAAATAGAAGTTAAAAAAAATTAAAATATTTAGTAGATTTAGAAAATCGTGGCAGTAAAAATATATCAGTTATAAAAAAATAAAAATTGCAGAAAAGTTTGTTGGCCAGAGATCGCTCGTGTATTACTTTGATTTTTTATACTGACCTCTTATGCAAGTGCTTAATACCAATGACAATGAACACGTGAAAACCACAGCAGAACCAAAACACAAAAATTTTGGCCACACTTTTGGAATCCCTGACGAAAGGACTGACCGCGTCTGGCAATGAGATGGAGGTCTCACTGATTTAGGTCCTAAGTTTGTGCCAAGAACCGAAACCCTTTTTAACGAACCTCTTTTGTGTTTGTCTCTTCCAAACCCGAGCTCATAGACACGCAAATTGCGTGGGTCGCGAAACAATTTACTTAGTTGGATAATTCTAATTCTGGGATAGGTACTTACAAATGACAAATCCTGTGCAAACTATTCGTTAGAAGGCAGGTCATTATGATTTAAATATTTAGACAGTCGTTCAATCCTAAGTTAACAGAGTCGTAAAAGTGATTAAGTTTAACTTAATTAAGATATTTTTGTGTATTTCCTCTGTGTTCTTGACGAAACTTTTATTAGATATTGTTTGTTGATTTAATAAGTAACATCTTTTGCACGTAATTCATATTTACAAAAAAATCACTGCTTAAAACTCCTTTAGTGAAACATACATTTGATCTTTTTTCTTTTAGATAATAAAGTAATCAATTAGATTCTTTCAGCCTGAGATTCGTCCCTTTCCGTTATACGAGATAAACTTATAAATTCTATGCATTAAATGGCACAACAGTTAGCAGTCAGCCTAGGGGTACAGCAGATCATGTTTACATGTTAGTTTAAAATTCACCCGTAATGTAACCGAGTACGATGCATTCGTGTAAAAGCTGATGTGCTGTCGACTGTTCCGTGTATGTATTTCAATCTCGAAGGAGTCATTAATCGCGTCGCACACAGCCGCGGCTGATTAGCCTGTTGCCATCGATCACCGCACGAGTCGCTCATTCAGCTAACACACGTCGCCTCTACTCTCGACGTCAACATTACGTCATTTATTTATTGCTATTTTAGAAAAGAAAGTGTGCAAAATGAAAGTGACAGTGTGCTTGTAGTGTGTTAAGGCAAAACCACTGTTAACAATAATGTATAATACAACCTTTGTCTTATATTTCATTACTGTAGTAAGTACATATTAAAAATAATAAAGCACTTATTTTTCTGATACGTAAGCTACTTAAGTATAACATTTGCAGTGCCCTTACAGGACGCATGTTGCTGTTGCGGACCATTATTAATG
Source organism: Yponomeuta sedellus (assembly GCA_934045075.1). Classification (NCBI taxonomy): domain Eukaryota; kingdom Metazoa; phylum Arthropoda; class Insecta; order Lepidoptera; family Yponomeutidae; genus Yponomeuta; species Yponomeuta sedellus. The sequence continues at coordinate 275,658 of OW203733.1, forward strand.
TTAAAACCTATTCTGTACCACATGTAGCAATAACTGAACTACTAAAAACTGTTTAATAAAGACTTAAACTATAACTTTTCTACATTGACACGCTTAGAAGAAAAACGGGGATTAAAAGCCTATTTAGAGGCTAAAAATTTCACCCATGCCGGGATTCGAATCCGCAACCTCTGGCTATCCGTGCCAGCGCTCTACCAATTGAGCCAATGGGCGACTCACGGCATCAGTGAAATTTCGAACCTCTTTACACTATTCTCTGTATTACGTACAGGCAGCGACATCTGGCTTAAGCAAATTGCATTACTTACAGCCCCGACTACCTACTTTGCAGTTAGGTTTTACATCGGAACGATATCACTGTACCCACATGATTATACTATTTTTATTTTTATTGCACTTACCCGTGCTAAGGACAAATTTAAAAACTTATTTAATTTATTTATTTACTTAGCACTAGTAAGTGCATTAAAAATAAAAATAGTATAAAAACGGGGTTGTTTAGTTTTTTATATTTGTTTATACTTTTTTTGTTATTGCTTTGTGGTGCTTTGAAACATGCCAAGTAGTGACATAGATTGGGAACAAAGCCCTCTTGTTTTAAATCACCTAAAGGTAGAGTTTTCTATTTATTGAACACAGGAAAGTTTTTTTTTTTCATTTAAATTTTGGTCCAAAATGATCTAGGCATTGGAATGGTCACCAAGTTTAAAGAAATGGAAAGCGTTTATTCTAGAAGGGAAAATTGAAGGAAAGCGAAGACCTGGCCGAAGAAAAACATCATGGCTCCAAAACATAGCAGAGTGGTTCAACACCAGAAATATAGAACTTCTGCGAACAGCTACATCACGTGACAGTGTAGCCAAAATGATAGCCGACCTCCGATAGGAGATGGCACGGGAAGAAAAAGAAGGAAGCGTTTATTGACATAACAATCTAGCATATTAAGACAAAGGGTCGTGGCTTAGCACTATGCTACCAATCTAATGCAGTGACCTTGGCAGCGCTGATTTTCATCAGCTACCCACAAAAAAAAAACTTAAAACTAAACTTTCACGCAGGAGAAAGGTAACAAACTTACAGTATACATTTATACCTTTAACGTTCATTAAGTTACAGTCTCTGTCTAATTTGGAATGAAATACTTTGATTTTTACCTGACTGCGGCGAAGCCCAAAAGGAGGGTAATGTGTTTAGTTCGTATGTATGTATGTATGTATGTATGTATGTATGTATGTATGTATGTATGTATGTATGTATGTATGTATGTATGTATGTATGTATGTATGTATGTATGTATGTATGTATGTATGTATGTATGTATGTATGTATGTATGTATGTATGTATGTATGTATGTATGTATGTATGTATGTATGTATGTATGTATGTATGTATGTATGTATGTATGTATGTATGTATGTATGTATGTATGTATGTATGTATGTATGTATGTATATATGTATGTATGTATGTATGTATGTATTGTATCAGTAGTGCGTTCAATTGCGTTGATTACGATATCCTGCTGGCTATCCTCCGCTCCCTCAACGTATCAGAGTCAGCAGCCGCGTGGTTTCACTCTTATCTTCATGGGCGCCAGCAGCGCATTCGTACTGACGACAAGTTCTCCGACTGGTGCGAGGTCACTGCTGGTGTCCCTCAAGGTGGCGTACTTTCTCCTTTACTTTTCTCAGTGTTTATTAACACTCTCGCCTCAGTAATAGACTTCAGTTCCTATCACCTGTACGCAGACGATCTCCAGATCTATTTGCCGTCTAAACTTAACTTGCTTCCTGTTGCAATACAGAAAATGAACTGCGATCTAACTGCTGTTAACCTGTGGACTGAGCAGTTTGGTCTCCTAGTAAATCCGGCAAAGACCCAGGTGATGATTGTGGGCGGAAGGGCTTTGCTGGCTAGGATTGACATGGCATCTCTACCCCAGGTTACCTATAATGGTACCCCTTTGCCGTATTGTGGAGAGTTGAAGAACCTAGGCCTCCACATACAGAGTAACCTATCTTGGGACAAACATGTCTCAGAGATAAGTAGGAAAATCTTCTCATCCATGCACTCGCTCAAACGTATGCAGAAATTCCTGCCATATTCCGCCAAAGTTACGTTAGTCAACGCTTTGTTGCTCCCAGTCATCGACTACGCAGATGTGTGCTACCCCGATCTCACTGAAGAACTTCTCGACAAGTTGGATCGTCTTCTTAACGTTTGTATACGTTACATCTTCGGCCTTCGTAAATTTGACCATATATCCCAATACCGTTCCCAGTTGAACTGGTTAAACATCCGCCACCGCAGGAATGCCCACATCTTGACGCTCCTCTATGGCGTCCTTCACGATCCCTCCTCCCCCCATTATCTCCGTGAACGTTTCGCCTCACGTGGCGCGCGTGGTCGCCTTCAGCGCCCATGCAAAGATTTACTCCTCGAAATCCCAGAGCATAATGCGGCAGGCTATTCGGGTTCCTTTTCCGTGACAGCGGTACGTCTGTGGAACGCGCTGCCGCTATACATTCGCCAGGCTCCGTCAGTCGGCGTCTTTAAGAGTAGAGTACAGGAACACTATCTTCATATTCAGAACAGTAAAGTGTAATTCCATTCGTAAGTATGTAAAAATATAAGTATTATGAAGTCTATTTATATGTTTATAAAGTCTATCTATTCATCTTTATACATGTGCTTAATTATTATATTTGTATATGTTTATGTTTATAATTATTGTACATAAAATATATATTTGACAATAAAATATCACCTCACCGTTTGTGACTACCCCCATCTTCTCCACGTCACCTGTTGGTTGGCTAGAATAAAATACTATTTAGTATTAAGCCCGCCAATTGTACAATCTTTACAGGTACAATAAAGAATTTAATAATAATAATAATAATATGTATGTATGTATGTATGTATGTATGTATGTATGTATGTATGTATGTATGTATGTATGTATGTATGTATGTATGTATGTATGTATGTATGTATGTATGTATGTATGTATGTATGTATGTATGTATGTATGTATGTATGTATGTACGAGTATGTACGTCTGATTCTATGTTCCCTCATAACTCCTTAACCAATGGTCAGATTTTGTTAAATAAGGTGTTATTCGAGGGCTATATAAAAACAGAATTATGCAATCAGAACCGTGACGAAAAATAAAATTCGTTAATAAGCTTCGTTAAAGTACAGCTAGGAGCCACTAGATGGCACTGTTATATTTAGTTTATTAATTTGACTTGACCTTGTTCGAAGCTTATAGTTACATGAGATAGGTGTCACAGTTTCCCGCCTTTATTGCCTTCTCTTTCTACCCTATTGCGCTATCCCTCTCCAGTTGCCCTACCACCGCGGCAGAAGGGTGGGGTCGATGACGATTTCGGAAATCGCCTCGCCCTTGCTTGTCATTGGCGTCGTGTTTCCCGCCGTGAACGGCCGTGCTGTGTGCGTCCGTAAAAATATTCAAGTTTTTAAAAAAGTTTTCGTTCGATTAGATTTATTCTTGGAAATTGATAGTTCGAACTGTTGCACCCTAATTTGCCCTACGGGATTGATAAATCAGGTGAGTTTTTGCATTATTTTTTCGTAGTTTTTTATTTGTATTTTTATACTTCTACCCTTTTTTTATTTTAAACCACGCACGCAGTGCTATGGGTAATCAAGCGCGCTAAAGTACATAAAGGGCCGCCTGATCGTTCACCACAGCCCTCAGGCAACCAAGCACCATGTGCGGCTTCGACATCGCCATGCCGTAGTCACCGGCGCATGCGTCGATCGAGATTCTCGAGTTCCTCTAGCAGTAGCTCATCAACATAAAATTCCAATTGAAATTCCAAAGACAAGAAAAGACGTCGCCGGTGGCCCCGCCGCGAAAAATGGGGGGGGGGGGGGGGCAAAAGATGTAAATTAGAATAAAATTGCGAAAGAAGTGCCCGATCTCCGGGAACAATTATCAAAAATTAAGCGAATAACGTGTTAGACGTAAGTCAAAATCCCTGTTAGACATGCGATGTGCGTTCACTGCAGCTTGCACCAACTTTCGTAGATGATGACCCGAGGGGTCCAATATTTCAATTGCAACGAAATTAAAGGAACCTTCAGTTCCAAAAATATCCGAAAGTGATTTAAAATAAGTGCATGATGTGCAACTCTGACGATAAGAATTGGTGTGAGCTAAGGTATGCGGACACGCAAAAACTATACAATCAAGCTCCTGGCTTCACTGACCTAGACTCTAATGCGGAGGTGAATGTACATATTTGATAGTTTGCGACATCTGGTATTCGCAGAAAAAGCCTATTCTGCGTGACAATATGCATGCTCAAGCTAAGACAGGCCCTTCAAAGTACTCAAACAAAGCACTGTTGCTTAGGGCTAAGGACACGGACACAATTCACTGTGATTCATCGAATGACAAGACTGCGGAATTATTTTTCGACGGTGAACTTTTGCAATTAATTTGTGAACACCGTTTTGAAGTTATTCAGATGCGCCGGGATGGTATTTAAACGCATGTTAAGGATCCCATAATGAAAGCTACTCTTCGAAAAATTCCGCCGTCTTGTCACAACCTATTCAACGCTGACGCGTTCTCAGCTGCTGTAAAGAAAGCAGGAGATGTAAAGAAAAGTTTCTGGCCTTAAAAAGAAATGCCCATACCGCTGTCCCGCAGACGGGGCCTAGCATAGCAAGGCATTTAATAGCTGCCCCTCGCAGGGGAAGATACAGCACTCTCTACTTTCGCAGGGTACAAATTGTCGGCCTTGTGCGAATGTAAGTAATGCACATGCAACCTGGACAAACAATCCACCCTCGCAGGGTGATCAAAATTACTCGTGCCCTCCGCAAGGGCGTAATACTGGTTATTGGCAAAATGCGAACTTTCGAGGGCAGAACCCCCGAACTGGGCAGAGACCCCAGGAGCAACGCCAGCCAGGTTGAGGCGGTTACAAGCGCCCGTCTTCCTCTCGCTGTAGAGGCAGCAGTAAGAGACTTATGTACTGACTCGAAGCCCTTCAGAGTGGGTCGGCTTATAGACTTACCAGCAATGGCAGGTAAGGGAAGCACGGAACTTCTTTCTTCCCATAATTCGAGGCTATTGCATACCCTTCCTACAAGAGCCACCTCTCATTTACCCTGAACTTCAACAAATCTTTATCATATTCCGGAATCAGAGCACATCTTCTTCAGGCTATATTATGTAGAGGGCTATGTCCGGAGCACATGACTGCCGTCATAAAACAAATGAAGGATCAGGAGGTACTAGAACTTGCTCAGCCAAGTCCAAGCTTTCTGTCCACGATATTTTTAGTTCCCAAGAACGACTGGTCTGCGCGACCCATTATCAATTTAAAAGCCCTAAATCAGTAATGTTCTTCTAACAGAGAAATTCAGTCTTTTGAATATTTACCGAATACCAAATTTTCTACAGCACAAAGATTGCCTTTGCAAAATGGATTTGTCGCAGGCATATTTTCATTAAAAATTGCTCAAAGTCTCCGAAGGTTTTTACGCCTAATTTACAAAAACGAACTACTTCAGATGACCTGGTTACCATTTCGGCTGAGTACAGCTCGAAAAACTTTCGCTGCTCTTACGAATGCGTCGCACAGTATCTGCGATAGCAGGGGATCAAAATAATCGTATACTTGGACGATTTCTTACTTGTGAACCAGAAGTTCAGCATTCTTCAGAATCATGTCCGTCAGGCGTTAGAAGTTCTGGAGTCACTAGGGTGGTTGATAAATTACGAAAAGTCCTCGCTGATTCCGCAAAAAAAAAAGCCTCGTGCATCATGTATTCATTGGAATCCTTGGTCAAATCAAAAAAGCCTACCTGAGAACAAGGTGTGTGCCCTCCTACTCAGATTGAACTCTGATCAACTCTGAAAGAGTTTTAGAGTGGGTCTTCTAAATTTTGCCAGCTTTGCGGTCCCAAAGGGTCGCTTACACTATCGAGCCCTCCTAACTTTGCTGATTTTGTTGATCAAAACCAAAATACGTTTTATCACCAAATCCCCTGTTGTTCAAAGAAAAATCTGGAGTGGTGGCTGATAAATTGTCGCGACGCATCACTGAGTCACTACCCTCCACCGAGGTATTTCTTTACGACAGATGCGTCAGATCTGGCATGGGGAGCACAGTTAGACATTCTGGTCTTGTCAGCAACAAATGTTGGCAGTAGGTACTAAAAGTTTTACAAGATCATTGTTTGCTCCTGCGACGATCCACGATCGTGGTTCAGTGGGACAACAAGACCGTACCTAAGGAACGAAGGGGGAGCAAGAGCATCTTCCCTGTTAGATCTGACTTATCAAGTCTTCCAGGTCTTAGAAGTTTATCACAAACATCTGAATCTTTTTCAAATACCCGGAAGGTACAATGTCCACGCAGACCATCTTTCAAGGTTACGTCGGCCACCGGAATGGCATCTGAAACCTATATGCACAAAATTGTTCATGAAACGGGGTTTTCCCGTGATAGATCTTTTTGCGTCGGAAAGAGCTCATGTTGTGTCCAATTACGCAACCCTGGACTTGACAGATCACAAAGCCTTTTTCCACGATGCCTTCTCTCAGATTTGGAACTACCAGTTAGCGTGGGTGTTTTCACCACCATTTGTAGTGCCCAGAGTACTAGCTGACCTCAATCATGCGACAGGCACTTACCTGGTGGTAGTTCCCAGATGGGAGAAGGTATTTTGGAGAGCGGATCTCCGACATCGAGCCACAGCTCCACCTTTCACTCTATGGAACCTAGACAAGGTACTAGTGGATGTGCCGACAGATTTACCACCTCCCAACGTCCGAGAGATGGAACTAGAGGTGTGGAGATGTGGGGGTGGACAAGGGATCTAACTAATTGGAATGATAATCAGGTACAACTGTTAAATGGCTTCAATGGTGCTAAACAAATAACTGCAGCCCACCTTCCCCTAATGGCAGTCAGTTGGCTAAGTTTCTAGCTGATTTGCATTTAATATATTTACTAGAATAGAATAAAAAGAATTATCATATAATACTATTCTTTTGCACAAATCTGCAGTTTGCACACTAAGCAACGTTAATTTATCGGGTTGTTTATAGTCCCATGCCTTAGTAAAGCATATTATGAAATCAATTGCCCTCAAAAAGCCAAAAATTCAGAAATCACCGGTCTGGAAAATCGATCAATTATCGCTGTATTTAAAAAGTTGCTTGGTTGATTTGTCCAATGTTTTTTTTTTAAGTCTCTCGTCACACAGCTATATTGCTACTTTTAAGTTCAGGAAGAAGGATTCATTTTCCGACTTTTCTTTCTATTGATCCCAAACATTGCATTAGATCAGGCGAGTCCATATTTTTTTGGCCTATCTGGGGATCGAAGACTGATACATCTGATTATAGGCAATTTGGATGGAAATTATTGTCCAATCCAATGTGTCCAATCCAACCTAAATCCAGTTTTGTGGATAAATCAGTTGATTAAGCTTGTAAGTAATAAGAGACGTACGTCTAAATGTGATCATTTATTTGTAACGATAAGAGATGTAAAGGCAGCATACCGTGCCATCATTGCAGGCTGGGTCAAATCTCTCCTAGTTAAAGCAGGTATTACCGCAACACCGGGTAGTGTTCGTACACCCGTAGCGTCTAGAAATTGGTTGGATAATTTCCCTCTTGAGTAGATACTGTCTAAAAGTAACTGGCGTAGTGTAAACACTTTTAAAAAACTTCTACAAACGTGAAGTAATGCCTACTTCAAGCAGTCAAAGTTTTCTAATTTATTTCTTCCAGTTAATTAAGCAGACGATTATCATGATAATATTGATTTAAATCGTAAAGTGACGGTTAATGTTTGGTTTAATAGTAACATTTTATTTGTAAATCATAGCGAGTAAATTTTTTGGTTTAAATAAATAGTAACCTGTGAAGTCAACAAAAGTTACTATTCTAACTACATACTACCTCATTCACATTGGCGTCCAGTTGCACCTTACCACCAGGCGATAACAAACACGTCTCATGTTCAAGCTTCGAACAAGGTCAAGTCAAATTAATAGAAGCGTTTTACCTACCATTAAAACGCAGATTAATTTACTTACCTTGTTCGAAGCTTACAGGATAATTTCTGCCTGGTTAAATTCGACTCAATAACAAGCAAAGGCGAGGCAATTTCCGAAATCGTCATCGACCCCACCCTTCTGCCGCGGTGGTAGGGCAACTGAAGAGGGATAGCGCAATAGGGTAGAAAGAGAAGGCAATAAAGGCGGGAAACTGTGTCACCTATCTCATGTAACTATAAGCTTCGAACAAGGTAAGTAAATTAATCTGCGTTTTAATGGTAGGTAAAACGCTTCTATTAAGTTTCTTAAGGCCAAAAAGCACTCGGTAGACACGCCATATCGACGAGGAGAGTAGGCACCCTATTGCCAGTGGCCGCTCCCGCGCGGATAAGTGACATTAGTCACCTGCCGCCCCGCTAAAGCCGGCTGGAGAAGCACGTGATCACTGGTGGCTCGTGGAAAAAACCAAAGTCCGAACACGGCTGGAACGAAGGGCTGGTCCACCAGTTCAAAGTCACTCAGCGAGCTATGTAGAGAGCTATGCTCGTGGCTTCTCTGAAGGATAGGATTCGTAACGAACGACAGAGAACCAAAGTTATCGACATAGCTCAGAGAAAAGAATACAGGTGTCCAGCCTAGCATAGCAACAGAAGCTAATATAATGTTTATGCTTCATAAACTAGTTGTAATTTTAAATTGTATCAACTGTGTAACATTTGTGGAAATAAATATATTCTTATATAGTCAGCAAGCTGAAGTGGCAGTGGGCTGGCCATATCTCGCGAAAAACCGACAACCATTGGAGTAACGTGTTCTTAAGTGGAGACTCGGCAAACGTAGGACGCCCTCCGACCAGGTGGGATGACGATCTGCGAAAAACTGCCGGCAGATGCTAGATGCGGCAAGCTGAAGACAGGGCGCTATGGCGCTCGCGGCCCGCCGCCGCCGCTGCTAACCTAAGTAGTACACATTATCGGCCCGACGATACTGGGCGTGTATTCAAGCCAAGCATCCAAGTAAAACAAAAAATTACTTATTTGAACAATTTAACAGTGAGTGGTTGTAACTCTCCGCCAAACATAGTTATAAACAGCTCCATCCCCCAACAGTTATCTTTTGAGATGTCGGGCGGGCAGGAGAGTAGTCAAAATAGAACATGTAACCATAAAAAAAAACATGTCCCAGGCACTGCATCATCCGAGTGGTCTCTTCACCCATCTAGTGTGAATGAAGACTGAAGATGCCACTGGGCGCTGTATACGAGTACATAGATGCAGAGGCCATGTAACCGGACTTGCGCTACCTCATACGGTAATTTAAATTGAGTAAATAGTCTTGTATTTCCACGTTTGGCAGAAATGTCACATGTCAGCCTATTATTAACAAAATGCCACGCAGCCAGACGAATAATTTGTTTTTGAGGTACATGCATAACAGAACATAAAAATAAAAACTAGGAACAAAACTCTTATTGTACATACGTATATTATTATGTATATACAATAAGACCAATAAAATTGAGACAAAACAGGGGAATCTTCGTGGACCCTTAGACCTTTCCAAGAATAGACAATTTCTACAAGATGAAAACGTGTTAAATGGATTGGTATGAAAGATAACATTGAACATAACCAGCACTAATTAATTTATTTATTTGAAACGGACAATCATCACCTCACAAATCAAAAGTACTAGTTTTTCCCTCAATAATATGGGTGTCCTGCAGTATTGGGACGTAGTACACATTTGAAATACAAAAAATAAATACTTTTTATCAGAATCCCTCGCCAATGAACCCGCTGCTGGCGTAATGGATAGTTAGTTAGACCTGAGATTTCCTCACTTAGCCTCATAGTTGGGCCATTGTACGTAGCAAGCGCTGAGGTACGCTAACACCTCAGACACTAGGGTTTCCTTACGATGTTTTCCTTCACCGTCGGCGAGTGGTATTGCTACTATAATTTCACAAATGTACATAACTTAGAAAACAAAGTCATTGGTGCATGCCGGGGTTCGAACCCACGACCTCCCGATTGAGAAGCCGGCGTTCTACACCGCTCCCCTACCAACGCTGTTGGCGTAATGGATAAGCCCGAGTCAGTAATTTATACCTATTTCAGAACACGCTATGTTGTTCTCTACGACTTTTTTACCGAATTTACTTCTTCGTTTAAAAACCTATTTAGAGGCTAAAAATTTCACCCATGCCGGAATTCGAACCCGCAACCTCTGGCTATCCGTGCCATCTCTTCGTCTTTTGAAGTCAGCGAATCGACCAGTTTATATTTTTCTTGCCCAATAGTTAGCCAGTGCAATTGCAGCAGCGTCGGCTTCTGTTACGTCCTCCAGAGAGCAGGTGTGAGGACGCAATTGCTCCACATTGCTCCTCCGTTGGTGTAAAATAGAAGAAAAAGAAGAAAAACATTTATTTAACGCCAAATAGACATGCAAAATTTGACAGAAAAGGAAAATACAGAAAAGAAAGCAGGAGTAAAACAAATGCAGAAGAAAAGAGAAACTACAGATTAAAGAAATGAACATAAATTCCAACGCTACACAGTATGTCGATGCAGCGGAAAATAGGCCTCATGCTCAGTATAAGCTGAGGGTTTGCACCCTCAACACTGATTTCCAGCAAGGGCCTATAAACCCCATCTCCTTAAGTTCTGTCTGCAGCGACCTGCTTGGGTCCGAAGTCGGTTGAGTGACTACCACGTAGGCCATTGCAGATCGTAACCCGTTGGGATCCTCTCTTGGGTGCTTACAAAACCTGTGGTTACGGGATGTTTTATTTCCCACCGCACTACACTTTCCTCAGCTGGGTATTTTCCTGAGACCTGTGTGCTGTGTGAATTTAATGATCGTGCTATCTGGCTAAAACTTTGATTTAAAGTTTATTCTTAAAACTTTAAATCCTAAACTATTATTAGTTCTTTTTCTTCAGGCTACATTAGTCCACTGCTGGATACAGCCCTCCCCTAATAAGCGCCATAGCGCAAGCTTCCCAAATTCTTCCCGAGAGTGTCATAACAGGCGACTAAGGGACACACACCGGGGGGTGGGCAGCAGCGCCTCCTGCAGTATAATTCCACCAAACTGCAATGCCCAACCCGCATTCCTAGCGTGGGGATTATGGGCACTACCCCGAATGATGGCATTATTAGTTCATTATTTCTCAATTTCGACTCATAGTTTTATCAGCTGTGTGCGCGACTGCGTTCGATACAGACTCGTTAAAGAAAATCTGCTTCTGCTCTAAGTCAGTTTAAGACGCCCCGCGGTGATAATTAGCGCCACCAATAGAAAAATTGCAGTCTAAATAATTGAGTAACAATATAGAAGATGTAAGAAAATCTCCAAATAGGACCCAAGATAGCTACCGACTCGTAAATTGCAAATTGGAAAACTTCGAAGCAAAACAAAATTTATCAAAAGTGCCATACTGAAACTACCACTCATATTTGTTACCCGATATTGAAGTTTTCCCCATACTCGTAGTATAGTAATGCTGTTTACGTTATATCGCTTAATTATTACTTGTAGAAAAAACACTTTATACCCGCTCTTTTATTTATACCCGCTCTTTCGTGTTTTCTGTTGACTGACTTTATTTTGTTGTGTGATCTTATGTTTTTGTTTTTTTTGTATTTTCTTATATATTTTTCTTTCTCTTCTCTTTAATAAGGTCAACATTCTGTTGCAAGTTCTCCATTATGTAATCTATTAAATTTACGGTCATTGAAAATATCGTCTCCGGAGATATTGCCGCAACGCTTCTTGACCCGACGCTTCTGCGACTCTCTACGTGGTGAGTCAGCAATCGCGAATTGCGGCGAAGCCTTTCCCTCGAATTACTCACGAGTCTCTTTTCCGAGCGATAAATAAAGGCTATTTCTATTCGCAGACACCTCCCCGCCATTCGCAGGCTCGTCAGCGTAATCACAGCTGAAGTTTCCCTCTAGCGCGGAAAGTTTTGGTCATTTACGCTTTGATCGATCGGGTAATTTATTCTTTGAAAGGAAATCGTGATGTACGGCCGGCGAGGACGAACATGCGGCGTGGGACGGCTTGGACTCTCGGCTCCATCTGTGTTCAGGTGGGCTTTGTCTAAGCAAAACCATACGCTAACTGTGAAAGAAAACATTGTGAGGAAACCCGCGGCTTGGCTCCACACGTATTAACTAGTCTTTCCTCTGGGCTAGGCCGACTAAGGCAAGCCTACACCGTCTAAAAAACCATGTCCCAGGCACTGGAGCATCCGAGTAGTCCCTTCACCCACCTGGTGTGAGTGAAGACGCCACTGAACGCTGTATAGATTATCTCATGGCTCTCGGGCGTCAACCACCTGTCGTCTTCCTGCCTCGCCAGGTGTCCTTCCCAACGCCACTTCAGTCTCGAGATTCGGTCACATATCAGCGGCCTTCGTCAGACGTCGATGAGAAAGTAACAACGTTTGATTAACGACTTACAATGACGGAGCGAAAGATAGTGCCATTTAGTTTCTAGACATTATTAGCAGTAATGTTTCTGAGGTATCAGATGGTCAGTCCTACTAGGCAAGAGGTTAACTTAATTGATTTAAATCGCAATTAGCAGACCCGTTAGAAGCGGGTTGTTTCTTTCGAAGGTAACCCAGGTTCTTTCTGTTTTGTATGTGATTGTTTTTTGCTGTGTAACTACACCACGTTACAAACCAACTATAATTGACTCGTATATTCCTTTTATATACTTCTAATCTACTTCCTTCCACTTATTTCTTTCAACAAAGCGCACTGCAAAAACACCGTTAGTCAAGCCTTATTAGTCTCTGTCTGTTACTTCGATAACATCAACACGCATATCCCAAAGGACCAATGCGGAACACGCAAGTCAGCAGGCAAGGCAGCGAAGGTCCCGAGGGGCCCAAGCCAGTCATCATGGTCGCCTAATAAATGGCCGCAATTCACCGCCTTAAGTACATAGCTTCACAATTTACACTTTTATCTGGATTCTTTCGCCGCAAATGGTTTCTGAATGGCGCCTAACGCGATTTCTGGCCAATCTCATACGCATTAGGACAGTTTGCCGGCTTCCTCGCCAATTTGAGTCACTACTGGCGACCGGGCGTCCTAGTTTATAGTATGGAAAAGGAGATCACCAATTTTGTAGGGTATAAAAATGTTTGTGTTCCGTATGCGCTACCGAAACAGCCGTGTCAACTGAACGTGAAAACAAGGTAAACACGTCTTGATACGTGGGAAACAAGTGGTGACACTGTGTGGACATTAATCTAATAGTCGGTTACAATTAGGACTAAAGATCGAAACTTTATTGTTCTAGTATTTGTTACAAAGTGCCAATTTGGGATACTCACACTCGATACACCTCCTTATAGTGACTATGGGCAAAGTAATATTTTATTTAGGAGATTATTACAGTCGTTTTTCAAGGTCTGCTTATTAAATAATCTGCAAGGACTTAACAATCAAAAATAATTAGCTCGGTTGGAAAGAGCGCTGGCACGGATAGCCAGAGGTTGCGGGTTCGAATCCCGGCATGGGTGGAATTTTTAGCGTCTAAATAAGTTTTTAAAATTGTCCTTAGCACGGGTTAGTGCATTAAAAACAATATAAACATATGGGTACAGCGATATCATTCCGATGTAAAAACCTAACTGCAAAGTAGGTACTCGAGGCTGCAAGTGATGCAAATTACTTCAGCCAGATGTCGCTGCCTGTACGTAATACAGAGAATATTGTAAAGAGGTTCGAAATTTCACAGATGCCGTGAGTCGCCCATTGGCTCAATTGGTAGAGCGCTGGCACAAATAGCCAGAGGTTGCGGGTTCGAATCCCGGCATGGGTGGAATTTTTAGCCTCTAAATAGGTTTTTAAAATTGTCCTTAGCACGGGTTAATCTCCCGTTAAACGTACTTTGAGTTGCTAGAAGATTCAACTGACATAATGTTAACAGTCTGTCAAGGCAAGCAAATCAAGGCAAGGCAGCTAATCTCCAATTAATCACAGATTAGAGCCATTTTGGATTTCTAGAACGCATTTCCTCATGTCAACATGCCATTGTTGACATAAGGAAATGCGTTGATTGATTGTTGACATGCCATTGACATCTGATTTTTTATTGTAAAATATCGAGCAATTAGTAGCGTGTTCATATCGAGAAATCGCATTTATTTCCCATTTCGTGCCCTATAAAGAATTGAATTGGATTATTTTCTATTTCATACGTGTTTCGAAGGGTGTTTAAAAACACAGAGTAAGTATCAAATACTACACACTATTATATTACCTACCTATGTACTTCAAAGTTTACAAAAAATTGAAATGAGTAGGTAAGTAGGTACTTGTACACAACTTTATTATTAATTGTACCTTTCAGATAGAAAATGTCAGATTTTTCGGATTTGTCCGATTTATCTAGTGATGAGGAGACGACGAGAAATCGCAATTGTACTTTTATTTTCAATTACAGACTTGTACCTACAACAAAACATACAGCGTTCCTTACACATTATATTATTTAACAATTACGCCATAAAATCCCGCACATTAGCATAAGTAGTAAAGTATAGCTTGGTTCATACTTGTTCACCAATAATAATAGTTCTGTTTTCTCTTTCTCAGTATAATTTCTTCGAGACATTTCTGCGAATATTAGATAATAATCGACACGTTATGTAGACGCCGGTGATGATTGTTTGTTTTGATTCATCATCACATGATCACAGAAAAAACCGCCTAACGTCAAAAATATTTGATCCAGATAGACACAAACCTATTTGTTAGACAGAAACAAAACCACAGATTAGCAAGTAAAGAATAAAAGTGAGTGAGTGAAAATGAACAAGTTTAGCTGAGTGACCAGAAGAATAATCAAATCTGCAGTTATCAACGCAAATCATTGGAAAATTAGCTAATCTACTGAGATTAGCTAATTTTCCAATGATTTGCGTTCTAGAAACCCAACGCATGTTAACCACATGTTAACAGATTGTCAAATGTGACAGTCTGTTAGCTGATTCGTTGAGTTAGGATTGTCTCGGAAATCGGCTGTAAGGGACACAAACCGGGGGGTGGGCAGCAGCGCCCCCTGCAGTATAATTCCACCAAACTGCGATCCCCAACCCGCATGCCCAGCGTGGGGATTATGGGCACTACCTCTCAGTGATGGCATTATTAGTTCATTATTTCTCAATTTCAACTCATAGTTTTATCAGCTGTGTCCGCGACTGCGTTCGATACAGACTCGTTAAAGAAAATCTGCTTCTGCTCTAAGTCAGTTTAAGACGCCCCGCGGTGATAATTAGCGCCACCAATAGAAAAATTGCAGTCTAAATAATTGAGTAACAATATAGAAGATGTAAGAAAATCTCCAAATAGGTCCCAGGATAGCTACCGACTCGTAAATTGCAAATCGGAAAACTTCGAAGCAAAACAAAATTTATCAAAAGTGCCATACTGAAACTACCACTCATATTTGTTACCCGATATTGAAGTTTTCCCCATACTCGTAGTATAGTAATGCTGTTTACATTATACCGCTTAATTATTACTTGTAGAAAAAATACTTTATACCCGCTCTTTTATTTATACCAGCTCTTTCGTGTTTTCTGTTGACTGACTTTATTTTGTTGTGTGATCTAATTTTTTTGAGTATTTTGTATTTTCTTATATATTTTTCTTTCTCTTCTCTTTAATAAGGTCAACATTCTTTTGCAAGGTCACCATTATGTAACCTATTACATTTACGGTCATTGAAAATATCGTCTCCGGAGATATTGCCGCCACGCTTCTTGACTCGACGCTTCTGCGCCTCTCTACGTGGTGAGTCAGCAATCGCGAATTGCGGCGAAGCCTTTCCCTCGAATTACTCACGAGTCTCTTTTCCGAGCGATAAATAAAGGCTATTTCTATTCGCAGACACCTCCCCGCCATTCGCAGGCTCGTCAGCGTAATCACAGCTGAAGTTTCCCTCTAGCGCGGAAAGTTTTGGTCATTTACGCTTTGATCGATCGGGTAATTTATTCTTTGAAAGGAAATCGTGATGTACGGCCGGCGAGGACGAACATGTGGCGTGGGACGGCTTGGACTCTCGGCTACATCTGTGTTCAGGTGGGCTTTGTCTAAGCAAAACCATACGCTAACTGTGAAAGAAAACATTGTGAGGAAACCCGCGGCTTGGCTGCACACGTATTAACTAGTCTTTCCTCTGGGCTAGGCCGACTAAGGCAAGCCTACACCATCTAAAAAACCATGTCCCAGGCACTGGAGCATCCGAGTAGTCCCTTCACCCACCTGTTGTGAGTGAAGACGCCACTGAACGCTGTATAGATTATCTCATGGCGTAGATGAAGAGGCCAATGTTTGTCTAAGGCAAGAAGTTTTCAATCCAATCCAACGGCCCATAGAATAGATTGCTATGCTTTTCCTAAGGCACTGAACCCAAGACTTGGTCGCAAGGCTAAGGGACACACCCTATTCATAAACACTCTACGTACAAAAAATGTAAGAAGTCATCATTTCATCATTATTAGCCCATCGCTGCCCACTGCTGGGTATAGGGCTAAAGGGAAGAGCAAGTGTAACGTTATTTATTTTAGAACAACGTTATAGTTCTTAAATAATTATATGCGTTAAGTATTACTTCTTTATATTAACAAACAAGTTACTTACAACTAGGAAACCAATATTTACAAGCACTGAATTACAATATTTATTCTACACTACATGCTAATGGGAGCCTTTGCGGAAAGGGTTCGTTAGTTTTTCGCACGGCTGGCCCCTAAAACAACTTTACTGGTCTTGCGCGCGAGCAGTCGGCGACACGCCTCTCGACTCGACCGCGCTCCCACTCCCATTCCAATTGTCACTGGACCATCGGCGAGCCTGCGCGTGCCTAGCTCTGTTGCATCGCCAGCTCACCGTCGCTAACGGCCGGCGTCAGTTTATTATATTATAACAAGTTACACTGTTCCCTAATAAACAGCTGAAGTTTATTAAATAACAAAGATTTTGTGTTTCCGTCCCCCACACTTTTTGGGTAAGTTGCGAACAGCTATTTTATTATTTGGTAGTAGACCGATCGATTAGTTTTAATAGTGCTTGTAATAATGTATAATGTGTCTTTCTTTCCATTAGTTGTAGTGCTAACAAGTTTTACCGGCAAATTTATACACGGTGTTGCAAAGCATCTCCATCGCTTGACCGCTTGGTGGCACAAAATGGCGTCTGACAAAATTGCTTGTCACTATTGCGTCATACATTAATTATCATTTCATTTCTCATGCATTTTCATAATATTAATAGAAATCCATCAGGTATTGGCTTTCATGTAGATACGCACTAGCTTGCAATTTAATGGTATGCAGACATTATTGTAAATTTATACTGCAGCTAGTATTTACATTTATCGTTTTTCCATTTTACCTCATTTTTGGCCTATCATTTAATATCATATTAGTTTCATTATCATCCTGCGTTACTCCGCTACTGATTTATTTCACCGCCACTTACAAACTAGTTGGGTTTCTTCTTCTTTTGCTAAAACGGAGGCGGTGAATTGTTCCTTCGATGGCTGGTACTAATGCAAGGGGTTTTTTCCAGGGTCCAAGTTCCGGGCCACAATCCACCGCGGTCCCTACTGGGCCACAAGCAAGCAAGGCGAGGGTTTTTCTAATCCGGCCAAGACTGAGGACACGACGTTATATTCCCGTGACGACTGGGACTGCTCCACCTTAAGCTTGGTCGCCGCCTCGAGAGGACATTCTACTGTTCCCGGATGGCTCAGGAGAGTACCTGACCGTGGTGATAATTAGAGAGAGACCGTAACCAGTGTGTAGGGCTGAACCACACGACTAGCTAGTACCTTTTGTAATAGCTAGGTTTATATTATTAAATTCATTATTGTTCTACCTGACTGTTTTAATTTATGTCTCCCGCCTCTTCAAGGCTAGCTGCGACATTGGCGCCATAACGTGTTTTAAAAGGTTCGGTCTCTCTGTATTTGTCATTACGTAGTTTGCTTTGGTGTGCGTGTGCTTTGTAAAGACTTGATTTTTTTTATGTTGATTATTTTGTGTGCTTAGCAATTGAGGTGTATTGCAAACATTCCAACTTTAATTTAATATTTTTTTGTGTGAATTTATATTTTTGGTAAATTGGGTTCCGTAGTAAAATTTATTTTGTTTGTAAGTTGGCAATACACACCTGTTGCAGTAATCATTTTTTATTTTTGGTTGCAAATTTTGTTTTTTAATGCTTATTTTAGTGTGCTTTTCTTGCTTTTATTTAGAGGCACTATAAAAAACAAATCTTGTTTATTTTATATGATTTGTAACAGGGCGGAGTATAATTTTGGTGTATTAGCAATTTTTAGTATACCTAGCATTTAGCTGTTCGCAAATACCCGATAGAGTTTATTTTAGCTACCCACTATTGGTGGAAGTACCCTCAATTTTTTAAAAATGGCATCAGAAATTAAATTTCTATCTCTGCAAAAACCAGAGCTTGAGTATGAAGTAGAACTTCGTGGCGAGACACCGGCCGCTACGGTACAGCTTCTTCGCAAGCAAATAGCCAAGCTAGCGCCTTTGAATCCGTCCTGCGATATTTTAGAATCCCATTTAGGAGCAGAGGAGGACTTGAGCGGCTTAGAAGTTTCACTGGCTAAGTTGGAGGAAGTGGTTAGCCAATTTTCAACAAGCGTCGACAAGGCCAAGCTAGATCGTTCACGAAACATGATGGTGCAGCTTCAATTTCGGCTGAGTAGGATTGATGCTGCGTCAGATCTCGAGATTATGGTTAGGCTTAGTCAAGCTACGATGAAGCTTCAAACGTTACAGGCCTCGCTCGCGGTTTTTAGGTTAGGGAAAGTTCCTGTAGAACTCCCTACGCTGGACGTTATCGAACAGTCGTCTGCAATTCCTAAAGAAGATACTCCCCAGGTCATGGTATCTTGTGGCAAAGAGCTTTCCGATTTAACAGCTCTCAAGTACAGTGGAAAAACCTGTGCCCGCGCTTTTATCCAGCGAGTCAAGGAGTTTTCGACTGCTAGAAATATACATCCATCCAAAATCATGCAATTTGCTACCGAAATTTTTACCGACGAGGCCTTGCATTGGTTTCGTAGTCTTCAGGGTACTGTCACTACTTGGGATGATGTTTGCGTGAGACTCAAGGAGGATTTTAGTCAATCGGACTACGATTACCGGTTCTTGGAGGAAATCAGAGCACGGACACAGGGTGAGCGAGAGAACATCACTATATACCTTTCTATCATGGCAGGAATGTTCTCTCAGCTCAACAAACCGCTCTCCGAGGACGACAAGTTGGAGATTATACTCCATAATATTAGGCCCACGTATGCTAGTGTGCTTACTTCAGTGTCTAAGATAGGTTCCATTGAAGAGCTGCGTCTACTAGCTAAGAACTTTGAGGACGTACAGGCGAGGTTGTCTCACTTTCACGAGCCACCTAAAGCTAGTTCATCTACCCTAGCCCCCAATTTTGCGTACGCACATGCGAAAAATGCTCCGGAGGACAATCATGCCTTTAGGTATAGGAGACCTTACCCTAACCAGCCGAGCGATCAGCATAGACCTACTGTCAGCTCTCCAAGACCTGTGCATGCTGTCGATAGACAAAAGTTTTGCCCCCGCTGCCGTGTAGATACACATAGCTTACGTCAGTGTAAGGCTGAGCGCAAAATTGTTTGTTTTAAGTGTGGTAGGCCTGATTTCAGACACTACGATTGTCCTGATTGCCAAGCTAAATCGTCAAAAAACTAGGTCGACAGGATTGTGGAGAAGTTAGTAACCACTTTGACAAGGAAGATTGGTCGAATTGGTTAAAAGTTGTTAAGAACTTCTTCTCCTATTACACTGTTTCCACAATCCTGAGACACAAACCTAGCGGTGACTGTAGGCCTTATGTAAAGGTTACAATTAATGAGGTCGAAACTTGTGGTCTTCTCGACTCAGGAGCAGCTGTTACGATCTTGGGTAACAATGCTCACAAGGATCTAAATTTACAATCGTCTCTTCGTTTCGATGACTCCATTAGGATAATAGCTGCGGGCGGACAAACTCTTCAGAGTGTCGGCTACATCAATCTGCCTATCAGGTTTGAAAGTAGTTTTCACATAATCAAGGCATATGTAGTTCCCGAAGTGGAAACTTCTCTTATTCTAGGCGTTGATTTCTGGAGGAAGTTTGAGCTGTGCCCCAAGTATCTTGGTTCCTTGGACATAGTTCAATCTGCTGATTCCCCAGTGTCATTGCTGTCCACTGCCCGCAGAGACCATATAACGGGCTACGACAATTTAGAGGAGAGTCAACGCCACATAGTTGACAATTTGGTTGACCAATTCCGTAACATCTCGATGGATAGAAAAGGCCTCGGAAGGACCTCTCTTATCACTCACCGTATTGATACAGGTGACTCCCAACCTATCCGCCAGCGATACTACCGTATGTCTCCCGAAAAGCAAAAGATTTTGACTAAGGAGGTAGACGAGATGCTAAGTCTTGACGTTGTGGAGCCATGCGAGAGTGAGTGGTCTTCCCCTGTCCTTATAGTTTATAAAAAGAACGGACAACCGAGGTTTTGTCTTGACAGCCGAAAGCTCAACTCAGTGACCAAGAAAGATGCCTACAGTCTCCCTTACATTTCCGAGATTCTTGACAATCTCAGGGATGCTAAGTTCTTGTCGAGCATAGATCTTTCTAAAGCTTTCTGGCAGATTCCTATTGCTGAACAGGATCGAGACAAAACAGCCTTCTACATACCTGGTCGTGTTTCACTTCGTTTTAAAACGACAGCTTTTGGTCTCACAAACGCACCCGCGACTCAACAAAGGTTGGTTGACATGATGTTTGGTCCGGAATTTGATTTAAAGGCGTTCGCTTACCTCGACGATATTGTCACTGTCAGTAGCTCATTTGAGGAACACGTCTCGCTTCTTCTCAGTGTCCTAGAGAAGTTGAAGCAGGCGAACCTGACTGTCAATATTGATAAGTGCCAGTTTTTCAGGAGTCAACTTAAGTACCTAGGCTATGTTGTGGATGCAAATGGGCTGCGTACCGATCCAGAGAAAGTGGAAGCCATCCTCAATTATCCGACTCCCAGCAGTCGCAAGGATGTTAAACGTTTTCTCGGGACCGCTACTTGGTACCGCCGTTTTGTCCCAAATTTTAGTACCATAGCCGGTCCTCTAAATAAGTTGACTTCTTGTAAAAAGAACGCACCCCCTTTCGCTTGGACAGAGGAAGCAGATTCCGCTTTCAGTAAGCTGAAGGAATGTCTTGTTTCGGCACCGGTTCTTGCCTGTCCGGACTACAGTCTACCTTTTGAGGTCCACACTGACGCAAGCAACTATGGTGTTGGTGGTATGCTCACGCAGACTATAGATGGCGTTGAAAGACCCATCGCGTACATGAGCAAGTCTCTCTCTGGTGCCGAGAAAAATTACAGTATTACTGAAAGGGAAACCCTTGCCGTCCTAACAGCTCTCGAGCATTGGCGTTGCTATATTGAAAACGGCCAAACCTTCACCGTCTACACCGACCATTCTGCCCTTAAGTGGTTTTTATCTTTGAGCAACCCGACAGGCAGGCTTGCTAGGTGGGGCGTGCGTTTGTCCTCTTTTAATTTTGTTATCAAGCACCGAAGGGGCGTTGATAACGTAATACCCGACGCATTGTCGCGAGCGTTTCCAGTTTCGGCAATCACAACCGAGGACTCTTATTCCAAAACTCAGGACTCTTGGTACAAGAATTTGTATAGTTCTTGCTTAAATACGCCTTCTGCGTTACAAAATTTTATGATTAAAAATCAAAGATTATTTCGGCTCTCTAAAAACTTGAATAAAAGCGCGCTCACATCGGAGTTCGCCTGGAAGGAGGTTGTACCGAGTGAATTACGTGAGGACATCATTGCTGAAAATCACTCAGAACCTACAGCTGGACACTTAGGTATTTTTAAAACTTACCACAGGGTCAGTCTTCGTTATTACTGGCCGGGAATGCACGCTGATGTAGTTAAATTTATTGCGAAATGCTCACCTTGCCTTTCACATAAACTCGCCAACCACGCTACATTGGGTGAGATGGGTAGGCCTAAGAAATGCTCGAGACCCTTCCAAATGATATCAATTGATTTTGTTGGTCCATTGCCTTCCAGCAGGAAGCAGAACGCTTACCTTCTGGTGGTTGTTTGCTGCTTCAGTAAATTTTGCATGGCATTTCCCTTGCGAAGGGCTACGGCTGAGGGAGTTATCAAGCACCTTGAGGATGCTGTTTTCCTTGTCCATGGTGTCCCGCAGTCTATCTTCCTGGATAACGGTTCCCAGTTCATCAGCAAGGAACTCGATAATTTTTTTAAGAAATACAAGATCCCTAACATATTTTTTACGCCCAAGTATACCCCACAAGTCAATACGGTCGAGCGTTACAACAAGACGATCATGACTTGTGTTTCGACCTTTATCGAAAATGATCATAGGGCTTGGGACGTTAACCTTCCCAAAATCCAATTTGCCATAAACAACTCCGTCAACGAGTCCACCGGCTACACGCCCTCTTTCCTGGTGTTTGGCAGAGAACTAGTAACTTGTGGTTCCCATTACTTAGACGCAGACTTAGGGGATGAGGTCTTATTTCTCCCTCGTGACGTCTACAGTGAAAACCTCGGTCATTTAGCTGGAGTTTTCAACAATGTACAGGCATATCTCTGGCAGGCTCACCTAAGAAACACATCTCGGTATAATCTGAGACGTAAGCCCGCCGAGTTCGAGGTAAATGACATTGTCTGGAAACGAACCTACTTCCAGAGTGACAAGGATAATCACTTCAGCAAAAAACTGGCCCCTAAGTTTGCAAAATGTCGAGTAAGAACTAAATTATCTCCACTAGTCTATCAGTTAGAGGACATGAATGGCAAGGATCTTGGGAAGTGGCACATTAAAGACCTGAAGTTGGTTAATTATAGTTAGTTTTTTTTTTTTGAGATTTTTAAAGGTACCTTTTTTTTAACACCAAAATACGATTCCTGCCTTAAGTCAACTGATAAAATTATATCAGTTGCCTTTTTTATGAAAGATTGCCTCAATGCTGACAGTTACTGTGTTGAGGTTAGTTTGCTAGGTGATGTATGAGTGAATGAAGCCTATTAGTTATGTTTGTAAGGTAGGGTAGGTTCTGATACGGATTTACAGCTGCGGATTTTATCCTTGTAGGGAAAAAATCCTTGGGCAGCGAGCGGGGTACTGTAACGTTATTTATTTTAGAACAACGTTATAGTTCTTAAATAATTATATGCGTTAAGTATTACTTCTTTATATTAACAAACAAGTTACTTACAACTAGGAAACCAATATTTACAAGCACTGAATTACAATATTTATTCTACACTACATGCTAATGGGAGCCTTTGCGGAAAGGGTTCGTTAGTTTTTCGCACGGCTGGCCCCTAAAACAACTTTACTGGTCTTGCGCGCGAGCAGTCGGCGACACGCCTCTCGACTCGACCGCGCTCCCACTCCCATTCCAATTGTCACTGGACCATCGGCGAGCCTGCGCGTGCCTAGCTCTGTTGCATCGCCAGCTCACCGTCGCTAACGGCCGGCGTCAGTTTATTATATTATAACAAGTTACACTGTTCCCTAATAAACAGCTGAAGTTTATTAAATAACAAAGATTTTGTGTTTCCGTCCCCCACACTTTTTGGGTAAGTTGCGAACAGCTATTTTATTATTTGGTAGTAGACCGATCGATTAGTTTTAATAGTGCTTGTAATAATGTATAATGTGTCTTTCTTTCCATTAGTTGTAGTGCTAACAAGTTTTACCGGCAAATTTATACACGGTGTTGCAAAGCATCTCCATCGCTTGACCGCTTGGTGGCACAAAATGGCGTCTGACAAAATTGCTTGTCACTATTGCGTCATACATTAATTATCATTTCATTTCTCATGCATTTTCATAATATTAATAGAAATCCATCAGGTATTGGCTTTCATGTAGATACGCACTAGCTTGCAATTTAATGGTATGCAGACATTATTGTAAATTTATACTGCAGCTAGTATTTACATTTATCGTTTTTCCATTTTACCTCATTTTTGGCCTATCATTTAATATCATATTAGTTTCATTATCATCCTGCGTTACTCCGCTACTGATTTATTTCACCGCCACTTACAAACTAGTTGGGTTTCTTCTTCTTTTGCTAAAACGGAGGCGGTGAATTGTTCCTTCGATGGCTGGTACTAATGCAAGGGGTTTTTTCCAGGGTCCAAGTTCCGGGCCACAATCCACCGCGGTCCCTACTGGGCCACAAGCAAGCAAGGCGAGGGTTTTTCTAATCCGGCCAAGACTGAGGACACGACGTTATATTCCCGTGACGACTGGGACTGCTCCACCTTAAGCTTGGTCGCCGCCTCGAGAGGACATTCTACTGTTCCCGGATGGCTCAGGAGAGTACCTGACCGTGGTGATAATTAGAGAGAGACCGTAACCAGTGTGTAGGGCTGAACCACACGACTAGCTAGTACCTTTTGTAATAGCTAGGTTTATATTATTAAATTCATTATTGTTCTACCTGACTGTTTTAATTTATGTCTCCCGCCTCTTCAAGGCTCGTGATCGTGCTCTTCCACTATTATATAAAGGGAAATTACCCGCCAGGCACGTTGACACGTGCTCGCATGTGCGCTTGTGAAACATGGCGTGATGGGGAAAACCCCATCACGCCATCTTTCGCTGTCTCTCGCCATTCACATCCACGGCCTCCCTGACAACCTAAGCACATAGTCCGACCATCAGGCTCTTGGTCTACCCACTGACCGCCACCTGGCTCTCGGGCGCCAACCACCTGTCGTCTTCAGTCTCGAGATTCGGTCACATATCAGCGGCCTTCGTCAGACGTCGTGTGACGTCGATGAGAAAGTAACAACGTTTGATTAACGACTTACAATGACGGAGCGAAAGATAGTGCCATTTAGTTTCCAGACATTATTAGCAGTAATGTTCCTGAGGTATCAGATGGTCAGTCCTACTAGGCTAGAGGTTAAGGTTAATGCAATTAGCAGACCCGTTAGAAGCGGGTTATTGCTTTCAAAGGTAACCCAGGTTCTTTCTATTTTGTGTGCGAATTGTTCGTTTTTTGCTGTGTAGCTGTTGATAATTATATTACGCTTTTTTTTTGTTGTTCGTCACATGTTCTTAAATTACCCACGGGTATTCATCATTGTTTTAAACGTGCGGGAGTATCTCTAAACCTCACACAATTGACAACATTTCATATTTTACAACGCGCAAAACTAAAAATACCGTTTCTTAACTTTGCTATCTTGATTAGGAAAAAAATTTAAAAACCTATTTAGAGGCTAAAAATTTCACCCATGCCGGGATTCGAACCCGCAACCTCTGGCTATCCGTACCAGCGCCCTACCAATTGAGCCAATGGGCGACTCACGGCATCAGTGAAATTTCGAACCTCTTTACAATATTCTCTGTATTACGTACAGGCAGCGACATCTGACTTAAGCAAATTGCATTACTTACAGCCCCGACTACCTACTTTGCAGTTAGGTTTAACATCGGAACGATATCACTGTACCCACATGATTACACTATTTTTATTTTTAATGCACTAACCCGTGCTAAGGAACAAATTTAAAAACCTATTTAGAGGCTAAAAATTTCACCCATGCCGGGATTCGAACCCGCAATAAAAAAATATTTAGAATTTTATTATTGCTTAATTTAAGAGAAAATAAATAAAAACCAAAAATTGTGTGATGACGTCACATATACTGTGGAATGAGGAGGTACCGTTGCCTAATATTAAAAATTATATGACAGATGTCATTTTCAATTTCATTCAAATGTCATGTCGGAGAAATTACTTTTCCTTTCCTTAATTCCAATGGTTTTTAAAAAGGCGGCAAGGGTGTTAGTATTATTAAACCGTATGTGTGACGTCATTTGGCGGTTACGTCCTTTTAGAATAAGACGAAATTGAAACAGAAAATTATAATAGAAAATAAAAAAATATGGGTAGTTTTATTTTACTTCGTATCTAGTTTCCTTTAAGACAGTAAAATACGTATGCTAAAAAATTTAAATGTTGTCAATTAAATTAAATGTCAATCTAATAACCTTTGTTTATGTTCGCATCTAATCATTCCCAGTCAAAGTGAAATTAACCTAAATGTTCAAAAAGGCACACTAACCCAATCAACACATAGAATCTAGCAAATCCCTAGAGTGAGATCTTATTGTATCACGTATTTGCATTTATAGCTATGTATATGCCTTTGTAGCTACGAGTATGTATTAGTAGCTAAATAAAGGGTAAGTCGCCCATTAGCTCAGTTGGAAAGAGCGCGGGTACGGATAGCCAGAGGTCGCGGGTTCGAATCCCGGCATGGGTGGAATTTTTAGCCTCTAAATAAAAGATAAATAGGTAAATAAAGATTTTTTTCAAATCAATTGATTTCAAATTACACAGAACAACTACCAAGTTTGAAAGTCGTATACGCCTGTAAAGGTTTTTCACAGAATCATACATTTGAACAAGTAGTTTTTAAATAAAATGAGAAAATACTGTGGAAATCACGTCACGCTTATATTATTAAGGTGTGTGAGTGAGTTTGTGAGTGTATGTTTGTTATTTCTTCACGTCTAAACGGCTGGACCGATTTTAATAAAATTTTGTATGGAGTCAGCTGACACCCTGTTCTAACACATAGGCTTCGTTTCACTGCGGGAAAATATCTTATTCCCATGGGAAAGTCTATAAACTACGGGTAACACCGCGGGGCATAGCTAGTAAATAATAATTAAAACTGTTTTTATACGGATTTATGCTCGTTTATTACATTTTTACAATTTTAAATAAACAACAAATAATACTAAATAATAACAAAAAAAGTAAACATTACAAACCAACTATAATTGACTTGTATATTCCTTTAATCTACTTCTAATCTACTTCCTTCCACTTATTTCTTTCAACAAAGCGCACTGCAAAAACACCTTTAGTCAAGCCTTATTAGTCTCTGTCTGTTACTTCGATAACATCAACACGCATATCCCAAAGGACCAATGCGAAACACGCAAGTCAGCAGGCAAGGCAGCGAAGGTCCCGAGGGGCCCAAGCCAGTCATCATGGTCGCCTAATAAATGGCCGCAATTCACCGCCTTAAGTACATAGCTTCACAATTTACACTTTTATCTGGATTCTTTCGCCGCAAATGGTTTCTGAATGGCGCCTAACGCGATTTCTGGCCAATCTCATACGCATTAGGACAGTTTGCCGGCTTCCTCGCCAATTTGAGTCACTACTGGCGACCGGGCGTCCTAGTTTATAGTATGGAAAAGGAGATCACCAATTTTGTAGGGTATAAAAATGTTTGTGTTCCGTATGCGCTACCGAAACAGCCGTGTCAACTGAACGTGAAAACAAGGTAAACACGTCTTGATACGTGGGAAACAAGTGGTGACACTGTGTGGACATTAATCTAATAGTCGGTTACAATTAGGACTAAAGATCGAAACTTTATTGTTCTAGTATTTGTTACAAAGTGCCAATTTGGGATACTCACACTCGATACACCTCCTTATAGTGACTATGGGCAAAGTAATATTTTATTTAGGAGATTATTACAGTCGTTTTTCAAGGTCTGCTTATTAAATAATCTGCAAGGACTTAACAATCAAAAATAATTAGCTCGGTTGGAAAGAGCGCTGGCACGGATAGCCAGAGGTTGCGGGTTCGAATCCCGGCATGGGTGGAATTTTTAGCGTCTAAATAAGTTTTTAAAATTGTCCTTAGCACGGGTTAGTGCATTAAAAACAATATAAACATATGGGTACAGCGATATCATTCCGATGTAAAAACCTAACTGCAAAGTAGGTACTCGAGGCTGCAAGTGATGCAAATTACTTCAGCCAGATGTCGCTGCCTGTACGTAATACAGAGAATATTGTAAAGAGGTTCGAAATTTCACAGATGCCGTGAGTCGCCCATTGGCTCAATTGGTAGAGCGCTGGCACAAATAGCCAGAGGTTGCGGGTTCGAATCCCGGCATGGGTGGAATTTTTAGCCTCTAAATAGGTTTTTAAAATTGTCCTTAGCACGGGTTAGTGCATTAAAAATAATATAAACATATGGGTACAGCGATATCATTCCGATGTAGTACCTACCGCCCCCTACCAAAGTAGGTATGTACTGGGGGCTGCAAGTGATGCAAATTACTTCAGTGATCCAATTACGTCGCTGCCTGTACGTAATACAGGGAATATTGTAGAGGTTCGAAATTTCACTGATGCCGGTGAGTTGCCCACTAGCTCAGTATGAAAGAGCGCTGGAACAGATAGCCAGAGGTTGCGGGTTCGAATCCCGGCATGGGTCGAGTTTTTAGCCTCTAAATAGGTTTGTTAAATCGAAAAGGAAAAAAAACTGGTGTTTTTTATTTCTTTAACACTTGATGTTACTACCTGCTACCCGACAGCGTTCCAATCAACTTTTATTTTACTTACCGGGTGATAATTAATTAGCTAAAGAATTAACTAAAGCCCTTCCGGCTACCCACGTATTCTCTGATTAATTGCGACTACGTGCAAATTTGTACTAAAACAAACGAACATGAAATGAAATGAAAAGGTTTTGTTCAAAGTAGCGCAGGTGCTGCGGCTTAATGAACGTTACAAGTCAACCTAGGTGTCCATTACAAAATCTAGATCGTTTTGGAGAAAA
Organism: Yponomeuta sedellus; assembly: GCA_934045075.1. NCBI lineage: Eukaryota > Metazoa > Arthropoda > Insecta > Lepidoptera > Yponomeutidae > Yponomeuta > Yponomeuta sedellus. The sequence continues at coordinate 304,472 of OW203733.1, forward strand.
AATGGCCAAAATACTCCAAAAATGTTATATATCGAGTGACCTTTTTTAACTTCAAATATAATTGTGATTTGTTTTTGTGTCCAGTATGCATAGTTATTATCGGGTTAGGTATGTCACGTATTTTAATAACCCTGTACAATAATATAGTTCAGCTAACAGCACGTTGGCCTTTGAATTCGTGTAATGTACTTAGATAAATTAAAAGCGACTTCGTCATAACAAATTGTTTGTTTATAACATGTTACGCTTTATTGCACAAAAAACTAAAAAATAGGTGTCTGAAGTACTGAAATACCTCAGCGCTTAAAACTGCTAATCCGTGGTGGGCACGCCTGGTAATTGAGCCCATACTCACTCTGAGAGATAAGGCCTGTGCCCTGCAGTGGTACAGTACTACACATCATAAATGTCCCTTCGGGAATCTACGTTCGCCCAAACTAGGAAGAAGTGTAACGAAAGTATCCGAAGCTATAAGTACATTCAACATGATCTTTAACCGATACGATTAAGTTTAAAAACCTATTTAGAGGCTAAAAATTTCACCCATGATACGATTAAGGTGCAGAATTGATTGCCGCAGTAGCGCTACCTATTTCGCTCACGCTAATATTGCCAAACTAATAGTCACGTCAGTCAGTCGCGAGACTTATTTCTTGTGTATAAAATGTTGTTTAGATGTACCAAGAAAGATTTCCATAAATTTATATAATATAGCGGTTTGTGACGGCCTCCATTGAGGCCGGAGGTGCCTATGAGAAGCCGAAATTGACTTATCAGCTATTGATTGATGCTGCTGCTGATTGATGATAACAGGTGAAGGGGTGTGGTCTCTTGCCGCTATAATGGGGCACAAGGTACGATTGCACAGCAAGCTATAACGTTCAGCGCCTTGATTATGTTACTTTCCACACACACATCTGTGTGCAAAACGAAATATCTACTAGAGTTTTTCGTACAATTATGTGCCTCAAGATAACTCTCACGTATCAGATGAATGCGGTATCCAATATGTGTGATACCTATGTATACGCCTCTTATACGCCTAATATCTATAACCTAAGTAAACAATCTGCTTTTGCACACAGGTGTTTGCGTGAAAAAATACATAATCAAGGTGATGACTTGAGTTTGCTATGGACACGTAAGAGCATAAATTTTTAAAGTTTATTAATTAGACTCGAATGATTATTTACCCAAAACTCGTCTATGCAAAGTGAGAGTTACCTATCCGGCTATTAAAAGTATATACCACGCATACATCCCTCTGCACAAATTAAGTATTTTTCACACACTTAGCAGATTTAACACACAATTGGGCAGTTGTTTTATTTAGAGGCTAAAAATTCCACCCATGCCGAAAGTCGAACTAGCAACCTCTGGCTAACCGTGCCAGCGCTCTCCCAACTGAGCTAATGGGCGACCACTGACCTCAGTGAAATTTAAAACCTCTTTACAATAAAAATAATATAATCAGTTGTTTTATTACTGAAAATACTAAGCTAATAGCTGATATTCACTGTTCAGATTAAAAACACAAACCGCTCAGGTTTTCTATAAACATTCATGATAGCCAAAAATCTCATAAAACAAGTAACTAACTAGTTCTGGTACTTGGTGGTAATACTCCCAGTATTCTTGGAATATTCCCCTCAGTAACTGTGAAAGGTTTTATCTAACCTTCTGGTTAGGCCGTCGAGAGGTGGTATTAAGTAGACTGTACAGTTTATAACGTCTTCTTAACTTAGCCTTGCATGGAATAAAAGGCTCAATAATTGTCGTTGCCAACGAGAAAATATCTAGCAATGTAATGACAAAGCAAAAAAACAATAAAAGAATGAATGTCAATATGTGCAATGAAACCTCCTGCCGAAGTAAACTCTATGATGGCGTAGACACCTTCTATATGTATCTACTAGCTTAGTGGTGAGGTGACGTAAGCATTTAACCAGTAATTATAAGAGGTTCACAAAGGGCTCCACGCGCCAGCTCTTTTCATTCCGAGCGAAGGATTTAGAGCGACATTCCGGCGCCATTTTTCATTCCACGTTGCTCGCTTTGAGGCGGCAATTTATCATGTTCTTTATGAACTCGGACGTATGCAGCGTGTATTTCCCTAGTCACTGCCGTTTTATACAAATGAAAGTCGAACCACATGCATTGCTTATCAGCAATCCGCTCGTTACCGGCCAGACATGTCGCCAAGCGACAAGAGACGCATCGAGTCTGCTGACGCTGTCTTACTAGCTAGCTCGTGACATTTTATGACACCTGTGATGGCATCATCATATATACAGTGTCCCATAAAGGATGTATAAACTTTTGCAAGTCAACGACAGTTCGATTGAGATATTATTTATCAAAATCGTACTTTAGCTAAGACGCTTTAGGCCGATAACTAGCGACACCAATAGTAGGATGTTATTGGGCATTCTGGACCAGCTTCCATTCGTTTGAGCTCACGACGCACCGCGCCGGTTGGCGCGGCTTGTCGTTCACTCAAACTCATTACATCTGTTCCAGAATACCCAATAATATTGATTGATTCTGAATTTTACTTGCGGCAGGAAATGAAATGATGTTAGTAACACAGATAAATACTGAAGTTTAATCGTGATGATCGCATTTCAGTAATGAGGACATCACTGGTAACATATTTCTCCAAAAATGAAATTTGTTAAACAACCTACATCACTAAATCTTGAGAATATTGATGTAGGATCTGAAAAAAATACATATCGTCACGGAAAGCTTTTACCAAACACCATCCGTTGTATAGTTTGCGGACCGTCTAACTGCGGAAAAACAAACTTAGTCCTTGGGTTACTTTTACATCCTAATGGTTTACATTTCCGTAACGTGTACGTTTATTCGAAAACGTTGTATCAACCAAAATACATATTTTTAGAGAAGGTAATGAATCTCGTTCCAGGAATACGTTATTATAAATATCGCGATAACAAAGAAGTCTTAAATCCAAGCTTAGCGTCTCAAAATTCTGTCATTATTTTCGACGATGTTGCCTGTGAAAATCAAAATAACATTCGTGATTACTTTGCCATGGGTAGACATAAAAATATAGACTGTTTTTATTTGAACCAAACTTATAGCAAAGTCCCAAAACAACTGGTTCGCGACAATGCAAATCTACTCATCATATTCAAACAGGATGATATTAACTTACGTCATATTTATGATGAACATGTGAACACTGATATGCCTTGGCATCAATTTCGCGAACTTTGTTCACAAGTTTGGAAAGATACATTTAGCTATTTAGTGATTAATAAAGACTGTCAAAGAAATAACGGATGCTACAGAATGAAATTCGACACCTTTATTACTTTCGACGAGTGAGATACATAAATGCCGTTTTTTTTAAATCAGAAGCCACTTTCTTATCTTCTTTATATGCGAGTAGTTGTAAAATAAGAAAAAATGTGTGATGAAAAATCAATTAAACAACAAATAATTAAGTCTGCTGAGGCTGTTAAAAAGAAGGTTCAAAACATGAAAAATACTAAAATGGATTCTGAGTTGGCATTAGAAACTATGTTCAAACCAGTAACAGATCCACTTAAACAGCTAACGAGAACCCCGTATCAAGAACAGTTAAGTAATGAAGATGTTGATTCGCTTGAACATTTAGCACGACAGTCTACACCTACGAAGAAACGAAAATTTTCTGAAATTAGCTCTTCAAGGGAATCACTCCAAGAGGTATCGAATGCTAGTAACAGCGATGATAACATAAGTGACTCTGAACTGAATCAAAGTCTTAGAAATAACATGAGTGACATATTTTTTGAAACAAATTCGGATGGTGCTTCAACACCAAATGCAAAGTCTTTATCGTCATGGTCTTTATCATCAGAAGTATTCAAAGATGTACCTTATGGAATTAGATTGGAAAATGGAAAACCTATGATAGGATCAGCACCGCTCTCCATAACTAATGATGCATTTGAAATAGCAGGTCATTCGTATGTCAAAACTAATGGACTCAGTGAATTACTTTACAAAAAAAATCCTGATCTAAACATTATCACTGAAGATGATAAAAGGAATTATAAATTTATACTAATAAGCACAAACGCTCATCGACGTAAATATGATCCCAATCAACCAATCAATAGCAACAGAGGATTTAAGTATTTACAAATTGTAAAACCCTTATTATGTTCCGCCAATGTTTCCAAAGGAAAGGGTTTATCATTGCTTAAAAAAGTTGATAACAAAGTAGATTACATTTTTTGGAATGATCCAAACGAATTAGTTGAAACATTGAAATTATTAATAGCTTCGAAAGATGCCGGTAATACTGGCTTAGATGATGAAATTGTATCAGTTTTAACAGAACTGAAAAAACGTGGTGTGATATAAAATGAATAAATACTTATGTAATCTATATTTTATTTTATTTCTACTCTAACCTTCACACTATTTACAAGATGAATATAGATAAATTTGGACATCATGTTCATAAAAGACTGCGTGTGTCAGATCCATTAAATTTGGTTCCTATAAACACAGGGCTAAGTAAAAATGAGTCAGGAGTTTACGACTTAAAACAATGTATATTGAGAGGATTACCGTTAGCTGTAGCAGCAGATGAAGCTGTTAGCAAGGAGTATGTAGAAAAAAACAATAAATTATATTGTAAAAAACAAGATTTCATTAATGAACTTAAAAGTATAAAAACTCAAATACAACTGCTACAGAAACAGTTAGATGAGAAGTGTTCAAAGGTAGAAGCGAGTAATATTATTAAAGATCATATAGTAGCACTCAGAGACTCATCGAAACCAGCATGAGCAAACAATCTGTTGTAAATGAAATCCATAAAGCAGCTAGAAGAAATTTCCCACGTCGTTCTGTTATTTTAAAAGGGATTGATGATTTATGGCAAGCCGATTTGATTGATATGCAAAACTATCAGAAGGTTAACAAAGGATTCAAATTTATTTTAGTAGTCATCGATGCTTTTTCTAAATACGCATGGATCGCTCCATTAAAGAATAAAACAAAAACTGAGGTGTCTCTAGCGTTTGATAAGGTTTTACAAGAAGGCCGATCACCTGCTAATTTACAAACCGACAAGGGTACCGAATTTCACAATGACGTTTTTCAGAAGCTTACGAACCGATGGAAAATAAATCATTATTCAACTTATTCAACAAAAAAAGCGTCTATAGTAGAAAGATTAATAAGAACTTTGAAGAGCAAGTTGTTTAAACATTTTAGCTTGTTTGGAAATTATAAGTGGATTGGAGAACCTTTATGTGATATAGTTAAGAGCTATAATAATACTATGCATCGCACTACAAAACATATGCCGTCTGAAATAAACAAGTTAAATGAATCACTCGTTGCATGTAATATAAACAAATCACAACCTTCCTTACCTGCAAAGAAAATTAAATTTCGTGTTGGAGACTTTGTCCGTATCAGCAAGCACAAAGGAGATTTTCAAAAAGGATATACACCAAACTGGTCTACCGAATTATTCACTGTTGTAAAAGTAATAAAATCTATACCCACAACATATTACATACGAGATCAACATTGTATACCAATAAAAGGTTGTTTTTACGAACACGAACTGCAAAAAACTAGCTGTCCCAATATTTATTTAGTTGAGAAGGTAATTAAAAAAAAGGGAAACAAATATCTTGTTAAATGGCTCGGCTTAGGTCAAGAGGAAAATAGTTGGATTAATAAAAGTGCTATAATAAAGCATTGAAGTATATTACTACAGATTAGTTAACTTATTTTTCATTACATCGTTAGTTATGAAAGGGAAAGGACTTCTCAATACTTTAATCAATAATTTACCAATAGAGTTACACTTACCAGGCTACAACTACTGCGGTCCAGGTACTCGATTACAAGAACGTTTGCAAAGAGGCGATAAAGGCATAAACCCTTTGGACAGCGCTTGTATGCTGCACGACATAGCTTATTCAAAGTATTCAAGTTTAGAAGATCGGCATAAGGCTGACTTAGAGCTAAGAAAGATGGCAAAGCAACGATTAAAATCAGAAGATGCTAGCAGAGGTGAAAAAGTTGCATCATGGTTGGTGAATAAAGTAATGAAAGCAAAAATTAAATCGGGTGCTGGAATTAAATCATTCAAAACTTCTATGGCTAAATTAAAATCGCATCTGAAAAAAAAGAAACCTAAAAATATTCAAGATGCTATTCAGTTTGCATACTTAGCAGCAAAAAAAATATTTCATAAGAAAAATAATATGAAGCTGCCAAGAATTATTCCCATCCCTAAAACTGGAGGAATACTTCCACTCATTCCTATTTTTGCTGGTCTATCAGCATTGGGTTCTTTAGCTGGAGGTATTGGTGGAATAGCAAAAGCAGTTAATGATTACAAGTCAGCCCAAAAAAATCTTTCTGAATCCGTGCGTCACAATAAAATGATGGAATCGATCTCCTTAGGCAAAGGTTTATACATCAAACCATACAAGACAGGTAAGGGATTGTGCGTACATTCTTCAAAAAACTAGTTAAAAGGTTACCCAGACGAGCACTGAGTAATATAGATTTAATATATTATACTCGGGACATCCCATACTTTCGAGGTGTCTATATGAGAGACACTTTACCAAGCAAATCAAATAACATCGAGTGCGCTATCCTGAATCTAGATAATTCAATAAATCCGGGAACTCACTGGGTAGCCTACATTAAGATAAATAATTACAGCGTGTACTTTGATAGTTATGGTTTAAAACCACCTGTAGAATTAATCAAGTACTTAACAAAAAACACTAACGTTTATTATAGTTATATGAACTATCAACAAAACAACACCTATAATTGCGGTCATTTATGCATAAAATTTTTAAAAACATTCTGGTTGAAACATTTATATTAAGAAATCATAAACTATTCTCACCATTATTACGATGTCATTCACGCTATCAATAACCGGTTGTAAACCAGCTTTGTCAACATTTTATTCGCCGGCTCTGCAGCTTGATGGTGAATATGAATGTGGGCTGATCTTTTTTTCGACGTTTAATTCGATTCCTAACATAGAATGCTACAACAACAAATTTCATTATGGCGACAACGAAATGATTGAAATACCCGAAGGATCATACGAGCTATTAGATATAAATGACTTTTTAAAAACAAATTTAGTAGACTGTACGTTTAATTTGATATGTAACAATAACACTTTGAGCACAAAAATAATTTGTTCAAAAGATATTCATTTTGAGAAATCCGGTTCAATCGGAAGGATATTGGGTTTTGGAAATCAGACTCTTAAAGCTAATATATTACATGAGTCTCTCTTCCCTGTAAACATTCTACCAACAACCATCGTTCGAATAGAATGTGATATCGTGAGCGGATCGTACATAAATGGGAAGCCTAGCCATATAATTTACGAATTTGCACCTAATGTACCGCCAGGGTACAGGATTATAGAAATCCCAAAAAATTTGATATATTTCCCAGTAAATCAAAATACAGTTAGCGAGATTAATATAAGGATTTTGGATGCAAATAACAACCTTATAAATCTACGACAAGAAGAACTACAGTTATATTTACACCTAAGACGAAAATGATAGATTTCATAAATAAAACATTGGTACCCGAAACCAAAGATCTCAGTACAACACATCCACCGCAACAGAAACCACCTGCTAAAAAGAAAAAACTGACTAAGGAAAATAAACAATTTCTCAGATACTTAAAAGTCATAAAATGAATATCTTAAATATCTTGGATTCTTTCGCCTACGACAACAGCATTGAAAGCTACCAAATCCATTCGTATAAGCCCTACATTAATAGTTTTAACAAAAACGATGAAATACGCATTCCCATCAATCAACAAGACTTATACGTCTTACCGTCACAGAGTACACTATACATCGAAGGTTCTATCACAGTGCACCGTCCAAATGGCGATAAAAAAGAGAGAGTGAGTAATATTGAGTTGGTGAATAATGCAGCGCTTTTTCTTTTCCAAGACATTCGATATGAACTAAATGGCGTAGAAATTGATAGGATAAAAAATGCTGGGATCACAACTACTATTAAATCATTGCTCTCGATGAATGAAAATGAATCAAAAATGTCACGGCTATGGGGGTGGGACATTGATGGAATAAAAAATACTACTGGTAATTTTTCCGCCTGTATCCCATTGAATAAAGTTTTAGGTTTCGCTGAAGATTATAATAAAATAATAATGAACTGTAAACATGAGCTGGTTCTTTTGCGTAGTAATACAAACCTTAATTCTATTAAATTAACCACTAATGAAGTGTTAGATGACATAACCATTAACAAAATTGTATGGAGAGTACCGCATATAAAAGTATCTGATCGTGAAAGAGTTAACTTGCTGAGATGTTTGGAGAAAGATAGACCTATCAGTTTAGCATTTAGGAATTGGGATCTCTATGAATACCCTCTTTTACCACAGACTACAAAACATACTTGGTCTATAAAAACCACATCTCAATTAGAGAAACCACGTTATGTGATTATTGGTTTACAAACTAATCGGAAAAGTTTAGGTATGAAAGACATGTCTCACTTTGATCATTGTTATGTACGTGATGTCAAGGTTTTTTTAAATTCAACTTACTTTCCATATGAAAGTCTCAATATTAAGTTTACTGAAGAAAGGTATATGATATTATATGAGCAGTACGCTAGATTCCAACAGTCTTACTATGGACGTCGGTGTGAGCCGTTGTTAAATCTGAAGGATTTCAAAGATAAAGCACCATTATTTGTAATAGATTGCTGCAGGCAAAATGAGACCCTGAAGACAGGTCCCATTGATGTTAGAGTAGAAATAGAGAGTGATTTAGAAATACCAGATCAAACTTCTGCTTACTGCCTCATACTAAACGATTGTGTAATCGAATATAAACCACTTTCTAACATCGTTAAAAAAATAACATGAATTCTGAACATATTTTTGTAGATTTACAAGGATTTAGAGATTATAAAAATAATTTTATTATTAAAGAGTTTGCTCTCGCTACTAAAGAATTTACTATGGTCTACTTGGTAAAACCTCCTTATCCATTTTCTACTTTATCAGATAGCGAAAAAAAGCAAGTTGTTTGGTTGGAAAAGAATAGAGGAATTTATTGGCGTGAAGGTTTTATTGACTACCGCGAATTTCATAGGTTAATTTATAGTTTATTGAGGAATAAGAAAATTTTTGTAAAAGGTTTAGAAAAAATCATGTGGGTAAATAAACTTTGTGGTGATTGTTGTGTTATTAATATCGAGGAAAATCAATGTCCTAATATAAAATACCTGCATGATAAATATAGTGTATGCAATTTTACGTGTTTTTCTCACCACAAACAATGTGCGTTGAAAAATGTACTATGTGTCAAGAAATGGTTTTATGAAAATAATGTTATAGAATTTATTTAGAATAAGCAAGTATTTATGTAACTTTTTTATTGAAAGTAAGAAATAAATGTAAATGTATTTAAAAAAGAAAACATGTTTTATTTAATTAATTTTTAATTTAAAACGAAATTAATAACTATTGCACATATTTTTAGAAATGTTCTTAACTACGTTTTCCACCATGTCCATTATTTCGTCTACAGGATCTATCACAACATATTGGGCACTTAACACCGCACTTTCACTGTTTGTGTCCTTACACTCATTTAAGTCGAATACTTCTATTTTTATCAACCGATTTCCTCTTCTTGCCGCCTTGCTAACCACATATGATGTAGACGTGGAGTCCTTTGCAACCCGTTTCCTTGAAGTCTTACTTTTCCGCTTCCCCACGTCTGATGGAGCCGGGTTTCGTATTTCTTCGACATCACTATCGAACCCACTCAAAATATTTTGCGCGTAGTAGTAAGGGTCAGTCGGATCAGTCTCGCCTAAAATCTGAAAAAAACAAAAAAAAAAATTATTAAAAATATTCAAACCTATTTCAAACTGTGTAATATAAATTGGATGGAAAAAAATAATGCTTACCGAAATCGACATGTTTTCACGTCTGCTGATCTTCTAGTTGGCTCGAACGATGCAGTAACAATAAATTACTGAACCACCAAATATAAAATGGATTTGTAGATGAGTGTAACTTACCTATTCATACGTTTCGATCGCTCTAGAAAATTAATCCTGTCTCTTTTAATACATATAAGAGTGAGCGAGCTCGAATTCGTAGTCAGCATTATCAATATCGAATGTGTTTGAATCAAGTATGTCATTGCTGACTAAGTAAATAGTAGTCATTGAACCCTTGCGCGCTATGCAACATCGATGCGCCTCCCTTGCTGTTTGCAACATCGCTAACACCTTGACTTGACCTACTTTTGACTGTCTCGTCGGTCTAGTGATGATAGCGTTTGATTACTATTGCAGAGGTCGTGGGCTCGATTCCCACAGGGAGCTGTCATACTTTCAGTAGACACGAAATCAAAACTTCATTGAATATAGTTTAGCTCTCCTCATCCCACCGCGCTCAAGACTATGTCTATAGCAAAAATTTCTGAGATATGTAGGAACTAACAATACTTACATATTCTTTTGTTTTTGTAACATTAGGTAACAATGTTAGGTCATGGAAATAAAAGAAGCTGGTAGTATAACCCAATTTATTCACCCAAAACTATACTTATTAGCTTATAGTACATAACACTTTTATAACTAAGTACCTATCTATTTTAATTCATTACATTATTAGTTCACTTAAATAAATACGCTATTCTTAACATACCTAAAGAGCTTTAGCTTTAACTTGAAGAGCATAAGAACGAAAACATAATATTAAGCTTATTCCACACTAGCTCTATCGCGGCGGTTACCGCAGCCGCAATCCATACACATAGCATCTAAGACTGAAACAGATCTATGAAATACATCATATCACGATATTTTGATTACATATTTTTAAATTTTATCCCATGGTCAATTTTACTATCTTATTTTCATAATATTGAGGTATGGCCCCACGCTTTAGTTGAGATTTGATCCCGATGAATCAAACGTTTATCATCATTTCTCGATAGAGCTATTTTGTTGACACTTTGCGTAAATATTTCATGTTTTATCGATTTAAACAAGATATTTCTCTTGCGCAGCACATTACCTTCAAACAAGGTCTGCTCATAATTACTAAAGTTAAGACCGCGAATAACGCTCATTTTTACTCCTTTGGCCTTTTTGACAGTTTTTTCTAAAGTTTTGAAACAGTACAGTTTTGATCGTAATCCTACAAATTCTGTAATAATTTCACCACCCATTTCATCCTTAAATAGCCCAGGAATCTTTTTGTTTTTTAATGGAATTTGATGTATATTATTACTATCGTAATTACTCGTATCAAAGTAAGGTAGTAAACGGTATTTCAAATCTAGGAAGAAGTCCTCTGTGGACAAATGATAGATGAAGCTATCCGTATCAGTATAGCACATCTCAACATATTTCCCATACATAGGTTTAATAATTGAATAATGAAAGTCATACATGTGGCTTTTGGATAACTCAAGAACAGTAAACCCAATGTAGATAGGTTTATCTAAAACCACACGTTCTGGTTTCATTTGGATGGCAACCAAATTTTCGGAAAAAACTGAAGCACTGTGAAAGTTTGGACGGGCTATCAATTTTTCTGCCGATGTGCATTTTTTCGTTTTGTTTTGACTATCGCTCCATTGATTTACCAAATAGACGTTTACTCTGTGTTCAGTATTTTCTATAGTCTTTCCAAATATGCTGTTGTTCAAGAGTTTGAAAAAGTCTTGTTCGAAAGTTGATTGGGCTTGTTGCCTCAGTTTTGTATTAAGTTCAATGTATTGTTTGAGATAAGCACTTTGACGAAAAGTAATGACTCTATGGATTTTTCTTAGTATTAATCCATGTTTCAAGCATGTTTTAAGATGCACATAATGAATAACATATCGATATTTATCGTATAGGTTAGGGATTAATTTCGAACTCTTTCCACCGGGTGGTATGCATCGCTCAGGACAAAATGGGAAATCATTGTGATAGTCGTGTAGGTGTGTGGGATAAATAATATCCACTTCAAGAATATAACCAAAAGATGCATTATCAGGAACTGATGTGATATCAATGGTATTCACTTCAGACTGTTCCAAAAATCTGAAATCTGACAAAGGTAATACTTGAGACATGCTGAAGCCGTATAAATTGTTAGCATCAATATACGTTATGAAGGACTCGGGACGTGATGGGTCGTACTCAGACATGTATTTATTGTTTGCTTTCGCATGTCGCTTGGAACACATACATACACCACCCCGTATTCCATCCTGAATCATCCGAATAATCGCTAAGTCGCTAAGCAATTCTAATCTGACCTTAGTTTTCAAAAGCATCGCATCAAATGATAAGCTGGGTGCTGTGAGGTAGAATGCCGGGTCTAATTGATAATATCGTTTACATGTTTTGCGGAAATGTTCAAAAATATCGGCTAGTAGCAAGACATCTGTTTTAACGTATAGATCAGTGTATTCACCTAAGTTACGAATGGAGAAAGTTGACCATACTGACTTGGCATGTTCATAATCTTGATCAGAAATTTCTTCACCACTGATAGTATTATAAAAAGCAGATTTGGGTGGGAGGGAATTTTCTTCGTAGCATTTCCAATGTGACATATAGTCATATGGATAAACACCTTTGCGAGTGAGTAATTTGAGTTCAGTGTCATTTGCAAAAAATGATTTCAACAACGAGAATTCCTCCACCTTCATTGTTTTCGTGAGTTTTTCTAAACTGGTACCTAAAAATTTAAATGAATCGATAAATCGAAGTTGGATACCTTCATCTTTCGATAATGGTATATACTTCGTGAAAGAAATATAGTTTTCTTTTGTTTTAGGTATTATTCTAATCGGACCAGGCGCCTCGCCTAGTTCTTTGATAAATAAATGGCAATCGTAGCCTGACAAATTGTGGAAAACAACTGGAACAAAATTTGGTAGTTTAAATTGTAAATTACAATGCTTGTGAGCTGCCCCCCGATAGTGACCAGTGATGTGACAGTGGTCTCGAACCTTGTCAAATATTAAAAGATTATCACAAATATGACAGCGGACAGCATTTTCAAAATTTTGTGAATCATTATCCGTGAATATAATTTTAATATTAGCTTGTAAAATAGTGTGTATTTGCTTCATGTCTCGATACAACCATTCTACAAATTTTGATACACAGTCTGATCCCCGATAGCTGACGTAGCGATTATACTTGGCATCCACTGTACAAACAATATAGTAACCAAACGCTGAGGGCACATGTTGTTGTAGCAGGCTAGTGCTCGCAATGTTAGGGTCTGCTTCACACCCCAGATGACGTTGAAGCATAGTCTCAAAATCAGCATAAATGATAAAGGGTATGTTTTGTTTTCGTTCGTAATTCTTAAATTGAAGAACCGACCCTTGGTTAGGAAGAGCTGTAGCAATACCACCACATGCATGAATGACTAGTTCATTAGATGTTTTAAAAAATAACAGACATGATGAGCAAAAATGCAGTTGCTGATGGTGTTTAGATATTTGGCTTCTAACCAGACGGGGAAGGTTTTTGATCAAACAAAAGTGAGAGCCCTCATCATTCTCGAGAAATAGCAGATGAACGATATTTTTCGCAGTGGAAGACTCTGATCTGTATAGTGGACCTACAACAGTTTTTTTGCCTTGTAAGCCATACACAAAAATAGCGATATCTGGATTATTTTTTTCAAACACCGGGATGTCAGAAAAAGTTACTGGATATGATAAGCCTTGAGTGTTAAAAATATCGCGAAAATCGGGATAAGACGAGACACGATCGGGGTGGCTCTTTGAAGGGAATAGAGCAGCTGTAACACACCAAAGAAAACAATAAGGATCATCATTTTTTATATTCAAACATGCTTTTTTGTTTTTTATAAATTTTGGTAAATCTATAAACGATGACCCACTCAATGGTTGATATTTATTTACATTGATTTCCAAATGAGAGTTACTCAAAAATGTCCAACCGCTATCTCGCTCTTGAAACTCTTCAAGCTTTTTTTTCAATGTATTTATGATTTCTGAAAAAATGGAATTGAAGTTGTGGTTCATGTGTATGGTAATGTTTTTCGTGCCAAACGATTTTAGTTCTTGCAAATCGTTTTTGTACATAAGGAAAAATGAAAAAAGCTCAACATTGACTTTTATGCAAACGTGTTTTTTCAATGAAATATCAATCAGAGATTTTAATTTATTATGGATAGACTCGAAAAAGGTTTCAATTGAGTGCTGACCATCACCGTTAGCCTGTATCTTATAAGTTGCAATACGATTACGGAATGCAGAGGTCAGAACCTCAACATCTTCTGACAAATGATGAGTTGCGACTTTGCTTTTGTGGTCAGTGCTGCGCATATGACCCACCCAACTTTTTGGGTTGACAAGAGTTTTGCAAGTAATGCAATAAGGCATTGTAAATAAAAAGTAGTAAGATTGACCAGGAAACAGATAATTAAAATTTAGGTTTTAGACACAAAAATAAATAGGTAAGTAGCAAAATAATATGTTTATTATAAATTAAAGGAATTTTATTTTATATTTATCTTATCACTAAAAAAACTCGCCTCACTATTATCATACAGTGAATAAACTTGTTTAATAAATTTCTGTAATACGTCCCAGTGCGGTGTGTCCGTATCAGTCTGCAATTTTATTACCATCAACGCTTTTTTCCACCTCTCTTGAACGTTGGTACTTGCAGCATCGGTAGTGTTGTAGACCTTCAATTCTATATAGAATTCTCCTTCCGTCGTTGCTGTCCGACGAACGTGACCATTGGCGACCCGCGTCACTAGACTCGACCCCAGTTGGTGCTGCTCGGGAGTCGCTTTAGCGACCTTCTCTGCGTCTCGCAAAATCCCGAAAAGATCTCCCACCGTCTTTTTCTTTAAGGTGCTTGCAGACCTGTAAAAGTGAACAATATATTTTAAAACATAAGTACCTTCATAAACTTATACCTATATTCCGATTGGGTAGGCTATCTATAGGAGATACACATACATTGAACGAGTATGAAGTGGATGATAGTTTAATATGAAGGGTACATATCTACTTTTGATCTATCCCATATATGTCATTCTTAATAAGCAAATATCCCAAGTGATTCTTAATAAGCATATCTTACATGGAAAACAAAAATACTACGCGAAGCGGGTATCGAACCCACGACTAGTAAGATGCAAAGTAAACAGTCGACAGCATGTTAACCTTTACGAGTACATGCCTGCAATGTAATCAACGATTCAATGACTCAGCGGTGTGCTAGAGTCAAATGACGCGACAACGTAACAACGAATAATATAACGAGACTAATTCTATTCCAGTAAACTTTTCCCTGGATGTAAACATTTACCGTAACGATCAATGTTAAGCCGGGTCCGCTGCGCCATGTTACGCGTGTTACAAAAAATGTAACACGTTATTAAAACAAAAATGGGGAGTGGTATTAACACTTTACGTGTTACGTAACGTAACGTTATATAACAAGTACCTAACGTGTTATACCATGTCCCACTTTTATTATATTTAAGTGTTACGTTTTTTGTAACACGCGTAACATGGTGCAGCGGCCCCGGCTTTAGGCTATAGAAAATAAGGTTTAAGGGTCAAACCTATGGTTTGAATTATTAAGACGAATAAACAACTTTTAGTTATGAAACAAACAAATAAACAGTTGTTATCTCTTTCAATGTTCCAAGATTTTCATCAACAGCTTGATTACATCGAGGGAATCGTCATTTGAAACGATGTGTAAAGTGTACAATCATTTATAATAAACTATAGATGTATTGTATTCTTACCTAACTGTCTCCTCAACGTAGCTCGATGCTTTGCGTTTGGAGCTGGTTGGAGTCTTTTGCTTCTTACTCGACTGCACAGCAATAGGTACACCAGAGAATTCAAACTCGGAGTCAGACCTGAAATAATAATAACATAGTTTTATACCAGTCTTATACATTTAACCTAAACGATTTATACACCGTATTGTAATTACTATACTAGATAAATGTAGTGACTGGAACATATTTTTTAGACATAGTTCGGGACATAGTTTTCATATAGGGACTAATACGGTTTAGTCAGTGGAACACGTAAAAAAAAAAATTAGGATGTAAATAAATATACTTACTAACATTTTGATACCGATGGAGTGACTGGTAGCGAGGAAGTCGTAGATAATTACACCACACGGAGACTGTACTGAACAGCGTTATCACGTTATCGGAAGTGATGAGAATTTTAGATAAATCAGGGTGTTATAGGTTTATATCCTAAATGTGTATGTTGTTTTTTTATTACAAGTACTGTAATGAAGTAAATGCGAAAATCGCCTTTATTTATAGGTGTATGAATATAGGTGATTGTTGATAAAAGTAATACATATTACTTTTTAGTATCGAACACCCAAAATTTTTGCTTTGCCTTCAAAAGTAGGTACTTAACCAAATCATCTTGACCGGTAGCAAGGTCAAGCCTATATGTTATTCTCATAATGTCAGCACTATTTAATAGCTCAAGTTAATGTGGCTGGTTGCCATTGCAACATAATGTGACCAATATATCGATTATTGTAGGTAAGATGTTTCGCAATCAGAAGCTTGCAACGGATCCAATAACGTTAACGTAGCAAATTCGTAGGTTTCATACCTAGGTAGGAGTAAATAGTCCTAGATACACATGTTGCAATTTACTTTAGATTTTCTTGATCTTAATCAGATAATGTTCGAATTGGGTGAATATTTCACTATAGCAGAAGAAAATAAACTGTTATTTCCAGTTACCAGAAATCGGATGATGAGCTAAATAGGAAATTATAATTAATTCCTCTAGCTTATCCATAGAAAACATCGTATGATATCGATGAAATTACTATATAAATGTATTTCAGGATAAATAATACTTATCTAGGTATTCTTTATAAAGCATTTGGTAGACTCCACAATATTATGTGAAAGTCAAACATTAGGTATTAATGATACCTACAGCTAAATATTTTGATGCAACGAGTTTTTTCCGTGTGGATCTTAGACTAGAGTATAGCTAGTATAGTCAACCTTTGGTTATCTCTTATGTAGGTGATACATTAAAATATTATGACCCCTCTAAATTCTTTATTTATGGGTTATGTAAAATTTACTGTATTTATTTTACTGTATGTTACAGATAAATTTAGATAGAAAATGAACGAGAACTGATGTTAGAAAACTGTTGAAAAAATATAAAACTATCTGCATAGGTTCAGTTACGTATAATGGGATGAGAATAATATCTTCAAGTTTCAATTAAAAAAAGACAAAATGCTGTCGGTCGTATTTACAAAATCATGATTTCTTAAAATACTTTAACATCAAGTCTTAAAAAAATAATAACATGGAAAATGCTTTATTACCGGAATACCTTTAAGGAATGTTCAAAGGAACCAACTTTTATAAATAAAACTGTACTTTTTGACAACATATTTTTTCTTACACCGTGTATACTTCGTATCAAATTTATAACTCCTGCGTCAACAGCTAAAGGTTGACAATCCCTGCCAGCCACCTATCATATTCGCATTCGCGTTAACTAAAGTGACACGTTAGTAGGAAATAGATTTCCATTAATGAAAGTATACTTTTATGTGTCAGTGATATTATCATTAATTCACGATTTTACTTAAGTATACCCAAGGATTCAAGTAACTGTAGAAGTACATTTTTCCTACTGTGCAATGTTTTGTGTTTTCCGTAGTGAACGATAAACAGGAGACTTCAATCTGATCACTAACATTTTTGTGGGAAAAGTAAGGTATTCTTTGTGCCGACCATAAAATATGCCTAAAATACAAGTATTTCCTGGTTCTGCCAATCACCCAGTATTTGTGTCACATGAAAAGGATCACAAAATTTTGTTGTGTTGGAATCACCTTTTTTACAATGGGAGACGTCAATCTGACCATAAAATACAGTTAAGACGAAAATGTTTTGTGTCACTGTTGCGCAAGAAGGTTCATCACATGAAGTCAATCTGATCACAAAGTAATTTGTGGTGCTGAATCTTTCTAACAGTGGGAGCCGTCAATCTGACCACAAAATATGATTAAGTTGAAATTGTACTTTTATGTTATTGTATGAAGGGCCATCACGGGAAGTCAATCTGATAACAAAATTTGTGGTGTTGTACCTTGTTCATGTGGGAGACGTCAATCTGACTACAAAACAAACTGGGTTGAAAAAGCAAAGTTTTGTGTCACTGTTATGAAAAGTAGACACCAGTGGTGTTAAACTCATTCAGTGGGAGAAGCCAATCTGGTCACAAAACTATGACTGGGTAAATACAAGTATCACTTGGAATATTTCATGTCATTGTCTTAATGAGGAAACCTAACCGATACCGCAAATAATGTGTGCTGTTTTATCTAGTATATTACGAAACTGCACAAAACATAGCTAGTGGGTAAATACAATTCAGTTGAGCTTGGGGATCCTTTATTTAATTCAACTCAGTGACTATGCGGACCTATCTCCACCAAGATGATGGTGAGTTGCATTCACTCAAGCTTCCTAGTGTCATTCGTTTTCATTGATGGAATTTATCATAAACTGTGTAGGTTGCTCGTAAAATTATTGAAACTATAAATTAGAATCACTCGATGTTATTGGGTATTCTGGAATAGCTGTAATGAGTTTGAGAGAGCGACAAGCCGCGCCAACCGGCGCGGTGCGTCGTGAGCTCAAACGAATGGAAGCTGGTCCAGAATGCCCAATAACATCCTACTACCAATGGAATAAAAATCATAAGTGGTTGTATGCCACACCTGGCAATAAAGTGGCTTTTTCCGCACGCTGCGCGTACGGAAAAAGCCGCTTTCTGGCCAAGTGTAGACATAAAAAGATGTACACAACACGGGAGGTAATAAAGAGAGCTCTCGATCGCATATTTACGTCCCTCGCTTGCAGCTCGGGCCGCAAACTTCTGCAATCTCGGCCTTTCTTTGTATTACCACCCTAGTTGTGTAATGTACTATTACAATACATTTTTATCAAAAAGTGAACACGAGAAATCTTAACAACTGTGATAACTATTTTGGTAGCTACAGTCAAGAACCAAAATAGAGTGTAAGGCCCAAAAATAATCGCAAAACACCTTTTTGACAGCTCGGGGTCGGATAATCACACGAGCCGATACAGTGGATCAAGTACGTAGTTAGGCCGCAGGTAAGACAGATGCCTAAAGTGTGACAGACCTGAAATTTGAATGAAACCGACTTGAAGTAGTTTTGATTGCGTACGCAATAAGTAAAGACACTCTTCTTTTTCTTCGGTCCGTTAACTCTTAAGGGAGCATAGGGCCTTAACCACAGATTTACTCTTCTAACGGTGGTTCGTGGCATCTTCCAATTTAGGCCTGTTAGGATAGTAATTCGGTAGTAAGTTGGTATGGTATGTTGTCAGCGAAACAATAGACATTTTCTGTTCCGCGAATGAGTTCACAAAGACTGATATCAACCCTTTGTATGCCCCGCTGTTAGGGCACGGGTCTCTTCCTGCGTCGCAGGAATGTTAGGCCATACTCCATCACGGGGGCCAAGTCCGGTTGGGTCACAAAGACTACTCTTTTTATTTTATGTTATAAGTAATGTGCTGTAAGTAGTGTATATTATTTATAATTTTGTCTAGTCATTGTATTTGTGATTCAGTATTGTACTTAGGTATAGTATTTTCTAAGGTTAACACGAGCACTAGACATAATTAAAACTGTTTCTATACGGATTTATTCTCGTTTATTACATTTTTACATAATTGTAAAAATTTAATCTTCTTGTTCCGGTGCCATCTCCTATCGGAGGTCGGCTATCATTTTGGCTACACTGTAACGCGATGTAGCTGTTCGCAGAAGTTCTATATTTCTGGTGTTGAACCACTCTGCTATGTTTTGGAGCCATGATGTTTTTCTTCGGCCAGGTCTACGCTTTCCTTCAATTTTCCCTTCTAGAATAAGTCGCAGCAGATTATATTTGTCAGCTCGCATGATATGACCAAGGTATTGTAGCTTTCTTCGCTTTACAGTCTTTAAGAGCTCTACGTTTTTGTTCATTTTCTGCAGAACCGCGACGTTCGTTACTCTGTCAGTCCATGATATTTTCAGCATCCTTCTATACACTCACATTTTGAATGCTTCCAACCTTTTGCATAAGGTTCGTGTTAAAGTCCAAGCTTCGACACCGTATAGAAGGGACGAAAACACGTAGCACCTCACTAAGCGACATCTTGTGGCGAGTTTCAGGTTGCGGTTGCAAAGAAGGTGACTCATTTTCATAAAAATTTAATAAACGAGCATAAATCCGTATAGAAACAGTTTTTAACTGAGGTATCCTGTTAAGATAGTAGGTTTTAACAAAGAAAAGTCACATAGCTTCTCTGTTTTCAAGGACATTAAGTATATTCTAATGATCTCTAAGCTTTAAATTGATAAGTTACGATGGGCGCGTTACTCCATTAAATGACTTGCCCTACAATTAATGTCGGCTTTCAGCGAGAGAAGTTTTTATGTTGTGATAAATGGCTGAATCTGAATTCAGACACTAGACACAGCGAAATGCTGCCGACTTTTATATCGTGAAATATAAAAAAACCAACAACCCGACTACTAAGCTAAGCATGACTGAGCATATTGAGGCCGGACCATGCTAGTAGCAGTAGGTTGCAAAGAATATTTTTATTGTTGAATGTTAATGTTGAGTAGGCGGGTGGTTGGATATTTTCATTTCAGTTTTTTTTTATCTTTAGCGTTTTTTGTTGGATTAATGCTAATTTCGTATAACCAAGCACACGCAATACAGAGAATAGTGTAAAGAGGTTCGAAATTTCACTGATGCCGGTGAGTCGCCCATTAGCTCAATTGGAAGAGCGCTGGTACGGATAGCCAGAGGTCGCGGGTTCGAATCCTGGGTGAAATTTTTAGCTTCTAAATAGGTTTTTAAAAGAAGTCGTTTTACAATACGTTTTTATCTAAAAGTGAACACGAGACATGTCAACAACTGTGATAACTATTTTAGTAATTACAGTCTAGAACCTAGAATCAACAATCTAGGACTTTAATCGATTTCCGCCAAAAACGGCCTTTTTTATCGGAAATCGATTAAAGTCCCAGGATACTACATTCTAGGCTGTATGTTGTGACCACAGATAATAAGATATCTCATGTTTTTTTCGTTATCAACACTTGTATGTCCCCACTGTTGGGGCAAGGGTCTCTTCCTGCATCGCAGGAAGGTTAGGCCACACTCCACCACGGGGGCCAAGTCCGGGTTGGTGGAGGATTGTAAGACAGTGGCTGGCCTTACTGACAGAAGTTATCAAGCCGCCCATAGGCCTCTGACATGGTTTAACGACTGCCATTATATGACAGCAGGCACCAACGGCTTAGCGTGCCTTGCGAAGCACGGAAGCGCTCGGAAAAATGCCACTAGCGGTAGTCACGGAATGCTCACCCATCCCGTACCTGAGCGCGAATGTTGTTGCTTAACCAAGTTCGTTATCAACCCTTGTATGTCCCCACTGCTGGGGCACGGGTCTCTTCCTGCATCGCAGGAAGGTTAGGCCATACTCCACCACGGGGGCCAAGTCCGGGTTGGTGGAGGATTGTAAGACAGTGGCGGGCCTTACTGTCAGAATTTGTCAAGCCGCCCATAAGCCTCTGACATGGCTTAACGACTGCCATTATATGACAGCCGGCACCAACGGCTTAACGTGCCTTGCGAAGCACGGAAGCGCTCGGAAAAATGCCACTAGCGGTAGTCACGGAACGCTCACCCATCCCGTACTTGACCGCGCCTGTTGTTGCTTAACCAAGTGATTGATTCCAATCACTCGGTTCGCCTAGGCCACGAGCGCTTCAATGCGCCTCAGGCATCTTTAGAGTGTATTAAGGAATTGTATTTCTATAAATATGGCCTGCCTTTGTTGTATCCGCTTTACACTATTTAGCCTATTGAAATTTCGCTGCAGGGCACAGCCTTTCTCTCAGCGAGTGAGTATGGGCTTCATTACCACGCGTGCCCACCACGGATTGGCAATTACAAGCGCTGTGTTATTTGAACACCCTAGACAGTCAGGTTTCCTTACGATGTTGTCCTTTAGCGTTAGCGAGTGACATTGCTGCTATAACTCTCGAGAGGTCCTGGGTTCGAATCCCAGCTGGGGACAAAAAAAAACCCAGGTCTTGGATATTTACATGTTTGTGATGTCGTTGTTTCTGGTTCCCTCGACACAGGGTATCTTAGCGTGGGGTCAGAAGCAATGTATGTGCCTGTATGTAAGTGTTATGTTATGTTAACTTCAAAAATGTACATAGCTCCTTGGTAAATGCCCGTACTGGGAAACGAACGTGGGTCTCTTCCTTCCGAGTCCACAGTTCCATCCACTGGGCTACTGCCGCTCATAAAGTTAAGTTATCAGTATCAATAAACAAGCTCCATTTATAAGCGTTACATGTCTCAGAACTATTTATCACTGAGAATACGAGGCGGTGATGATGAAGCGAGACGCGATGAGAGCTGTACTATTAATTATTAATGTCGGTACTGTGGGATGCTGCATATGTATGAGGAGCGAGAAACTCGGCCCGCCTTGGCGCCCGTGTCGGGCCTTAATCTATCAACGGTATAATATACTGATCATAATCTCTGAGGCATACAGAAGTTGTGGTCGTTGTTAGCGTTAAAACTGTACCTGATTCCTGTGATACAGTACATTTCTATGGTACGCAGTTAAGACATCTTAGACTACGCATTTATCAAAAAATCATTTGAGACCTTCGTTCTGCGACTTTAAAACATCTTTTGTTCATTTTATTAGTTTGAAAAACCGGACAGTGCGTGGTACGCGCAGTATATGGTTGGTATTCCTCCCTCGTGGTTTTCCAAAGTTCTGAACTGGAGACTACGGACTGGACGACGCAGCGGGGGCAGAGGTGGTCCGATGGTCTGATCACCAGATGATCTGACGACCTGATAACGGTAGCGGGGAGTGACTGGATACGGGCGGCACGATACCGGGAAGGTTGAAAAACCATATCAAGTATCTTCTTCTTCAGGCTATATATGACGGCCTCGGTGACGCAGCGGTTTTGCACGCTGCTGTAAAACCTAAGCTCTCGGGTTCGATCCCCGGCCGGGTCAAACTAGGAAATGCACTTTTCTAGTTTTTCTCGGGTCTTGGATGTTGTCTATGTGTTTATTGTATTGAATCTATCTTCAAGTTAGCACTATAACAGTCATTTAGTTGTACTTAGTATAGGGCTAACGAGATCTGTGTAATATGTCCATGAATATTTATTATTATTATTATGTAGTCCACTGCTGGACATAGCCTTCCCTAATGAGCGCCATAGCGCCCTGTCTTCAGCTTGCCGCATCCAGCATCTGCCGGCAGTTTCGTCATCCCACCTGGTCGGAGGGCATCCTACACTACGTTTGCCGAGTCGAGGTCTTCACTCAAAAACACGTTTGCTTACACTTTATGGTAACAATGTTACCAAAGTTATTTTCAGTGAAATTTGTGCGAATTTTTTCCTTTTATTAGTGGATCGACTATTTATCGTTAACTGGTGAAGACTTTTTAGCCATTTTTCTTTTAACTCCATTTTATGTGCTAAAGCCCTTAATTTTTCTACGTTTTTACACACAACGGTTTTGCCTGGGAAAGGGCTAAAGCATAATATTTCGCAAACCGTTATGCGCTTATAATATTTTTAAACGACCAATCCAACGATACGCCACAAAATAAATCATTCCTAATATCGATGTAGAGGAGGGAAAAACATTAGGCGATACCCTTAATTTCTTTTAGAAACGTTTTATTCCACCGTTCTGTTTACGTGATTAATATTGTATCAATTTTAAATTATCGCTTTCTAGTATCAATCGTCTCTGAGCTGAGCAGCGGACATAATACTTAAAATTAACATTGTGCTATGTAGCTATATAAATAATTCAGTAGGACAATGGTAATAAACAACAATTATCCCAGTTTCTCGTACTTTGACCAAGTGATAATCTTTAGGTCCCTTTTTTATGCAATGCACTTCGAACAACTATTAGCTTTAAAAATAGATTAACTGAGAGTACGAAGCAAGCGCTGTACTCGTACACTTCAGACACAAGGGTAATCTCTCGGTGTTTTTTTTTCATAGTTGGCGAGTGGTATTGGTAATGTAACTTATTATAACTTCACAAATTTGTTTGTGGTTTATTTCATTGATACTATTATAGTGTTGGTTGGTTCAGCTTAGCTTTTAGATGACTTCAATGAACTATGTCAAAATTTAACTTTATTTTCATGTTACCAAACTACGCCTCTAGAATGGAATACGCAGCTTGTAGATTTTTTTATTATTATTATTTATTCAAGACATTCACAGAATACCAGTTAAATAAAAAACCTTCACTGAAACCTGTACAGGTTTATCTGTGAGGTGAGTTACTCTTTTTCTAACTCAAGAAGTGTTGTTTTAGGGCATGTCGGTACTTATTTGGATTACACAGTGACTATTGTGGGTTTTTTTTTTTTTTTTTGGTATTTGATTGGTTGCATAGTTCAACATTTTATCTACCTTTAATCTAGTACACTATTATTTGTAAGACTCGGACTCCGCTGAAAATCAGCGCTGTAGGATGCCTAGCATCCCGCAGCATACGCTGAGCGTCCAGTCCTTTTGCCAAACTCTTACTCTAGTACTTGTTTAAGATTATAATCATAAAAGTAATTTAGTATTTTAAGTGTAAGATATTATTTGTTTTTGCAATAAATGGTTATTCATTCACTCATTCTACAAATGTAGATAACTTAGGAAACAAAGTCATTGCTACATGCCGGGACCTGAACCCGCGACCTTCCAATTGAGAAGCGGGCGTTCTACCGCTTTGCTACCACTGCTCTAGCACGGAATCTTCCACCTATTGATTGCTTATTAATTGTGTCTATGTATACCTCGATCCAATATGAAGAAATCTTTTAATTACGAGTAAGCTTCTTGATATTTATTATTTATAGAATCAAGAGGTCTCAAACTCGTTAAGTGGCATAAGAGACAGCGCTCCTGAAGGGGTGCAGACATTCCTGAATTCTTGAGGCCGGGCCCAAAATATGAGTTTAAAGTATTTTAATATAGGCTGGTGGTATGAGAAGTAGGTAGCTGACAGACATCGCTATAGGGCATTCGTAAAGTATTTTATTTTATTCACTTAGATACATGACGGCCTCTGTGGCGCAGCGGGAGTGCATTTGCCTGCCATGCGAGAGGTCCCGGGATCGAATTCCGGCTGGGCACAAAAAAAAAACACCAGGTCTTGGATGTTTACATGTTTGTGATGTCGCTGTTTCTAGTTCCCACGACACAGGGTATCCTAGTGTGGGGCCACAAGCAATGTATGTGCCTGTATGTAAATGTTATGCTATGCTATGTTATGCCATGCCATGCTATGCTATGCCATGCCATGCCATGCCATGCCATGCCATGCTATGCCATGCTATGCCATGCTATGCCATGCTATGCCATGCTATGCCATGCTATGCCATGCTATGCCATGCTATGCCATGCTATGCCATGCTATGCCATGCTATGCCATGCCATGCTATGCTATGCTATGCCATGCCATGCCATGCCATGCCATGCCATGCTATGCCATGCTATGCCATGCTATGCCATGCTATGCCATGCTATGCCATGCCATGCCATGCCATGCCATGCTATGCCATGCTATGCCATGCTATTCCATGCTATGCCATGCTATGCCATGCTATGCCATGCCATGCCATGCCATGCTATGCCATGCTATGCCATGCTATGCCATGCTATGCCATGCTATGCCATGCCATGCCATGCTATGCCATGCTATGCCATGCTATTCCATGCTATGCCATGCTATGCCATGCTATGCCATGCCATGCCATGCCATGCCATGCTATGCTATGCTATGCCATGCTATGTTATGGATGGACACTAAAAGTAGGCACAGAATCAAAGTTGTACATAACAAGTAGCTGTGTGCCAATAGAAATATGTACATCATTCGACGAAAAGCGGTAAAGTGCCTGGCAGATAACTTGAACAAAAAAAGCTTGAGTTTGTGATGAACACCTCTTGTCTCCATAACTGGCGTTGATGTCAACCTTTTGTATGTCCCCACTGCTGAGGCTGTATCTAATGTTAGATGGGCCATATCACGCTAATCAACCTCGGGGGCCAAGTCCTTTTTGGTGGAGGATTGCAAGGCAGTGACGGGCCTTACTGTCAGAAGTTATCAAGTCGTCCATAAGGCCTCTGATATGGCTTAACGACTGCCATGACATGACAGCCGGCACCAACGGCTTAACATGCCTTGCAATGCACGTAAGCGTTCGGAAAAAATGCCTTCCAGTAGTAACCGGATGGTCACCCATCCGGCACCTGACCGCGCCTGTTGTTGCTTAACCCTAGTTATTGATTCCAATTACTCGGTTCTACTTGGCCACGAGCGCTTCATGTGATGAATGGAATATGCGAGAAAAATTCTGAGTGCGAGTGATTTCAGACTTTTTGGATGTGACTGATCATCTTCGTTATGATAAGAACGTCTTGGGATGATGTAATAAATAATTTCTGACTAAGAGCAAAGACGTTTCAACTAGCTCTTACTAATCCATCATCTTGTGGGACACACGCCTTTTCTTAGATATTTTATAGGTATCGCGATTCGTACATCTTATCTGTGTTACACATCTGAAAGGGTTAAAAGGGGTAAAATCATTGACCCAGCCTTGGTCCCCTCACGATTAAAGGCCCATGCCAACGCCCACGTTCAACCGATTCTATTGAATTATTATCTATGTTGAAATAACTTCAAAGCTCTAACAAGATAAGAGACAACGTTGGTATTTCAGCCTACGCCTGTATTTCGCACAGACACCAAGGGTTGCTACTTCCCACGATACTGACAGAACTTTATGAACAATAGGCTTCACGAAAGATTTTTAAATACTCTTCCATGATGTTGGGACACATTTATTATTTTAAACAACCTATATTTCAGTAATAAACCAATGATTCACGAAGCGCTCGTGGCCTAGCCGAACCGAGTGATTGGAATCAATCACTTGAGTTAAGCAACAACAGGCGCGGTCAGGTGCAGGATGGGTGACCGTCCCGTGACTACCGCTAGTGGCAATTTTTTCTGAGCGCTTCCGTGTTTCGCAAAGCACGTTAAGCCGTTGGTGCCGGCTGTCATGTAATGGCAGTCGTTAAGCCATGTCGGAGGCCTTACGGGCGGCTTGATAATTTCTGACAGTAAGGCTCGCCACTGTCTTGTCATGCTGGGTTCTGGGTGGAAGAGAAACGACAACTTAGCAAAAAAGGAGAAATATAATTATATTAAGAAAGCGGAAACCACTTCCTTAACGCACATGGAGATTTTATAATATTACAATGATAATGTTCCGAGAACATTCAATGGAAACATCGATTCCAAAAGTAGCGTAAAGTAGCTCTGACTCGCAACCTCTTTACATACTAAAGTTAGTGACAACCTAATCGGATGGCCAAACCGAACTAAAATTATCCCAACTTAGTTATGTTAACAAACCGGAACGGTAGATGCAATTAATTGGGACCCTTCGGAAGTCACGAGACACAGAGATAGAATTCTTATAACTAATGAATTGGCTGAATTGACTCGAAAACGTGTTGATTTAAAAAAAACAGCATCGGAAGCAGAAGTAAATTCGCCGGGTATTTTTGTGACGAAAGAGGAATTGATGCAAACACGCCAATAGTTGAGCCAGTTTAACCAAAGTTACAAATGCCTGAGGTGGCCCAAAACGGAAACAGTATGAGGGCAAATCCTCCAGTATTCCTGTTTCTCACACATAGGTAGTGCTCTTACGCACTATGCAGGAGCTAAATCGAAATTCAACAGCACTTAAAAATATAAAACCGGAGAAACAAAACTGTCCCAGTGGACACGGAACTTGTACTACACTTCATTCGATGCACGTTATTAAATTAATTTTGTTATTCGGATTTGCCGCGTACAGTAGCCACTCAGTTACAACTTGATAAAATTGCACCCGCTCTTGATTGACGCGCTACGACCAATCAGGTAACGAACCGCCTGCAGCCATCGAGGTACAAGTATATACGTGAATGCGCTTCCCAATCATAAAGGGCGTTTCGAAAGGCTGTAACAACAGAAAAAACCTGAACTTAATCGGATGGGAATTTGAATGTCGGGCTAGAATTATTATTCATTGAGCAGCGCACCCAATCTTAATATATTGAAGGACTTACCCCGTGACCCGTACGTATACCGACACTAATATACACAGCTCACACTTAAAACAGTAAATTACCACATATATCTTTCGAATATTCTGCACGATCGACTAGCGTTGCAAAATCTAACTGACTTCCTCTTTTTGTTTTAATACCCCCAACTTGAGAAGTACGATTTGGCATAAGCAATTTCAAAACGCCTAGCGCCATCTATGAATTTGTAGCAAAGACGTGACAATATCCCCTCTCCTGAAAAGAATCCAACCTGGATTCATACCAGCCGCTTAAGGTCTGATGAATGCCACTTGCCTAAATCTTTACCTCTCAAACTTTTTAGCTTATAAACGTCAGCCGATAACTTCTCTGTAATGATGGCCTTATCAAATTTAGGTGAAAGCTTGGCCATAAAGTGTTTGTCCGCATTGGACAAGTTCTTGGTTCTCTTCCAAACGACTTCGCCCACCTGGTAATTGCAGACTCGACGTCGCATGTCATAACGTTTTTTATTTATTTCATAAGCTTTTATAAGCCTGGAGTTAACATCAGCGTAGATTTCTTTACGTATGTTTAGGGCGTCATCGTACAAATTTCTATTGAACATAATAGGGTTATGACTCTGAAATACCTGTGATTTTACACCATGTACGGAGGTTTCTCGACCAAAAAATAAGTAAGATGGCGTTTTTCCCGTTACTTCGTGTACCGCGGTTCTTATTGCGTGAGCCACATGTGGGATATACTTATCCCACTCTTTATGATTATCCTGGACGTATGAAGCTATTGCAGTACCAATGACTTTATTCACTCGCTCTGTTGGATTGGCTTGTGGATGATAAGACGGCGTGTGCCACAGTTCTACTCCATAGCAAGATGCCAGATCCTTAAAATGGTTTGAGACAAATTGTTTGCCATTGTCGCATATAATCACGTTTGGTGTTCCAAAAAGTAAGAATATGTCTTCTTCTAATATTTTCGTAATGTGGGATGTTTTTCCATTCCTCAGAGGGAATAATAAGCAAAATTTGCTAAACCAACAGGACACGACCAAAAGCATTGTATTTCCATGTTTCGAACGTGGAAAAGGTCCCATCAGATCCATTGATATTATTTGGAAGGGTCCGGTTACGTCCTTGTGATGGCCCATTAGCCCAACCGGAGGAAGTTGAGAAACTTTGTATTTCGCGCAAGTTTCACATTTTCTTACATAACATTTTATGTCCTGAATAAGACTTGGCCAATAATAGTGTTGACGAGCTCTGTTTATGGTCTTCTTTACGCCTAAATGACCGGATATCGGGTGATCATGACATTCTGCTAAAACCTTTTCTCGTAACTTCTCCGGCACTACCAACTTCCAACTGTATCTCTCATCTGGGAATTGTTTTAATTTCAAGTATTTCCATAGCCGACCTTGGCTTATTTCCCAATCTTTTTCACTGGATCCTTCCAGCGCTTTGGTTTCCATACTTATATACCAACTATCTTTATCCTCAGGGTTTATGTTCAATATTGCAATATCTTCGATTTGTAAGGCTCTTGATAATGCATCGGGAACAACATTATCCGTTCCTTTACGGTGTATGATGTCGTAATCAAACTGTTGGAGACGCATTGCCCACCTGGCCAACCGACCATGTGGATCCTTGTTCCGATGTAACCATTGCAACGCACTATGATCGGTAATAACTTTGAAGTGACTTCCCTCGACGTATGGCCTAAATTGTTCCACTCCATGGAGCACACTTAATAACTCTCTCTCTGAGGCTGAGTACTTGCATTCTCTATCTGTTAACTTGCGGCTAGTGTAAGCTATTGGTTTTTCAATTCCATCAAGGTTTTGTATTAATACTGCCCCAACACCTTTATTCGAAGCATCACATTGTATAGAAAATTCTCTGGTGAAGTCTGGCACACTTAGTATAGGTGTTGACGTTAAGGCAGTTTTCA
Organism: Yponomeuta sedellus; assembly: GCA_934045075.1. NCBI lineage: Eukaryota > Metazoa > Arthropoda > Insecta > Lepidoptera > Yponomeutidae > Yponomeuta > Yponomeuta sedellus. The sequence continues at coordinate 334,761 of OW203733.1, forward strand.
AATCCATAAACGATTTTTCAGCATCTCCATTCCACGTTATTAGTTTGTTCTTCTTGCCTCCTTTTGTTAAGTCATGAAGTGGTGCAGCAACAATAGCAAAGTTTTCGACGAAGCGACGGTACCAGCTGGCCAATCCTATAAAACGTTTGAGTTCTGTATACGTCGATGGTCTGGGGTAATTTAGAATTGCGCTTACTTTCTCCGGATCTGTACGTAATCCATCTTTATCCACAATATAACCAAGATATTTTAAAGATGATCGAGCAAAAACACATTTATCCATGTTTATGGTTAGGCCCGCAATTTTCAATTGATCTTTAACCCAGTTGAGTGTATCAATGTGATCTTTAAATTCGTTGTTCACAATGACGATATCATCGAGATACGTGAATATCTTTCCTTCAAATTGCGGCGGAAACAGCCGGTCCATCAAACGTTGCTGGGTCTGCGAAGCGTTATTAAGTCCAAATGGCATAACCTTGAATTGGTAAAGTCCCTTACCTGCCAGACCAAACGCTGTTTTTTCTTTGCTCGATTCTTCTAAAGGGATCTGCCAGAAGGCTGATTTTAAGTCAATCGTTGAAAGATAATGAGTATTTTTCAGACTGTTGAGAACGGAATCCACTCTTGGTAAAGGGTAAGAGTCTTTCTTTGTTATTTTGTTCAACTGACGGCTGTCGAGACACAATCTATTCTTTCCATTAGGTTTCTTCACCAATAATACGGGAGCACGCCATGAGCTATATGACGGCTCTATTACATCCTGCTCCAGCATGTCATCTATCTCTTGCTCGAGCTCTTTCATAATGGGTGGTGCAAATGGATACTGTCGCAGAGTCACTGGTAGATTTTGCCCAGTATCGATTCTGTGCTCAATAAGATGTGTCCTGCCTAACCCGTGACCTATTTCAGCACTCATTTGATGAATGAGAATTTCTAGTTCTTTTTCTTGGTCCCCCGTTAATTCCTCTCGCGATATGATGGGACAAGTCTCATTGACCACTGAGATGTCACATTTTCCTTGCACCTCAAAAATTTCCTTATCAGCATTGCTAGGCTGCAGTACTATTTTGAGACTAAATGCTCTAAAGAAATTCATGCCTAAAACGATATCATGGCTTAGCTTATCTAAGACATAAAATGACACTACTTTATAACTGTTCGCATATTGTATAGGTAAGTATATGATTGAATCAACCAAATGCCTTGTCCCATCTGCTGTGGATAGGTTACGCTTAGGACCTTTATGTACTTTAATGTTTCCTATTGACAGCCTTGAAGCAAAATTACTTGATACTACGGAAATAGTGGCACCAGAATCCAGTAACCCTAAGTAATTCTGACCCAATATGTCGATTTTAGCATAGTATCTTTTGTCTGTAATGTTTATATCAATGTTGCATACCTCTCCGGCAGCAAAATATTCTGATATGAATTTCAACCAGCTCTGCCACTCCTCAGAATTTTTAGACGCTGTTACGGAAGGCGATGGGCAGACACGTCTTCCGTTCTCCCGTTTCCCTGGTTGCAAGGGCACGCCCTGGTCGTGATGCCAAAGCGACCACACTTGTAGCAGAACATCCTTTGCTGTGGTAGACCGCAATCTCTAAAACGGTGGCCGGTATTCCTACAGTTCCAACACTTCATCATGCCCGAGGTCTGATTATTTTGTACGTGGTCAATATCATTAACGATATCAACAGATTGGGACCAAGTTCCTTGGAATGCTAGATCAGGTTCTAGGGACCGAGATTGATGTTTGGGCTCTTTAAAATTTTCACAATTTATTTTTGTATGTTCCAGGACTCTGAGGACGGTGATTAATTCTGCAACTGAGTTAAAGCTTTCTCGACATATTGATTGCTGAAAATATGGCTGAATATTCTTCAAAAGAATGGACAGTTTTTGTCGTTCCATTAATTTCGATGGAAGGCGATTAAACATATTTTGCATGATAGAAATGTAAATTAATACACTTTCTTGTCTACCCTGTGTACGGTTTCTAATTTCTTCCAACAATTCCTCCTGGTAAAAGGGTTTTTGGAAGGTTAGGAGGAGCAGGTCCACAAGTTCTTTCCAGCTTGAAACGTTATACCTATTTGCCCGAAACCAAATAAGTGCGTCATCCTCAAAAAGATCAATAGCATAACGATACAGATCAGTATCTTCAGCATTTCCGGCGTCTTTCAATTCATTTATGCGTTCCAAAAATGCATTAATGCTGATACCACCTCTTCCATTAAATTTAATGCCCCAATCTTTGACTGGGACCAGTTTCCTTATAGGATTTTCTATGTCTAGTGTAGAGGTTCTAGAGAAAATATGTCGTCTAGGATTGTCCTCGGTGATCTTGCCTCGCATGTTATCTTGTTTGCTCTCGTTTAGTACTCTCGATTTTTCTAGTGGTGTTAGTTCATTTATAGGATCTGAAGAAGATGATTCTTTAGCTACATTGCTGTTGCTTAAATTAAGGTTCCTAATAATTTTCAGAGCTTCGTCCCCCAACGATTTATGTAAAATTTCTAAATCATGTTCAGAGATGTCTTCTTTCCCTTCAATGTCATCTACATTTTGTAAGGAGTTGACGGTGTCTACTAATTGCTGGATGGCTTTAGAAACAGCTGCATGATGTGCTATATGATCACTTTCAGTGGGAAGCACTAAATTAATGCGTGAACTTAGGTGTTCTAAGCGCGAGCATATGCGTTTCAGATTTGCGCGGTCAGGATTAACTTTTATTTCTTCCAGTGCTACAGCCAATGCCCGTTGTTTGTTGGAACAAATATCTATTTCATTTAAAGGATTCTCTGTACATGAGCGAGGAGCCTTTAATTGAATAGATGTCGTTCCTGCTATTTCCTGACAGAGAATTTCTTTGAGGATTTTCCTCATGGGAGCACACGTCTTGACGTCATAAATACCCCTACATGCTAATTCGAACTCAAGTTCATCTTTCAAAAGGAGATAGGGATCCATTTTCTTTAAAACTTAATGCATAAATAAGATAAGTGATCGGAACAGGATTGCCAGTATGATCAAGAGTAATAACCAATTCACTTATGTGTCTTGAGTAGAATAAGTAATAATTTGAGTAGCCGATAGTAATTACACATTAACTTGGACAATCTAATTAAGCTTGGGTAGTCTTATCCAATTGCAAGTTTAGGTTGTCTCTTATCCTAACCCGTTGGGCGCCATTGTCATGCTGGGTTCTGGGTGGAAGAGAAACGACAACTTAGCAAAAAAGGAGAAATATAATTATATTAAGAAAGCGGAAACCACTTCCTTAACGCACATGGAGATTTTATAATATTACAATGATAATGTTCCGAGAACATTCAATGGAAACATCGATTCCAAAAGTAGCGTAAAGTAGCTCTGACTCGCAACCTCTTTACATACTAAAGTTAGTGACAACCTAATCGGATGGCCAACCCGAACTAAAATTATCCCAACTTAGTTATGTTAACAAACCGGAACGGTAGATGCAATTAATTGGGACCCTTCGGAAGTCACGAGACACAGAGATAGAATTCTTATAACTAATGAATTGGCTGAATTGACTCGAAAACGTGTTGATTTTAAAAAAACAGCATCGGAAGCAGAAGTAAATTCGCCGGGTATTTTTGTGACGAAAGAGGAATTGATGCAAACACGCCAATAGTTGAGCCAGTTTAACCAAAGTTACAAATGCCTGAGGTGGCCCAAAACGGAAACAGTATGAGGGCAAATCCTCCAGTATTCCTGTTTCTCACACATAGGTAGTGCTCTTACGCACTATGCAGGAGCTAAATCGAAATTCAACAGCACTTAAAAATATAAAACCGGAGAAACAAAACTGTCCCAGTGGACACGGAACTTGTACTACACTTCATTCGATGCACGTTATTAAATTAATTTTGTTATTCGGATTTGCCGCGTACAGTAGCCACTCAGTTACAACTTGATAAAATTGCACCCGCTCTTGATTGACGCGCTACGACCAATCAGGTAACGAACCGCCTGCAGCCATCGAGGTACAAGTATATACGTGAATGCGCTTCCCAATCATAAAGGGCGTTTCGAAAGGCTGTAACAACAGAAAAAACCTGAACTTAATCGGATGGGAATTTGAATGTCGGGCTAGAATTATTATTCATTGAGCAGCGCACCCAATCTTAATATATTGAAGGACTTACCCCGTGACCCGTACGTATATCGACACTAATATACACAGCTCACACTTAAAACAGTAAATTACCACATATATCTTTCGAATATTCTGCACGATCGACTAGCGTTGCAAAATCTAACTGACTTCCTCTTTTTGTTTTAATACCCCCAACTTGAGAAGTACGATTTGGCATAAGCAATTTCAAAACGCCTAGCGCCATCTATGAATTTGTAGCAAAGACGTGACAGTCTTACAATCCTCCACCAACCTGGACTTGGCCTCCGTGGTGGAGTATGGCCTAAGCTTCCTGCGATGCAGGAAGAGACCCGTGCTCTAGCAGTGGGGACATTCTAAAATTATTTTAGAACTGTGGGAAAACAGCTCGTAGTGTCATTGCGTCGATTCTGACGTCACGCCCAGGTAAAGAAACATCGAACGTCAAACAAAGCACGGGTGAAGTTTACCAATGTTACTCAAGCGTGACGTCACGTGGTGTGATTGCTGTTTCAATCAAAATGGCTGAAAGCCGTATTCTAATCTTTTTATTTATTGAAAATATTGGTAATCACATTTTATTCATAAAATTATATCAGTATTTTAAATCCTTATAATAATATGTACTTCCCATGGTATTGTTAAACCTTTGATTATTTGATACTGTAGTCACGCCTATTGTCTGCTGCATTTAATTTATATTTAGATTTTTTAACTTTTCGGTCACGGGCCGCGGAGCTATTGGAGATATTCTTAATTATAATTATAATTATAATTAAAGATGCCTTCTACTTTTGTCAGACCATATTGTGGAGTACCCTAGCTTAGAATAAGGATAAGTCAAGTGATCTACCCACCAAACTGTATGAAAAAATCTTGTGTGAACCAAAAAGGTGTCGAAATGCCCTAACACAACACTTCTTGAGCTAGTTATAAGAAAATAGTAACTTACTAACAAATATACCCATACAGGTTTCAGTAAAGGTTTTTTTTTGTATTATTTGCTTATTTTATTTTACTTCATTAGGAACAAAAACAGCGTAACCGGTTATAATAACTAATCAACTAAAAGCTTAAAAATAAGGCCAATAACAGTTGTCTAGAATTTACCAATTAAACAATATAATAAACTCGTGAACACAGAGAACTCGCAGGACAGTGCTTTAAAGAATGGTTGATAGGCAATTAATTAATATAGTATAACATGTATGTCTGTATGTAGAAGCGCTCGTGGCCTAGGCGAACCGAGTGATTGGAATCAATCACTTGGTTAAGCAACAACAGGCACGGTCAGGTACGGGATGGGTGAGCGTCCCGTGACTACCGCTAGTGGCATTTTTCCGAGCGCTTCCGTGCTTCGCAAGGCACGTTAAGCCGTTGGTGCCGGCTGTCATATAATGGCAGTCGTTAAGCCATGTCAGAGGCCTTATGGGCGGCTTGATAATTTCTGACAGTAAGGCTCGCCACTGTCTTACAATACTCCACCAACCTGGACTTGGCCTCCGTGGTGGAGTATAGCCTAAACTTCCTGCGATGCAGGAAGAGACCCGTTCCCCAGCAGTGGGGACATACAAGGGTTACTAAAGAATATGTATGTTAAACACCGTATGGTGCCCTACTCTTCTATTTTAATAATAAATATTTTTCTATTTGTAATTCTGAGTTTATTCGATAATATTTTTCAAGACAATTAATGACTAGATAAAACAGAGAACTAAATATAAAAACTGACATAGGTAAAAAAGACAATATGTAAAAAAAACAAAATAAAACAATAAAAAAGATCTGTCGCCAACAATGTATTCTGTAAAATCTTTAATAAAGAACCAAAAAATGTGAAGATTGTGTTATGAGATGTTGATTATCACCTATTCATGGATTAGGAACAACATGGATTGCATAAGCGATAGTTAGAGTCAGCGATAGCGGAACATCTTCTTGAATCAGGATCAAACCACTGGATAGAATTGCACAAACCATCGGTGCTTTCCAACGATCGCCATTATTATAGCCGAATTGTGCGTGAAGCGGTTGAAACTAAGAAACACAAAAATTTTAATCGGGAATGTGGTTTCAAACTGTCGCAAATGTGGGATCCGGTCATCAAGATGTGTTCGAGTGGAAAAAAGTCGCATGGCTTCTCGTCCGACATTGTCAGTGTGGTGTGTCGCAACCCTAATAGTGCTTTGTGATAGCTGATTGAGGGTAGTCTGAAACCTCATCAGCCGAAGATGCGAACGGGTGCCAGCCATTAGTCTTCTCGTGACCACGATGACTGTAACGTCGTCGAAACGTCGAGGTAAAATAGCAATAAATTACTACGCGATCAAGCCCCGAAAATATTCTAACTATGTGTACAAGTCGCGAAAGTTTAAAATATGTTGCATAAGCAACATTGGCATTTGCATCTTCGTAGTGAGATGATTTATACAGCGACCAGTGGCACCTCAGATCATAGAAATGATCTGAGAGTGGCACCATCATACACACTAGACGGGTGAAGGGACTACTCGGACGATGCAGTGTTTGGGACATTGTTTAAGATGGAGTAGGCTTGCCCAGCACCTATACTGTGCAGCGGACTTAATGGTTATAGCATTAAGTCCGCCACATTGCCATTGTATTTTTTTTATTTATGTGCAATAAACGTATTAATAATAATAATACCATCCTGACAGCTTAGTCGCAGCGAGAGACCCAGCTTCGATTCCCAGTGCAGGCATGTGCCTATTTTTTTTTTTTTTTTTTTATTTTATTAAAGGCATCAACAGCGAAAAAAAAAATTATTTGATCACAATAATAAAAACAGTTTACAGGGCCAATAACAGAAACCCACAAATAGGCAGTTCATGATTACTAAAAATGTACCACAAAACGCTTTGTAATAATGGTACAAACACAGGCATTTTTAATTTAAACTATTAAATTAAAATATAGCTCATTATAATTAAAACTAATCAAGATTTGCCAACTTTAAAAGTATTTGTGAGTGCATGTGCCTTTAACTATGTTTACTTTTTAAAGTCAACATACTTAATATTGCTTTTAGCAATAATGCCGCCAATTGTACTATGTATATTTGCAATTGTTTTGTATTTGTTGTTTTTCCAGTGTACAATAAAGAATATTCTTATCTTATCTTACCATACTCGTACTACGCAAAGTTTACCAGAAAATTGTAACGTTTCAATGAGGTCGTAACAAGAGTGAGTAATTCAGCTTCAACTTCATTATCTTGTCTTGCTTCAGCAAACATTGCTTAGTAAACAAATGATAAGGTTGCCGGAAAGCGGCCTCTGTGCAGTCACAGTTGCTGCTTCTTCGCTTGTAAGTAACTGGGTAGAACAATACGTATAAAGCGTAAACAAACTTCATAGGTTCGAAACACTGATGCCGGTGAGTCGCCCATTGGCTCAGTTGAAAAGAGCGCTGGCACGGATAGCCAGAGGTCGCGGGTTCGAATCCCGGCATGGGTGGAATTTTTAGCCTCTAAATAGGTTTTTAAAATTGTGCTTAGTACGGATTAATGCATTAAAAAATAATATAATCATGTGGGTACAGCGATATCATTCCGATGTAAAAACCTAACTGCAAAGTAGGTACTTGGGGCTGCAAGTGATGCAAATTACTTCAGCCGGATGTCGCTGCCTGTACGTAATACAGAGAATATTATAAAGAGGTTCTAAATTTCACTGATGCCGGTGAGTCGCCCATTGGCTCAGTTGGAAAGAACGCTGGCACGGATAGCCAGAGGTCGCGGGTTTGAATCCCGGCATGGGTGGAATTTTTAGCCTCTAAATAGGTTTTTAAAATTGTGCTTAGTACGGATTAATGCATTAAAAAATAATATAATCATGTGGGTACAGCGATATCATTCCGATGTAAAAACCTAACTGCAAAGTAGGTACTTGGGGCTGCAAGTGATGCAAATTACTTCAGCCGGATGTCGCTGCCTGTACGTAATACAGAGAATATTATAAAGAGGTTCTAAATTTCACTGATGCCGGTGAGTCGCCCATTGGCTCAGTTGGAAAGAACGCTGGCACGGATAGCCAGAGGTCGCGGGTTTGAATCCCGGCATGGGTGGAATTTTTAGCCTCTAAATCGGTTTTTAAAACTTCATATAGAAATTTTCTAAGGTTAACACGAGCTGTAGACATAATTAAAACTGTTTTTATACGGATTTATGCTCGTTTATTACATTTTTACAATTTTCCAACGTTTCGGCACTTTTTCAGGTGCCGTGGTCATCCGGGACCATCCAGTTTTAATTCATATAGAAAGAAAAACTCCAGGCCGAGCGGTATTGATATCGTTGTAATAACATTACAGCGCTGTTATCAAATAAACCATTTGGATCTTGCATCACTTCCTTATTGGTCTAGCGGTATTACCTCTGATTACCATGTCTGAGCGAGGAGTTCGATTCCCAGTGGGGGCCGCCGTACATTTGTACGAATGGCCTCAGACTGGGTGTTTTCCATGTTTGTAATATTCTCGTCAGAGGATATCCTAGTTTGGTACCAGGGCAAGCGATTGTATTATGGAGAAGTTACTAATTTGTTTATCGTTATTTGTTTATTTATTTATACCAAAAAACTTAACGCTAACATAACAGGGAGCCCTTATTGCGGCAGCAAGTTCCAAAAATATACTTAGTTATGTGCAATTATGATATATACATAACAAAATGGTAGAAAAATATCTATTTAGTGTAACACAACACAAAAAGCGTAGCTCTTGTGAATTCGCTCAGAGGACAGACGAATAGGTCCACAATCTCGGCAACGTGATTAAGAGTGCGTAAGGCTCGCGTTATAGTAATGTTACATAATAAGTATAACCATAAAATACCAATAACATAACATTTACATACAGGCACATACATTGTTTCTGGCCCCACACTAGGATACTCTGTGTCGTGGGAACCAGAAACAACGACGTCACAAACATGTAAACATCCAAGACCTGGGTTTTTTATCCCCAGATAGGGTTCGTACCTTGCATGGTCCCTGCGTCACAGAGGTCGTCAAATCAATTATTTACATAATAAGTATAGACTAGGTACCAATTAGTTTAAAGGATTAAAAAACAATTTTGATAGAAGCCGTCATAAAAATTTATGTATCTATGTTAAACACCTGGCGCGAAGCTTAATAGACATGGCTTGTTTGTTTGATAAATTAATGGGTTTGTTAAATAGCAAGGTTAACAAAGGGCACTAGTCCGGTTTTTTATAGACAATCTGCCTCGTGCTCCCACGTCCTCTTTTGTCAGAACGCTTCCAGCCGTGGCTTAAATAGAAACAGTTATTGGGCATCCCCGAGAAATTCCATTCGGCCGTTATTGTGTTTCCAGATATTGTATTGAAGGACAGGTTAGCGATGTCGCTCTGATTTCCGCGCGTAGCGAGGAGACACATTTCACGGCGCGATTGTCGTACGATTTATCACGCTGAACAAATGACATATTGACGAAGAATAAAGTGACACAAGGTTATATTGTATTGGACAGCGTCTTTTGGCAGAACGTAGATTTTTATTTGTATAAACTCGTCTCCTAAAACGCACTTACGAACTTACGCTATCACTGAAAAAATATAACTGTCATCATCAGTAATTTCACGCCTACTGCAGAACATAGGCGGCTCTAGAGTAGGCTTCGGTTTTCGGCGAAAGCACACGAGTGTAAAACTACTTCCTGCTCTGTATAAAACTTTTCTTCACTATTTTGAAAACTTATGTGAAATTAAGTGTCATATTTGATCCGATATTTCTATTACAGGAATATATCCGATTATATTTGAGAGTAGCCGAAGTATATTCTAAAAGCTAACAGACTGTACCCTGTGCCTCGTTCATGGTTTTCCAAGCTTCACGGTCTTGTGCCGCCGTAACGAGGTCGTCGGACCATCGGGTGGAGGGCCTGCCCACGCTGCGTCGTCCGGTCAGTGATCGCCAAGCCGGAACTTAAAACATATTTATATTCTTTTATTATCCATCTATGTAAAAGTTATGACAAGAAGAGTTAAAGCAATTTTTGGAATAGCCTAGAACAAAAAGGTATGCACCCAAATCTGGAGCGTGCGTGCAGCCAGTAATTATTGTGGATCAAGTAAACGAGGTTTATCAGAATCGTGATAGGTGGCAAACCCTGGCCTTAGCCTACATTTTTAGGATACAGGCACGAGTTCATCTATGTGGGTATACCTTAGAACTTAGGACTGACCTAAAATTGACACTGCCGCTAACTCGTGCTCGTCGGAAATCGAATGAGCGACCATTCAATTGATTTGATCGGCGACGGCTTATCGCGTTACACGAACCGACGGCCGGGCTACTTTTGCAATGGACTATATCCTGATTTTAGCTTGTGAAAGTGCTACTACCACGTGCGGCGCACGTGGTTTATTTGGACCTGAAATGGACAGGTTAGTTAGACCTGATATTTAACTTTGCATGAACCCTCAAGGGAAGCGAAACCTGAAATTACACGATATAGATTATGAAGTGAGTAGTGAACTACGCAAATACGTATTTTGGTTGGTTTGGAGGCCATGCCTAAAAATGTGACTTAACAAATGCTCTATCAGATTCTGCACTAAGCCAGTCCAGCCTTAAAAACAGCAGGCCAGTTTTTGAATTGAGAATTTCACTAAGTAAGTTTCAAGTTTCAAGTCTTTATTTGTCAGCAAACACGGTACATGTAGATTTAATAAGATACATTTTATGGTCAAGCGTGTAGCACCATAATATGGTATACAAATATTATAATTAAAATTTAGAAAGGCTGTATTATTTACAAGATTATTATACAATGTCAGGAATATGATGTCATAGATGCATTTAAAAGTCATTGTGTTTTAAAATAATCATTCATACTGTATATACATTTTTGAATCAACCAGTTAGAAAGCGCTTTCTCAAATCTATTTTCCGGGAGGGAACATATTTCTTTTGGCAGGGAATTAAATATTTTTATTGCCATGTAATAGCTATACTATTTTTATTTTTAATACACTAACCGGTGCTAAGGACAATTTTAAAAACCTATTTAGAGGCTAAAAATTCCACCCATGCGGGTTCGAATCCCGGCATTGGTGGAATTTTTTGCCTCTAAATATGTAATAGCTATTTCGTCTAAATACTCGTACATAAGTACTGCCACTTTTCTGAGAAATTCGAAGAGACACCACTACCGTTAACTATTCACTTAGCAAAATTCTCAATTCAGAAATTCACAAGAAGCAATGTTAAGACAATAGCAACCGCTGAGGTATAATAACATTTCAGATAGATAGATTTTTTTTCCGAACTTCCAGCACATGCTGAGTCGTTCCCATTTACGTTTGCCACACCTACGTTGGTCACTCTTAGTCCAGTACATTGCCGTACTGTGTATGGCTAGTTGTCTGTGTGTTTCGCTTTTCATGTACCAATGCTACTGTTTTGTTTGTTTATGATTTCTTCGTGCTGTGACTTGTAACTAGATTCCTATGGCTTCACTTTGTATACGTGTGTGTGTGTTATGTAAATAAATGATTTATCAATCAATCAACCGACCGACCGACCGGCGACCGACCGACCAACCAATCAATCAGATACTAGGATGTCGTCGTGTTATTTTTCTTCACCGTTAGCGAGTGGTATTGCTTCTACAACTTCACAAATGCACATAACCTAGAAAAACAAGTCATTACAATCACAAAATATTTGAAAAACCAGTTGTTTTGGCTGCACATAATATGTATCCCATGCAATGTATGGGAAAAGCTTTTCTATTTCAAACTTTGTATTTTCTGACCAATCTCTGGCATGGATAGCCAGAGGTCACGGGTTCGAGTCCCGGCTTAGGTGGAATTTTTAGCCTCTGAATAGGTTTTTAAAACTTTGTAAGTGCTCTCACCGAAGTTATTCGGAAAAAGACCTTTGATTATTTGACCTTTAGTTGTTGATCTAGAAAATAGGATTAACGTTAATAGATTTCCGTCAAAAAAGGCGGTTTTTTGCGGAAATCGATTAAAGTCCTAGGATATTTATACTAAATTCTAAAAATTGTTACAACAGATATTAAGATATTATCTCATGTTTACTTTTTGAAAAAAAAAACGTAAACGCGACCCTAAGCACCGTAACGAAAACCATGAAAAAGAAAGGTTATAAACACAATTTAAGTATAAAAACCTATTTAGAGGCTAAAAATTTCACCCGTGCCGGGCGAGAAATTTTTAGCCTCTAAATAGATTTTTAAATTTGTCTTTAGCACGGGTTAGTGCATTAAAAATAAAAATAGTATAACAATTTAAGTAGTTTTGTCACTGCGTGTTTCCGTTGGTGCAAAAGGCAGCTGATTCAGCATTTTGCTGAGAGTGTGAGCCCTCAGCGCTGGTTTTGGGATGTGCTTTTCCAAGAACCTTCTCCAGTAGCTGCAACGATTCAGGCACCGGCATAGCACATAATGGTAATGTCCGCTTGTGCTTAAACACTACGCCAGCACCTCTCCGTGAATATGTAAGAGCGGTGGTAGAACACCAGTTTCTGAATCGGAAGGTTGTGGGTTTGAAGCCCGCCATGTACCAATACCAATGACCTTGTTTTATAAGTTATGTACAGTTGTGAAAAATTAGCAATACCACTCGCTGACTGTGAAGGACAACATCGTGAGGAAACCTGAGGTAATTAAATAAATGAGTAAATATTCATGGACGTACTACACAGATCTCGTTAGCCCTATACTAAGTACAACTTAATGACTTGTAGGTGCTAATGAATAAAATTATAATATATGGGTGCTTACTAGACGATAGATTTAATACAGTAACATACTTAGATAACATCCAAGACCCGAGAAAAACTAGAAAAGTTCAGCCGGGGATCGAACCCGAGACCTTCCGTCTTACAGCCAGCGTGATAAACCGCGGCACCACCGAGGCCGACAGTTAAGCCAATAATCTATCTCTCTGAGAGAAGGTTGGTCCCTTGCAGTGGGACTGCTGTATAAAAAAAACCGGCCAAGTGCGAGTCAGACTCGCGCACCGAGGGTTCCGTACAAACCTGTATTATAGACCTGAGTATTTGGTATGAATTTCAATTTAATACCTCTACGCGTTTATGAGGAAATGGGTAGTAAGTTTAAAATTATTAAAAAAAATATATTATGTGATGTAACTAAAAATTTATGGTTTTCGTAATTTTTCCTTTATCTATGCTATAAGACGTTGCTTCATACCAAATTTCAAGATTCTGAGTTCACGGGAAGCACCCTGTAGGTTTTGATTCCCTTGCAAGTGTCGAAAATTTGCGGCATAAACGGCTGTATCTTTTGATTGCGTTGGCTTAGAAGTTTGATTTTTTCACAGCTTCAAGGGACAGTAGACCTGAGTAATTGATATAAATTTCAGCTTCATACCTCCACGCGTTCCTGAGAAAAAGGGTCTTGACAGACGGACGGACGGACGGACAGACGGACAACAAAGTGATCCTATAAGGGTTCCGTTTTTTCCTTTTGAGGTACGGAACCCTAATAATGATAAGCTTATATTCTTTTTAATGCACTAACCCGTGTTAAGTCCTTAGCACTGTCTTACAATCCTCCACCAACCCGGACTTGGCCTCTGTGTTGGAGTACGGCCTAACCTTCCTGCGATCCAGGAAGAGACCCGTGTCCCAGCAGTGGGGTCATACATGGGTTGATAACGTAGTCCTTAGCACGGGTTCGTGCATTAAAATTTTAAAAACATATTTACTGATGAAATATCATTGATGCCGGTATGTCGCCCATTAGCTCAGTTGGGAGAGCGCTGGCACGGTTAACCAGAGGTCGCGGGTTCGAGTCCCGGCATGGGTGGAATTTTAAGCCTTTAAATAGGTTTTTAAAAACGATAGGCTACATAGAAAAATGCTGAGAATAAATTATTCGGGTCTCGGAAACTAAAAGTTAATAGTTTTTGAGTTCTTATTTCATTAAAATTCCTTCGCTTCGTAGTTGTAACGCGATTATCAACTCGGCCCTTGAGTTAAGTTTTAGAGCTCACTTGAACAAAGAACTTACGTCAGCAGCTTTTGTACAGTGTTTTAAGAAAGGTCGAGGGAAATTTTAACTTAAGTGGCGCTTATTCTTATCAATAAACTTTACTTTGGGGATACCTTCGGAATCGCGAAAAAAAATTCAGCTATTCCGCATTAAAGTGACACATTGAGAATCAAAATTATATGCAATAACTTGGTTGAGTGATTGGAATCAATCACTAGGGTAAAGCAACAACAAGCGCGGTCAGGTGCTGCATGGGTGACCGTCCCGTGACTACTGCTGGTGACATTTTCCAAAGCGCGTCTGTGCTTCGCAAGGTACGTTAGGCTGTTGGTGCCGGCTGTCACGTAATGGCAGTCGATAAGCCATGTCAGAGGCCTTATGGGCGGCTTGATGACTTCTGACGGTAAGGCCTGCCACTGTCTTACAATCCTCCACCAACCTGAACCTCTGACATGGCTTAACGACTGTCATTACATGACAGCCGGCACCAACGGCTCAACGTGCCTTCGATATCAACCCTTTGTATGTCCCCAATGTTGGGGCACGGGTCTCTTCCTGTATCGTAGGAAGGTTAGGCCATACTCCACCACGAGGGCCAAGTCCGGGTTGGTAGGGGATTGTAAGACAGTGGCGAGCCTTACTGTCAGAAGTTATCAAGCCGCCCATAAGGCATCTGACATGGCTTAACGACTGTCATTACATGACAGCTGGCACCAACGGCTCAACGTGCCTTGCGCAGCATGAAAGCACTCGGAAAAATGCCACTGGCGGTAATTACGGGACGGTAACCCATCCTGCATCTGACCGCGCCTGTTGTTGCTTAACTTAAGGGATTGACTCTAATCATTTGGTTCGACTATGTTACGAGCGCTCTACTTCTACCAATTAAGATTTTTGACATAGCTTACTCACGATTAAATACGAGCTCTTAAAAGTGCAATGTAGCATCAACATTTGTGTCGAACGTAGTTTAATTTTCCCAACATGTTTAAAGGACGAAAATAAAAGAAACAAGGAAAATAAACTGATCAACAAGAAAAGAAGGCTTTATGTTAAGCTCTAATTTTTTTCTTATTCTTTGCTCTTCTCAATTATCTGGGGAATAGAGCTCTATAGCAATTTGGCTTTACAGCTTTTGTGAAAGTAAATGGACAAAACTAAACCTCTGCAAACTTTGGTCTATTTTCACAGCATTTGTTCGCCGTATAACAAATGGTATTAATATTTTTCTAGAGTTTATTAACTAGTTTTACAAATAACGATGCAAAGATAATAAAAAAAAACAATCTCCGAAAGATATTTTTTGACAAGTTAGTGAGTATTAAAAAGTTAAAATTACTTTGCTGAATTCCGCCAAAAATCCCACAAGCACCATGCCTCGTGTTAGAGGCGAAACGCGTCGCCTGTTTTCTCACACAAGTATTGGTGTTGGTGGTGGTGTGTTCGTGTCTTGCTTCTGTTTGAAAAAGTGGGAGGGAGGGCGGTGCATTAGCTAACCGCATGGTGCTTGTGGGATTTTTGGCGGAATTCAGCAAAGTAATTTTAACTTTTTAATGCTATTATGGATTTCCGCAAAGTAACGCCTGATTCTATACAAGTTAGTGAGTAATAACTTGAGTTTGAAAGCTTTGTTAATTTTGTTAGAGATTTAAAGAAAAATTGTTTATTTGTTAGCTTTTTTTCACATAATCCATTATAATCTAATACATTTTTACATTAGAGGGCAACATTTTGTATCATAGTAATTAAATTTTTTATTTAGTTTTTACTAACAGGATTTCACTATATTATTTTTAAAGCACTAACCCGTGCTTAGTAAAATATTAAAAACCTATTTAAAATTGCCACCTGGCATGGTTAGCCAGAGGTCGTGGGTTCGAGTCCGGGCATGGGTGGAATTTTTAGCCTCTATATAGGTTTTTAAAATAACAGGATTTCATCAACTCCATAAGACAGCACGTAGCAAGCCTACATGCTAATAGTAAAACTAAACATCGTAATAAACCTGTTTATCTAAGGCGTTTACAAACCTCTGCACTTCATTGTAATTCAAAAGTAGTTTACAAGGGCAAACATAGTAGTTTGTTTTACAATCTACATAGCAAGGAACAATAATTAATATATTTTTAATACCTATATTTAATATATTTTTAATATATTTAATAAATTTTTAGCCTCTGAATAGGATTTTAAAGGAACAATAATCATTTATGTTACTAAGTAATAAAAAAATCACTATATATTTTGCATGTAGAAAATGGTCTATGCCTCTGCATGTGTATAGTCTGTTAGCTTTTATAATATACCTCGGCTACTATTAAATAGAATCGGATATATTCGTTTAATCGAAATATGGGAACTAATACGACACTCAATTTAGAAATCAGAACTCGATCATCAGTACGAAAACCGGCGAAAATTGGCGAAAACCAAAACCTCCTCTAGAGCCCGAGTTATACTCTAAAAGCCAACAGACTATACCAATTAATGTACACGATGCAAATATAAAAACCTATTTAGAGGCTAAAAATTTCACCCATGCCGGGATTCGAACCCGCAACCTCTGGCTATCCGTGCCAGCGCTCTACCAATTGAGCCAATGGGCGACTCACGGCATCAGTGAAATTTCGAACCTCTTTACACTATTCTCTGTATTACGTACAGGCAGCGACATCTGGCTTAAGCAAATTGCATTACTTACAGCCCCGACTACCTACTTTGCAGTTAGGTTTTACATCGGAATGATATCACTGTACCCACATGATTATACTATTTTTATTTTTAATGCACTAACCCGTGCTAAGGACACATTTGAAAACCTATTTAGAGGCTAAAAATTTCACCCATGCCGGGATTCGAACCCGCAACTTGCCGGGATTCGAACACACAACTTCTGGCTGAAGCAATTTGATGAAGAAGGTTGATGAAGAAGGTGATGCAATTTGCTTAAGCCAGATGTCACTGCCTGTACGTAATACAGAGAATAGTGTAAAGAGGTTCGAAATTTCACTGATGCCGGTGAGTCGCCCATTAGCTCAGTTGGAAAGAACGCTGGCACGGATAGCCAGAGGTCGCGAGTTCGGATCCTGGCATAGGTGAAATTTTTAGCCTCTCAATAGGTTTTTAAAATTGTCCTTAGCACGGGTTAGAGCATTAAAATAGTACATTACACAACTAGGGTGGTAATACAAAGAAAGGCCGAGATCGCAGAAGTTTGCGGCCCGAGCTGCAAGTGGGGGACGTAAATATGCGATCGAGAGCTTTCTTTATTACCTCCCGTGTTTTATACATCTTTTTATGTCTACACTTGGCCAGAAAGCGGCTTTTTCCGTACGCGCAGCGTGCGAAAAAAGCCACTTTATTGCCAGGTGTGGCATAAATAATATAACGATGCAATTACTTGCCGATTTCTAGGCAAAATCTCGTCCTTACTTACTGTCAGAAGTTCACTGTGCATAATTCTAAGTAATTCTTTGATGCTAAAGCACATTAAGGACGGTAAAAGCAGGTTTGACCAGGTCAGGCAATCCGGTCTGCACAGTTCATTGGTCACGCTGAGTTACGGTCGGCCCGGAGCCAATGCGTCATCGCTGGACCAACGGCGAACAGTTATGGCGGCGAAGGGCGACTTTGCCGGACCTTTCCCTGTGAGGAGTTAAACAACAACAGAAGGATTCATTTTGCTTATTCAAGATCTACCGCTACAAAAGGAGGAAGATGGGGAATACTGAAAAAGTGTCCGGCAAGAACATGGCGCTAGGTACGAGTATAAGGGTTATAAGATATAAGAATTGAGAGAAAAGGTTTACATAATATAATAGTAGAATAATATTACATAACATTTACATACATTGCGTCTGGCCCAACACTAGAATACCCTGTGTCGTGGCAACCGAAAAGAGCGACATCACAAACATGTAAACACTCAAGACCTGAGGTTTTTTTATCCCCAGCCGTGGTTCAAACCCGGGTCCTTTCGCATGGTAAACAAATGCTCTACCGCTGCGCCACAGAGGCCGTTACAATAAACAAACACACCTGACGTACGAAATATGTGTAATAAAATGTAAACTGAATTATAAAACTACTACTTTAACTTGTTATCGAAAGTAAGTGTACTCGTATAATTTTGATAGCTGGCTCAATTAGCTGTTCTGATTATGTAAGATAATTAATTATACTTACATAAAATAAGTATGTATAAGCACCTGTGAGGAAGCGCTATACTAATAGTCATTTCACAATTAAACAAGAGTGTTGATTGTTCATTGTACATATTGCGTTATGATTATTATGTTATTTT
The DNA here is from genome assembly GCA_934045075.1 of Yponomeuta sedellus. NCBI lineage: Eukaryota > Metazoa > Arthropoda > Insecta > Lepidoptera > Yponomeutidae > Yponomeuta > Yponomeuta sedellus. Next base: position 353,243 of record OW203733.1, read on the forward strand.
GAATTGTAGTATTGAATCCAAATTATTGTAAAATGACGTGTAAATTATAATTACGAATAAAGATGTCTATGTCTATGTGTATGTCGTACTAACATTATTATTTGCTCTACTAGGTGTTAGTTTATCAACTCCGTTTCTAAAACCCTGTTCCTTGAGTAACTACAAACATTTTTCCCGAATTAACCATGGCCATGGGCCCAGAGCGGTGGGCGAAAATCGTCACTGACTGGGTTCCGCGCGACGGATATCGCAAACGTGGCCGACCCAAGCGGAGACGGCGGGACGACCTCACGACCTTTCTGCTGGGCTGGCAGGAGGTGGCCATGAACAGGGAGGAGTGGAATGCAAAAGATGCCTTTGCTCAGCAGTGGGACACAATCAAGGCTACATAAAAAACTGTGTTTTGGTGGGAAAATAATATCTTAAACTATGAACAATAAATATAGTTTTCACTTGCTCCTAACATTATCCAGAGTACCCTCTGGATAATGTAGCCACGGAAGGAAATCACAAACGTGAAACCACACTTAGACTGAGGCTAACAAATATACGGCGGTGTACCAGTGGGAATCAAACTCGCGATCTCTGGCATTGTAATCAGACCTAGTTTTGAGAATTTAAACTTTTGTTCATTGGGTGTGGCTTAGTTATCGCTAGTTTTCAGGATGGAAACAATTCAAAAACACCTTTCATAATCACACCAACTTTGGTCTTTGTGTAAAAATTCCTAAATTAAAAAAATACACTTTAGTTTTTCTTAATGATTCGCGAAACTCATACATAGTTATATATTAAACGGGTCAAATCGCGATTATTTATTAGGTAAAACGTAATTACCTTATTTCCGGACGGTTCGGCAGCGTAACAGTTGCGTTTTACCTAATAAATAATCGCGATTTGACCGTTTAATATATAACTATACATTTTAGTTACCAGGAACCCGCTGGTTAATTGTGCTGTATTTTATTATTTCATAAAAATACAGACAAACCGGCAGCTATAAAATTGCCAATCCGCGGTGAGCATTCGTGGTAATTAAGCCTCAGTCTGAGAGAAGGCCTTTGTCCTGCAACGGGACCTATCTAGACTAAAAAAAACATAACAAATGTCCCCTTAGAGTACTCTTTAATACTCTTTAGAAGCAGAACCCTAAAAATAATTTCGCAATTACAATGGTCCTTCTATTTTATTGTTGTGGAAGGTTCCAGTGGTCATCGCCAGGTCGCCGCGCCGGCTCGAGTCGGCACAAATGTACCCTCCATTACACATCGCGGGGTTCGCGGACTAGTAATATTTACTTCACAACGGCGCTGGCCAGCGATGTGAATTTTTGATGTAATTTTGTGTGCTTCGTTTGGGAAGAAAATCGTATGGAATTAACTAGCCGCCCCTTTATTTATAAAGGTATTTTCAGAACCCTCGCTGTATTAACAGAGTGCAAAATGTTAAGCAATTGGAAATAAGGGTTTTTTGTACTTAAAATGGCATTATTAGTTACGTGTAAGCCTTTGACGCATAATAGAATCTGCTCACTTCCGCACGGGCTTGTCTAGTGCAGTGTTCAGGCATTTACTGTACTCTAAAACATATAGATGGTGAAGACATAAATAAATACACCAGTCTATATCTAGGGTGTCTGGAAGAGTTCGCTCTTAGCGATAAGACCGCCAATTGTATACACTACTTAGATTTAAGAAATCATGAATGTATCCTTTTTTTCGGGTTGTGCGATTAAGTGATTTCTTTCTGTCTATCTATTTATCTGTGGCCTATTTGACCTAACGTGTTGCGATCCAGGAAGAGAGCTGTGCCTCAGCAGTGGGGACAAAGGTTCATATATAAGCCTAGGAAAATCGATATTTCGACATTGGGAAATTGTTAATTTTGTATGTAATATAACCCAATAAGACGGCTGTCAAATAACGGCCTCCCTATAGCTGGGCAGTTTCTATGTTATAAGCAGATAGCAATAAAAGTAAATTACAGTACACACAATAGCCCACAAGATCTTTTTCTCCCGTCCATTGCGAGGAAACATGTCGTATCGCAGCGACTACGGCGTAGCGGCGTAGCAGTCCGGCAGTGTGCTACGACGTCGCGTACTACGAACACCGCGTAGCCGTGCTACGAGCCCGACGCGATAAAACTTCGAGTGATGAACTTTTGCCTACGAAGTGATCGAAAGTGGTTGTGCTGGTTAGAACCGAATTAATATTTTGTAAATATTTAGTCTAGTATTGAAAGTGGTAAAATTAAAATGTTGTTCGGATAAAGTGACTGCAAAGTGGAAACTTTTTGCGCTGCAAAAATATTAATTTCAAAAGTTTTAATTTCAAATGGATACCTGCTTTGCCTCTTAAAAACTTCTACTTCGTGAGTTTGGGAACTTAGCAAACGCAATGGAAATTTCTGAATCTACCATAAGTTTAAAAAAACCTGAGGCTTCGTTGCAAATTTGAGCAAAACGAAGAGGGTTTCGGTACGATGATGCGATGAACGATAAAGCAGAATGTTGCTTCCAGCCCTGCTACTGGTACTCACGCCACACGCGTGTCTGCAGCGCGAGCAGCCTGCCACCACACGAGGCCAGGAGACTACCACTAGCCCGCGATATCATACAAAACCTACCCAATACAACAATGCAACAAACCCGAACACCCATTTTCTGCACAACGATCTCAATTGGATACAAAGGACTACAAACTCGGATTTCATCTTCAGTTTTAATGACGGCCATCGAAAAAAGTCTCTCGCTAACGTTACCAATCTACTAATTAATAACTTATTTATTAGGAAACTTAAATACAGTAACTCTAATAGTTTAATATATTTCCCAAAAATTAGGCTTAAGAGGGAGTCTCAACCTCTCATCTCTACCTTTGATATCTCAAGAATGTTTAAGAAGAAAAAGTTAATAACAAAAGAGTCTACTCCGGACAGTATCTTGCTGCCAAGTGTGGCGTCGCTCAAATCAGATCGAGCCATAAGTGATTTTAAAAAATTGGATGATAGTAAAAAAACCATAACAGACAACAAAATTGGTTTAGCTAGCAATAAAACTGAGGCAAATACGGACCCGGAAACTACCACTGAATGGGTTCGTATCAAAACGGAAGACGTAATCTATGAAAGTGCTACAAAGATCCCACGAGCAATACCTACAATACCGACTGAAGCCGCAATAGTTAATAACACAGAACAACCAATACCAATTACTTTAATTGAAGGAGTTCTCACAACATCAAAGCCCAAGTCAAACGGCATCCAACAAAGAAAAAAGACGAGAAAAGGCAAAGTGCGGCAAGTAAAAGGGTCAAACAAAAACAAACTTGGCAAAGGTTTAGAACAGTCTATACCAACAAAACCAGAAGAACCAGTTTTAAAAGCAGCGAACAACTCCGTTCAACCTTCATTAACCGATAAATCAATCAATGAAAAGGGCATAAAACAGATAGTGCTAAGGGAAGAACTGATGGTAACTAACATTACAGATACGCCCAAAATAATTCCTGCAATAATAAAGGTGCCATCATCAAATAATTCAGAACAAATGATAGTTGATGCAACAAGCGGCGCGAGCCAGCTGGTGATGAAACCGGTGGCGAAGCTGAAGCCGCGGGTGATGGTGAAGAAAAACGAGACTGCGTGGCCTGTGAAGCACGCTGCGGTCGTGGAGGGAGATATCGTGCTTGGCGGGCTGATGATGGTGAGTCTCTTTTCATCCTATCCTAATATTATTATAAGTTTAGAAATATAGTGGATGTTTGCTGATGTATTAGCAAAGGGGAAGATAAAAAGTAACCGGAACCGACGTGCGTGCCTGCAACGACTTATGAACGTTGATGAAGCAAAGGTGATCTGTCAGGATCGTGGCAGGCGGCAGTCCTTGGTCTACCCCCCTGGGATACAGGCCTAAGGTTATGTAATATTGTGATATTTTTCAAATGTGAGTTCTTTTCTACGCCACGCTAAAATACTAACATACTAGCAACTCGAAATACTAATCCTGCACAGACGAAGTTGCGGGCACCGGCTACTATTTCGATAGATCTAAAAACGATGTTTTTTATCATCAAATAGGAAGAAAATTTGTCTATCCTCCACATTTCAGTGTTATCTTTAGAAGCCACTGAATAAAATATCTAACAATAGTTAGGTAAAATTTAGATGCATTCGGCTTACCTAGTCCCGGAAATTATTTTTGTTTAGGCTATATCTACAGAAAATAACTTCATCTTTTGTGGTTTATGTTTTGTAC